>CP125976.1:490954353-491416489 GCA_030063025.1 Avena longiglumis | reverse complement strand
TCAATAAACTAATACTCTTTGTATAGCTACTAATGAGCCTTGCTGAACAAGTTTACGTATTGCTGCCATATGTATTTATTAAATGCAGTATGTATGGGCACAACTTTCATGATGTTTCCACAAATGAGGGTATTAATACTATTTTCTAATGATATTTTATCCTGTTGCAACTCCATTAATTTAACTCTTGGCTCTTATTTGCAGATTCTACTAAAGCACATTACAGATATGCTTCCAGGTTTGAAATCTCGAATAAATGCTCAGTTGGTAGCAGTTGCAAAAGAACATGCTGCTTATGGTGATACTGCAGAATCAGCGGTAGAATTACATATGAATACCTCCATATGTATATACTCCATATGTTCTCTTTTAGTCTACATCCTAGAAAAGTCAGACAAACTAGTACTGCATTTTTTAGTACTACTTATATATGTAAGCCAGCCAATTTGAGCTACGTTGCCCAGAAAATAATGACATCCAATAGAGAGCAGGACCACCTTCTTTTTCTGTGGTTTGTTGTTGACTAAACTACCACCTCCGTTACACAACTGCTAGAAAGGCTTACATTTTGGAATGGAGGGTAGTAGAATGTAGATTAATATGGAACAAAAATTTGGTCTAGAATGTAGATTAAAAAGAAACGTGCGGACTACGTTGTTAATTGTTGCTTTATGATGCAATTGTCTTGTATTGCTGCTATGCATTAACTGCATATGTTTCAGATTCTAGTTAGATTATATGCATTGCCAAGATAATCACTCTTATGTCATCCTTTGTGAACATATGTGACACATCTCATGTGGCTCCCTATTGTGTGTTCTTTTCTATAACCATATATTTACCTGGTCTTCTCTTATTTTTGCATGTTGTTTTGTTTCTAGTGACTTTTCTTACCTCTCAACCCTGCTTTTCTGGTCTTTGATACATGCAGGCTGGTCAGGGAGTTAAACTACTGAACATATTGGAGAAAATATTGTGAAGGTAAAGAAGAATAACCTGTTCCATAATTCTATTGGCTGTAAAACCTTATGGAACTAAATTATATTTGTTTACCATTTGTAGAAATATAATCTCTGTTATGGTGATGCAGACAATCCTTTTAGTCCCATTTAGTAATTATGTCAAAAGCTGAAAAAGTACTGGTATATTTGAATTATCTAAACTGTCTAGAAAACATTTTCTTATTTCTGTTTATCTTTATGTGACTCTTTGAATTGAATGGCAATTTAGACTAGAATAATTACTAAGAACCTCTTCATTGAAGAGATTTTCACTCAGCTTGTCTGGCTTCTTTTCAATCTGCCTGTTTAATTTTATCAAAGCTATGTTTTTCCAATGTTAGTACTATTATTCTATTAAATTTCCTGTTTTCAGCCTTTTCTTCAATGGTGGAGGGCAAAATAAAGTGTCAACAGATCAGCTTTCTGGTGGAGCAAGAATTCACTACATTTTTCAGTCCATTTTGTCAAGAGCTTGGAGGTTTGCAAGCAATAACCTTAAATATTTGCATAACAGACATGTGTCCATCTAATAGCAGTTCACTATCGTCAATGAAATTTCTAAAGTAAGAAAATTGATCTCAACTACCAGAAACTGTAGTAGTTTGCAAAATACCACTCACATTGTCATGCTTCATCTAAATAAAGAAATTCAAAGGATCTAGGTTTACATCGTATGGTCATTGATGGGGTACTGAATGGTGCATATTTTAGGAGCACTATGCGAGTTAAAATGGTTTTAATCACGCTTTCCACGAACAATTATCCCCTAAATAAAAAGATGGAAGATGATACTTTTACTGAAATTTCAAGTCATAAGCTGATCTCCAGTGGTAACTAAACAAATAAAAAGTATATTCATGAACATAAATTTCTATCATTGTACTTCCTCCAACCCATATTACTTGACTCAAATTTATCTAGATTTAAATGAATCTAGACACTATTTAATATATAGGTTCATCTAAATTTTAATAAATCCTAGTCAACTAATATGGGTCGGAGAATAGATAAATCAGCGCTTTGAATTTTATGCAATGGCTTCATTCTTTGGTGCTGATATCCTCTTTTTATTTGAATTTGTTGTTACAATTTAATATCCTGTATGCAGTCATTGCCAAGTTCTCACCCACAGAATATCCATGTGATCCACTCCTTCAAGAAGAATTTTGCTCTCCATAATTGCATTTCTTTTGATATATTTTATGTTCCCTATATCAACAGGGTGCAGAGAAAAAAATTGTCCTGTCATACACTAGTAAATCTTCTCCTGAACAGTTTAATTTCTGGGCAGAAACAGTTAACCCTGTTTCAGTGTAACATTATCATCTAATGTAGCTGCATGTAGTTACGAACTACATTTTGTATTCCCATAATTTTAGTAACAGTATGTGTTGTAATTTTCACCTGCTTCATGTTGTTGTTCACATTATTCCTTTTTGCCTTTTTTGTGACAAATTTCTTAGTTACTTACTCTTATATGCAGGAAGTTGACCCTTGCAAGAACATAAGCGATGAAGATATCCGCACGAGCATACAGAATTCTGGCGGTCCAAAGGGTGCTATGTTTCTGCCAGAGGTTTAATTTTGTCTGGATGATGCAATCCTTCCTTGTCAAATTTTGTTATTTCCTCTCTGCATAAAAATATTTTTTAATTCCAATTCATGTTTTTACCTAACTCATCCATGCTCAAGTATGTGTTTTCCTGTTAAATTTTAGGTGCCTTTTGAGATTCTTGTACGAAGGCAGATTGGCCGTTTGCTTGATCCAAGTCTTCAGTGCGCTAAATTTATCTATGATGAGTTAGTCAAAGTATGTACTCATAACTCTTTTATTTCTTTTGAAAATCTAATAAAGTTGCTTATAAGGAATCCTGAATAATGCAGATCAGCCATGGTTGCTTAACCAGTGAGCTGCAGAAATACCCAATTCTTAAAAGGCGGATGGGTGAATCAGTTAGCAATTTCTTGAGAGATGGTCTTCGACCTGCAGAAACTATGATAACCCATATTATTGAAATGGAGGTAAGTATTTAGTTTTATGGGTTTATATCTGCCAATAGTAGGTAATAATTGGATTACTCTGGCAATGGAGTTTAGTTTTTGGAGCTTCTACTTTCCTCAATCCTGGTTTCCAACTGAAAGTAACCATTAAATGATGGGCTTCTTTCATACTGAAATTTGCTTTGTTGCACTATTGCATATGCTTTGCAAAGAAGTTGGTTTATTAACTGTGTGGCTGCAGCAACCTGTGACCGAGCACTCTGGTTTAAGTGTCCCACTGTACTGGTTTCTCTCCTCTATTGGTCCAAAGCTGTACGATCCTTCTTGAGTGTTCTATAGAAAGTTGGTTATGTCTGCTTTTATTGGAAAGTTCAGTTTTAAACACCGCTGAGTGTTGACTACATATAACAGTGTATCTTTTTTCCCCTTCTGTTAGTATTCTCTGAAATGAGATCTTCATTTGTCATTAGCAAGGAATAAGTTTAGGTTATTATGATTTAGGAGCTTGAGCCCATATTTGTTTTTGAATTTTGTGGAATGTGGACTGCTAATTCATAATGGAGTTCCCGATACATGTTAACAAGCCTCTAGGTTTGTTATGCAGTTGTGCATATAACTTCATTTTAATATTTCTTTTGTGTCTCTCTTCTGGATATAAAAAAGCACTTCTCGACATATCTTTTGTGTCTGTTTTCTTGTATGCAATGATACAAATCTTTCTACAGATGGATTACATAAATACATCACATTCAAGCTTTGTTGGAGGCAGCAAGGTTGTTGAACTTGCTAAGCACGAAGGTCTACCTTTGAGAGGACCAACTTCACTATCGGCTCATAAGGTACCACTTTTTCCACCTCAGATTTCATGTTGCAGGATCTATTTCCTGAGTAACATAAAGAAGTACGATGGGGGTGAGTGGGCTGTAGATGGGAGTAGGTCAAATCGTATGGTAACTCTGAAATCAATGTAGATGGAAGTTACTGAATTTATACACAATTCTTCCGTAGCTTTGATAGTTCTGTGTCAAAATCTTGACAGATCACATACTGTGATCATGCATGTCAAATTCACATCATTAGAAAAAGAGAGATAACATGAATTTTCAGCTTTGTTTATGAGAGGTAAATTATGAATATTCACTATTTTAGGTCCTCACAACACATGATTTTCGTTTTTTTATAAAATGGGATCACTGGTGCCCATGTGCACCAAATCTCCACTCTGTTTTCCCCATGCAATATATATTGCGAGAAATGTGTACGTCACATGTCAAGTTTCCAGTAAATATTAGCCATCAAATTATATAGGCTATAAATCAATTCGGGACACCAAGTTTGGTGGATTTAGCAAAGAATCAGCATGTGTATTTTAACCAATAATCTAAGTGTAGACTACTATAAGATGGTACTTGACATGCATCAACATATATAATTGGTTGCTAAGCTCATTTGATTTTGGTTAGACTCTGGCAAAAAGTATTACTGCCTTTTTTCCACTTCCTTTATTGCAGGATGGTATTGCTATAAGTTCTCAGCTGCAGTTAAAATCTTCTATTGAGAACAATATACAACTCAAATCTGAAAGCGGTCAAAAGTCACGTGCCGTTTTTGCAAGAGATGCTACCAGAGGAGCAACTGCTGAGCAGGTTAGCAGATTTCAAGTGATATCTTGTTATTGTCAACTTTGGTTTTTAGATGTGTTCTAAGATGGTATTAACATTTTTATACAACTTTATTTTTTGTCCTGTGTTTTTTGCTGGACAGAGATTTCAGCCTGATACAGATGCAGGTAAACCCATGTAGCTGTGATCTGCATTTTTTTCCTGCTTTGGGGATTTTGTAATTGTATCTTCTGCAAGAACAATGTCCTTGGTTCCACTTAGTTGACTGCTTATTTTATTCCACTTCAGGCATGACATTCTTATTCTTTATTAGGGCATAATGATTCTTTTCGTATGATACTGCATTGAGTCATTCTTTCCTGACAGCTCATTTCATTTCATATTTTAACCAATTACATATTATATACGGAGTACTATAAAGTATGATCATTTGTATCCTATGGTGAGTAATCTGTCTAAGAGGTAGTTCCCGTTTCCTGTCTGGTTACTGGTATGGCTGGCATACAGGTATCGTGGATCAGCCTCCAGCTGAAACACATGTCCTGAACTTTAAAGACCTGGGTCAGGAATGCAGGATAATAAGGTGCTGGTTGATCTAGGTCATCCTTACACAGGCTTCTCCAGGATGCAACAAAATAATATTCAGGCAGCTCCCAGGAAGCTCCAGGCCAGGCGTTGAGCAGCCAGGACACCGATCAAACTTGGACATATATGGGATTTGCTAGTAGCCATGCATAGATGCACCACCGATATTCATACTACCATCTTTTTCTTTTCGTTTAGAAGAAAATAGCCACATTTGATGTCGAGAGGTGGAATTTTGCCCAACTCCTACATGGTTTGCCCCATTGTGGTTTAACACGAATTTTACTAGTCACTGGTGGTGCCTGGCTGTTATAACCTGCCCTTAACCCTAGCTGATCTGACAGGTTAATGCTTGCAATTTGAATCCTTCTTGGCACAAATTCATACCAAACAAAGATAAAAAGAAAATCTTCTGATGATCAAGTTTTGAACTGTAGTATGACATTCCAAATTTAGTCACTTCTATATGATGTGAATACCGTTCGGTTGGGAACTTTGATCCGTCCTTTTTGCTAAGTGATGAGATTGGATTTCCAATATAACTACCTGATTTCTGACATACTACCTCCATCCTCTTTTACTTGCCATTTCAGATATTGACACAGAGTATGTTTGGGTCAAAGGCAAGTAAAATCCGAGGCTTGCCAGGCGAGGTTAGTCATTTTGTAAAATATATAGATTTTGTTGGCAATGTGGCCTGCAACCATGCTAGCAAACTCTTGATGGCTGAGGAAAGGTGAATCACGTCTCCTGCCTGGGCACACGAGCGGACCATGGAAATAATATTGGCTTAGTGGAGTAATGGTCATCCAGATAGTTTCTTGTCTTGAACACCATCCATGAGGGCATGCGTTAGAGCGTCACTGCTGTGGAGTCATCGACCACCCATTTTGACGTTAAGGAGTACTCTAGGGCACATCCTCATACATATTTTAATCTTTGGCCCAAAAAATCCTAACTTGCCTCAGTGTTTAGTAACTGCAATACATTATATTGAAGTATTTAATACCTTGAAATTATAATATGTTAAATGGTTCTGTCCAAGTTTTCATATGTAAGGAGATAATATTATTGGGCTATCATCTGACATCTGGTATAAAAAATGTGATTTGCAGTTACTAAATAGCCTACATAGCTTATACTTCTATGACACACAGGTGGAGGCCAGAAGGGTAACTCTCTGGATGGTGGGAGTTTGTCAAGCATGTCAGGTCCGCGAGTTCACAGCCTAAATAGCTTATACTCTATGATTCGGTTAAGAGAGGTAAAATTTGCTATCAGAAGTGAGCTTTGGCATTTGGAATTCCTCCAGTTTTAATATCTTATCTCCAATTGTCGTCCTTATTTGTACTAGCCACCCATCACCTTGAAGCCATCAGAAAACAAGACTGACCAGGACAGAACAGAGATAGCAATCGTGAAGCTATTGATCAAATCTTACTATGACATTGTCAGAAAGAGTATTGAGGATGCAGTTCCGAAAGCTATAATGCACTTTCTGGTACGTTTATCTTCTACAAGTGGTGGTCCCTGTAAAGGGTACCATATTGACTATCTACTTATTGGTGCATTTTCATTATATTTATACTTGACTTGGGACTCTCTTATTTGTTATTCTTGGCTCCAGTTGTCAGAGAGATTTAAAAATTCATACCTCCAATGTTGAAGGTTGAATTATCTATGAAAACTAGGATGTATCAATTACTTGTGGGTGTGATGATATATAATTCCTGCTGTAGATGTATATCCCATGTAATATTGCTAGTTTATCTGAAACATGGACATTTTAGCGACGGCCTTCAACATCTTCTCATGATAGAACTTACCATTTCCTTCTGTTCCTAGTTAATATAGTCTTGCATGGACTAAAATATTGTTGCTAAAAGGTTTCAGGCAACACTAGTCATTGTGCCAGCCATGTAAAATTGCTTGTTAGTCAATGTTGTAGTTGGAATGTACTTCCTCTGTTTCATAAGATGTTTTAGCTTTGTGAAAGAAGTGTATCTAGACTTCTTTTAGTGTGTAGGTTCGGAGTGACTAGGAGTGAACCTACACACCAAAAGAGGTCTAGATACACTCATTTCACAAAGCTAAAACATCTTATATTATGAAACAGAGGGAGTAACTTGCGATGTAGTTGTTGTATTGGTGCTGGTGCTTGACTGATCTTTTTTACTTAGGTGAACCACACAAAGCGGGAGCTCCATAACGTTTTAATTCGGAAACTGTACAGGTGAGTTGCATTTGGTTTTTGTACTTGCTAGTGAGCAGCTCAATCTTACAATTCAGATTATCATCTGAAAGAACTATTCTAAAATGATCATCTGATGTGTAGAGAGAACCTACTTGATGAAATGCTGAGGGAAACAGATGAAGTACTTATCAGACGACAGCGTATTCAAGAAACACTCCAAGTTCTTGAACAGGCACATAGGGTATTACTTTTCTCCTAAATGTCCTTTTCAACTTATGTGTCCAGCATCCTTTTTGACATCTGTATTTTTTCAGACTCTCGAAGAGTTTCCCCTTGAAGCTGAAAAGGTCGAGAGGGGCTACAGCCTAGCTGAATATACAACCGGCCTGCCGAAACTCGCTGGGCTTGGCAACCGCAGCCCCAGCTTGTACAGTTAAAAGATGCATCTCATGTAGATGAACATGCGCCTGTGGCATCTTTAGTCATACCCAGATGCCAATAAAGGGCACTTTCTCCACTTTATTTTGATCCAATCCTTTTTCGAGCATTGCCCTTGAGTTTTGACATGTAAATCCAAATTTTGTGCTACAAGGGTATATTTGGTTGCAACCGGAAGCTATTGCTGGAATAGCACCGCCATAACCGCAGCAGTTGTGCCCATATAGCTGGAGTAGATTAATATGCCAGTATCCCCAGGTTCTGTCATCTTCAGTATCATTATACAAGGCTGTAGTGCTTATTTCTTGCAGATGCCTCTATAGCCGGCGGCGCCATATAGCTGGCCTCGTAGAGCAGGCGTGCCTCCGAAGCCTGGAGGGTGTGCCGGCCGAAACCGTTCGCTGCTGCACCATCGCTAGGGTATCGCTCGGCCATGGCTGGGGGAGGGGAGCTGTGAAAGAGTGTTCGCCGGAGTTCGGGCTGGTGGGTTGGGGGAGCTGTGAGAGAGTGTGAGGAACTCCGGCGAGAGATACGGCTTATATAGGCGAAGGTGGGTGGGAGAGGTGTAGCGGCGAGGGCGGGAAAAGGGGAAACAACGAGAAGTTAGTGTCCGTCGCGGGAGCCGAGACGGCGGCAATTTGGCGACGCGTGGCCGAGATGGGCGGTTAATGTCCGGCGGTTGCCGCGTGGTTTCGAGGATGACGACGACTCGGCTTTCGTCGCTGACTCGGCGGGTCCACGCGTCGCTTTGTTATTTCGCCGCGTTCGGTGTTTTCAGGGCGTACCCGGGAATCTGGGTAGTCTGGACCAAAATTGACCCAAATCCGACCAAAAATAGGTTCCTCGGTACGCGACTGGGCCGATTTTCGGCGTCCGGACCTAAATTCGGCGTTCCAATTCGAAAGATCGTTTGGTGTGGTTGAATGGTGTGGTTGAAATAACAGAATTGGAACTTGTTTGGTCAAGTAAGGGAAACTTAATCAAATTCATAACTTTCTCAATGGAATCTTTTCCTTCTTTTTTTTCTTCTAAATATTCAGTTAAGACCATTCCAAGGATCCATAGAAAATATATGCAATGAATAAACCGAAGATAGCTAAACTGACAGAATAAATTGCATTAGTAAAAAATTCATATGAATTTATGGAAGAATTAGAACTTTCCTGGGTAAAGTTTATTGAGGGAGTTAACCACTTTGATATCGGCGTCCTGGGTAGGCGAGTGGAGATGCTCTTAGCATCTTTCCTACTCCCGGTTTAAAGAACATAATTTGCAAATCATGCAATTCCAAAATATTTAGACACAGAAGTATTTAATATCTATAATTACTCTAATGTAAAAAGAACAAAATGCTTGCATGCACATGTGTAAATAAATATAAACATTTTGCTGGCTCTTTTTTTTTATGCATGTTCTTCTCCATACTAAAATAGATCAATCAGAGAACGCATAGGATCTAGAGAATTGTAATCCGGGACGGAGGAAGTAATATTCTTCATGCAGGTGATATATTTTTTCTTTTGAAATGGGGTGTTGCCTCTGCATCGGTTGATGTATACAGTCTTTATCGATGAAATCAAAAGTTTATTACAGCAGTCTTAAAATAGTAAAATGATCATACTCATGGATCACAAACAAAAAGTGGCCATATGAATCGGCCACCTAAAGAAAGCAACTAGCAAAGATCTCCAATGCATCAACATGAGATCCTATTGTCAAAATGGCAGCCGCACCTACGGATTAAAAATTCATATGAACAACATGCCGTATAATTTCTGCAAACAAGCAATTAAAAAATACATTTCTGATTTCCATGCCAATTCTGTTTGGCAAGAATATCTTTTGTCAACAGGATTTTTTGATTTAAGAATCACATAAAAATTCTAATCTTTAATGGTACCTTAATTTTTCAAATGTATTTATGGAAAAACCTTGTGTGTCCATCCATTAAGTCTAAATACATTGATTTAACCATGAAAGCTCCCGATTGTGTCAGACCCCATTTAAAACGATCTTTCCTTTTTCCAAAATCATTATCCGGTTTACTAAGTGTAGCCATCTTGATCATGAAGTTCCAGTTAAGTTTCTACGGAAAGTGATGTTTAGAGGGTTATTAGATAAGACCTGTACGACCGAAAGTTATTTTCTTTGCACAATATTTTAAAGAGATGGATACTGAGAAGCTAATGGAGACTTTCCTAGCCACGTGTCTTCCAAAAACTAGTATGATGATCATTATTAACCTCAAAAAACCTCTAGCAAAGAATTCTTTTTTTACACACGCATCAAGCCTTTTTAGAAAGCTCAATCTGCAATTATAAGCAAGTTGCAAATGCCCCCTCCTGACGGGTACTTAGTTACAAGCAAGTTGGCCTCGGGGCAATCGCTTCAGGCGGGGCTCATTTACAAGCAAAAAGTTGCAAATGCCCCCTCCTAACGGATGCTCAGTCACAAGAAAGCTGCAAATGGACCCCGGCAGAGCTCAGTCACAAGCAAGTTGCAACTGGGACCCCCGGTCGTCCACCCGGTCACAATCAAGTTGCAACTGGGACCCTACGGGGGTTCAAATTACAAGCAAGTTGCAAATGCCCCTTCCCCGACTGAAATGGAAGATTGTGCTTGTACTTGAGATAAGGTTTTAGAATGAAGGTATTTGTTTTTTAGGAACTTTGGCCATACCCCTTCTTCATTTAAAAGTTTAAATAATTATTTCTTGAGTAAATATTGATTTTTTTATTTCTAAAATCTCAACATACTGGCCGACCCACATGCGTGCTCTAATAACAGTAACAGGATACAACAGTAATATGCCAAAACAGTAACGAGCCAAAATAGTAACATGCCAAAACAACAACATGCCAAAACAAGAAAGCATAATAGGCCAGGACAGTAAAATGTCCACAATCGTAAAAGGCAAAAACAGTAAAAGACCAGAATAATAACGGGCCAGAACACTAAGAGGCCGGAGCAGCAAAGGGGCCAGAACTGTAGCAGGTCAGAATAGTAACTGGCTGAAAAATTTACTAGGTCAGAATAGTAACATGCCGAAAACTTATCAGGCCAGAACAGTAACAAACCAGAATTTTAGTAGGCCGCTTATGGGCCAGAACAGTAACGAACCTTCTCAAAGAAGGACCGTTAGTGGGTGGCCCACGATGGGTTGTAAGAACAGTGACAGGCCGACCGCAAGCCTTAACATCATCGACCCGACTTTGCGTAGGCCGCTAATGGGCCATGCAGTATTGAGCCAAGGCAGGCCTTCTTTGGCTAAAACAATACCAGGTCTAAAAGTTTACGATCCGCAGTCGGCTGCACAAATGGGTCCATTTTAAACATTGAGGACAAAACAGTAATGAGCCGTTTTCCTATTGGTCTCTCGTAATGGACCGGCCCACTTAATAATTAGCAGGCCTTGGCTGAGCCTGGCTTCTACCATGGTTTCCATGATAGTTAACGACGGTAACTGGCTGTTAACGGTGTTCTTCACATGGAAGTTTGCATGACGCCAACAGTCAACGCGGTTGGCGAACAGATCTATAAGGAAACAAGTTTTCGTGGCTGAAGGGTGTGATCTGCCATGGTCAGAAAAAACCATGGTAGATTCATCTGTGACATGGCTTTTACCACGAAGGGCATCCTCGTAGAAGACTTTTCAACCACGAAAAACAAGTCTCCAACCACGAAAATCGTCCATTGTAAAAGACGATTTTCTTGTAGTGACTCGTGGGTGAGCTGGAGCTTCTTCCAGACCCTCTAGTCTCCCTAGAGAAGCCTAATCTTTCGTTGTTGTGCCTGTCAGCCATGGATTGCTCGCATAGCTTTTTGGTTGGAGCGGTGGAATAGACAAATTGCGACGGAGGGGTCGGGGGAGCTTTTTGTATGACCTTAACAGTTATACAAAACTCCCTGGTAGGGGTAGGGTTAGGGTATGTGGATCTAGCTAAGTAGAACTGTAGCTCGATGCAAACAACGAACCTAGACTGATCAATCCAAATGTTTTTAAGTTCATATTTCCCGTGCAAATAATTTTTCCAATTTACAATATGATTTTCTTCTCTCTGTTATGCGCATATTTTTTCTCGCACTGGAAACGCGATCTGCAACATATTCCTACATTTTTACATCAAAGGACCCTACAACTATTTCTAGAAACATGACCAGGTCCTTCACTACCGTCATCGCGGTCGCACTCGTCGTATCTGGGGACTATACCACTTGGTGACGACAAGGTGATGAGCGCTACAATAGATCTCATGAAGATCCTCCTTGATGGCACGATGGCCTAGAGGAAGAGGTAGAGATGACGCCAGCATGTCCGCAGCGCTAGAGCTTGGAGTGGCCGCCCTTCGGCCATGAAATTCAGCAGCAGGACAACAATCTAAGCCCATCGATGAATTACTGCTGATGATAAACTCCATAAGTTCTTCTTGAACATAGCTTCGATGCTTTCCCACTGTTGCCACCAAGTAGTCGCCGTCAGTCGCGCTCCCCACCGTCTCCCGCCGCCACCACGCACTACAAGAAATATGCTAATTTGTGACCCTCCACATCGGTCACTGAATGGTCATTGTTCTCTATTTTATGACTTTCTTGTGACCAAAAACACATGGTCAAACCTGAGAGTCATTAACGGACTATAAAGACCTTTCCTGTGAATTGGTCATATACTAGTATGTCCAATATAGATGGTTTGATCACCGGCTATCTAGCATGTCCACGTAAGCCTCCACGTAAGTCAATCCTACGTGGCAATGCTTGTAGATCGAATTTAACCCAATCCAATAAGGCGCTCTATGTGGGCCAAGCCCAACAATTTTAGCCTTTTTATTTTAAAAATTTGGCATTTCAGTCCATATATTTTTCTAGGCCTTAGCCCGTTTACACACCATTTATATTTATTTTTGACCTTTTAATTTAAGATGGTCCTACTAGTCAGATGGGTCCCGGTTATTAGCATAACCCTCATGTCAGTTTTGTTTTACTGCTAGTCCCACATGTTAGGTTTGATTATTCAACAAAAATACATTAATTAATCAACTAATTTAATCAGAACCAACAATATATGAAATTCTTTCGATAATAGCCATAATAAGTCGATTATAATATTTTCAAGGTTCACATATACACCGGTTTAAATCACACATATACACTTATTCAAATTACACATATACAAGCTCACATATACAATTGTTCAAATCATATCTACACTGGTTCAAATCACACATACACTGATACCCTAGCCCTCAACGCTATCTACTACTGTTTTCTTCGTGAGTAGGACTTCACTCTTCACCCGATTTCTTTAGACTTTAGTTCTTATAACCTACAGTAATGTTTACTGTGTTGATAAGGGTTATCAGCTGGCCCAGAAATACCTTGGGATGCATTGAATCCCTACTAGGGTACCTACAGATTAGCTCAAAGGGTAAAATACCAGTTTTCACATCATAATGGAAGCCAGGTTCAGATAACCCGAGCAACAAAAGATCACCACATTTCCTAACCAATGACCGACTGATGCAAATCATCTGCACATTGAAAAAGAATAACATATGTCCTGGCTAATTTTAACTTCTCCTAGTTGAATTTCTACTTTGGATTAGTCTTTCATCAATTGAACTGAGGATAACGAGTCATGACACCATAAGTAAAGTGATACATATGTCTACATAATATGAATATCATACTGTCCAAGCACGATTCCAACATAATATAACATGTTATGGTCTAAAACTCCTAAGTAAAAGCTGCTACTGAGAAAATAGAAGCAATTCAAACCATAATGATTATCTTCCATATCATATAGGGACTTCAAACAATAGCAATGCATTGCATTGGACATCAACCAAGTAACAAAGGGATGAGAATGGGATAGGCCGGCGACTTATCTAATCAGGAGAAGACGCCATTTTTGTTTATTTGGTTTGCTCGTCATAGTTTGTTTTTATACTTAGGTATTATGCGGTGTTGTTGCAAACAAATAATGAGGTGGGTTGGTGGTTAGGTGTGGAGGTTTGGTCAAAGGATTGAGGTCGCAGGTTTGAACCCCGTTGTTGCCTAGGTTTTTGCTTGAATAAATGATGATTTATTTTTGTGCTATGTAGCAGGTCGGTGGTGGGTGTCCACGTGTCTGGTCAATAGTTGACTGGTCTATATGATAGGTGACACACGTACATGATATGTGTGCAGACATGTCAGCAGAAGTTGACACATGGAAATGAAGCGTACATAAAGTTGCTAAGGTGGACCACTAGTCATTTTAATACACCATGAATCAATTATTATGACCGTTTAAATTGGTTGTAGTGAGCTAAATATAAGGCTATAAACCAGTGATATCCATTCATGACCTTTTTTATGCTAGAAAATTATGAACATACCGACAAAAAAGGTCGTAGTTATCAGGTTTGGACCCACCCAAATGGCCTACGACCATTTGTGTAAAAATGGTCATAGATCTATGACAAAAAACCATAGTCGTTAAGAAAAGGTCATTAGTCAACATATTTCTTGTAGTGACGACCGGCCAGAGAGAGGGGAAGAAGCAACTACAACTTTTGCAAAGTAGGATGAGCTTGACCCTTATTGTTGGGGTAGTCGGAGCTGCCGCACACCATGACATCTGGATCCTCCTGCCATGCCACCATGACAAGCACCACCACTACCATAGCCGGTCGCCAGATATGTAATAAACGATGTAACTTGCCTATGAGATGAATGAAATTGGTGCACCCAATGCCTCACTTTGTTCAATAAAAAAAAATCTACGATGGGAGCTCGTTGTGTATTTATATGTACTCCCTCCGTTTCATAATATAAAATATTTTAGCTTTTATGAAATGGACGTAACTAGACGTCTTTAAGTGTATGGTTCCTCGAACCTATCTGATAAAAGTGAAGGGTTTGAAGCATAGTAAATCAAAAATTTCTACGGATGCGAACAAGAAAGCCAAGATCTAATCTAGGAGATGCAATCAACGAGAGAAGATGATATATTCATACCCTTGAAGAAATCGCAATGAAAACATTCAGCGAGCGTGGTTGATGTAGTTGAACTAGCCTTCTCCTCGTGATCCGATCCGATCCAACGCCGCAAGTGTGGCGCCTTGAGAGATGCACACGCACGGTCTGGCGTCTTCTCCTTCCTTGGTCCAGCAAGTGGGGTGGAGAGATGGATTGGATCTGCAGCACGACGGCGTGGTGCTATGGTGGAGAGTTTCGGCAGGCTTCGCCACACGCGATGGGAGAGAGAGAGAGGGGGAGGGCAGCAGGACAGCAGTTAGGGTTGGAGGAGTGGGAGGGGGAGGGTGCGCCCCTGCCCTCTTTATATAGGGGGCTGTCCGTCCCCCTTGGACACTCCTCCCAGCCCTAGGGCGGCGGCCCCAAGGGTTGGAGTGGGGGGCAAGTTTCCTCCTCCTTCTAGAAGATCTCCCCTAGGGTTTCCCCTAGGCTGGACGGCTGGGCCTTTGGGGCCTTGTGCCCCTGGCCCAATGCGGCTAGGGCACTTCCCCTTAGGCCCACGCAGGCCCCCAACAAGTGGGCCCACGTTGGTCCCACTCCGGAACCTTCTAGAACCTTAAATGCAATCGAATACTCAAAGCGATTTGAAATCTAAAACTGCTTTCCTTTTATGAATCTTATTCTCGGACCATTAAAACCTCTCGTGATGTCACGGATCTCATTCGAGACTCTAACAAAAACTCATAAACCAATTATCCATTCTATCCTAGCGTGAGGCATGTTAAGTGTGTGACCCTACGGGTTCGAGAATATGCGAGACATGATCTTCTATCAATAATTAATAGCGGGATCTAGAAACCCATATTGACTCCCACATATTCATCGATGATCATATCGGATGAACCACGATGCCAGGATTCAATTAATCCCATATATGTATTCCCTTCGTCACACGATATTTTACTTGCCCGAGATTCGATCGTTGGTATCGACATACCTAGTTCAATCTCGTTCACAGCAAGTACTTTACTTGTTCCGTAATCCGATATCACTTTGTGATTAACTCCTTAACCACGTGCTTGCAAGCGGTGTTGATATCGATTACCAAGTGGGCCCGAAGTATATCTCTCCGACTCGGGAGGGACAAATTCCATCTCGATACATACAACCCAACAAGTACTTTCCGATCACCTGAGAGAAACCTTTATGATCACCCTCACATAGGATGATGTTTGATGACCTCAAAGCTTTCTTCCGATACCAGGGAGTTGTATTGTCTCATGGTCTAAGGAATACAATACTTGATATAAGAAAAATCTTCGCAAAGATGAACACGATGACACGATCTAATTGCTCTGCTTAATTTGGGTCTATCCATCATATCATTCTCCTAATGACATGATCTCATTATTAATCGACAACTCATGTCTATGGTTAGGAAACCTTTAACCATCATTAATCAATGAGCTAGTCCATAGAGGCGTACTAGGGACACTGTGTTGTTCATAAACCACACAAGTATCAAAATTTCCGCTTAATACAATTCTAGAATGGAATATAAACTTTATCATGAACAAGAATTATAACAATAACATCTTTATTATTGCCTCTAGGGCATAATTCCAACAGTCTCCCACTTGCACTAGAGTCAATAATCTAGTTTACATCGCAACAATCTAACACCCATGGCATTAAGGTCTTTGATCATGTTTTGCTCGTGGAAGAGGTTTAGTCAGCGGATCTCGACATTCGATCCGTGTACTTTGCTAATCTTGATCTCCATACGCTATATAATCTCGAATTATATGAAAGCGGCGGTTGATGTGCTTGGTCTTTGGATGATATCTTGGTTCCTTAGCCAGTGCTATGGCACCAGTGTTGTCGCACAATATCTGCAGTGGGTCCAAGGCACTTGGAACCACCAAGCTTCGATGATGAAGTTCTGATCCAAACTCCTTCACTTGGCGCTTCAAAGCGACCACGTGTTCCGCTTAGTTGTAGATCCGCGATCACGCTTTGCTTGGCTTCTCCGGATCACACTCCTCCATTCAAAATATAAACGTATCTGCGAGATTTATAATCATCCGGGTCGGTGTCGAAACTAGCATCGACGTAACCTTTTACGACGAGCTGCTCATCACCTCCATAGACCAGGAACATTTATTTAGTCCTATTTAAATATATTAGGATGTTCTTTATGGCTGTCCAGTGTTCCACTCCTGGATCACTTTGGTATCTTCTTGTCAAACTAAGAGCATTGGACACATCCGTGTAGTACATAGCATGGCATACATAATAGAACCTATGGTCGAGGCATATGGCACTTTGCTCATAGTATATCTATCTGTTACCGTAGCTGGACACCGAGCCTTGCTCAATATCTTACCTGACAACATGGGCAATGAACCTTTCTTTGCTTTATCCATTCTGAACCTTTTCAGAACTTTGTCTAGATATGTACTTTGGCTTAAAGCTATTAGGCGTCTTTGTCTATCTCTATAGATTTTGATGCCTAATATATAAGCAGCTTCTCCAAGGTCTTTCATTGAAAAATATTTATTCAAATAACTCTTCACATCGTTAAGCATACCAATGTCATTTCCAATAATCAATATGTCATCCGCATATAGTACTAAAAATGTCACTGAGCTCCCACTCACTTTCTTGTAGATACAAGCTTCGTAGCAATTTGGAACAAATCCAAAACTCTTGATCACTTGATCAAAACGAAAGTTCCAACTCCGAGATGCTTGCTTTAGTCCATAAATGGAACGCTGAAGTTTGCACACCTTATCGGCATCCTTAGGATCGACAAAACCTTCGGGCTGCATCATATACAACTCTTCATCAATGTTGCCATTGAGGAACGCAGTCTTGACATCCATCTGCCATATTTCATAATCATGAAACGCAGCAATTGCTAATAAAATCTGAATGGACTTAAACATCGCTACGGGAGAGAAAGTCTCATCGTAGTCAACACCTTGAACTTGCCGAAACCCTTTTGCGACAAGTCATGATTTATAGACAGTAACATTACCATTCGCATCCGTTTTATTCTTGGAAATCCATTTGCACTCAACGGCCTTACGGTCGCTAGGAGGGTCCACCAAAGTCCATACTTGGTTTTCGCTCATGGATCCCAATTCGGATTTCATGGCCTCTAGCCATTTCTCGGAGTCTGGGCTCATCATTGCTTCCTCATAATTCGCAGGTTCACTGTTGTCTAACAACAAGACGGTTGAGACAGGGTTGCCGTACCATTCAGGAGTGACACGTGACCTTGTAGACCTGCGAAGTTCAGTAGTAGCATCGTTCGAAGTGTCATGATCCTCGTCATTAGCTTCCTCCCTTGTTGGTGCAGACGACACTGGAACAATATCAGGTGCTGCGCTACTCTCTAACTCGAGAGAAGGTTCAATAACCTCGTCTAGCTCTACCTTCCTCCCACTCACTTCTTTCGAGAGAAACTCCTTCTTAAGAAAGGGTCCGTTCTTTGCGACAAACACTTTGCCTTCGGATCTGTGGTAGAAGGTATACCCAACCGTTTCCTTAGGGTATCCTATGAAGACGCATTTATCCGCTTTGGGTTCGAGCTTGTCCGGCATCAACTTCTTGACATAAGCTTCGCATCCCGAAACTTTAAGAAACGACAACTTAGGTTTAGCACCAAACCACAGTTCATACGATGTCGTCTCAAAAGATTTAGATGGTGACCTATTTAAAGTGAATGCAGCGGTTTCTAATGCATAACCCCAAAATGATAACGCAAATCTGTAAGAGACATCATTGATCGTACCATATCTAATAGAGTTTGATTCCGGCGTTCAGACACACCATTGCGCTGCGGTGTTGCGGGTGGCGTGAGTTGCGAAACGATTCCGCTTGCTTTAAGATGCGTGAGAAAATCATAACTCAAATATTCACCTCCACGATTGGATCGTAGAAATTTAATTTTCCTGTTACGATGGTTTTCTACTTCGTTCTGAAATTCCTTGAACTTCTCAAACATTTCAGATTTATGTTTCATTAAATATATATACCCATATCTACTTAATTCATCAGTAAAAGTGAGAAAATAGCGATATCCACCGCGCGTCGAAACACTCATTGATCTGCATACATCGGTATGTATGATTTCCAATAAGTTCGTTGCTCGCTCCATTATTCCGGAGGACGGGGTTTTGATCATCTTGCCCATGAGGCACGACTCGCACGTGTCAAATGATTCAAAATCAAGAGACTCCAAAAGTCCATTAGAATGGAATTTCTTCATGCGTTTTACACCAATATGACCTAGACGACAGTGCCACAAATAAGTTGGATTATCACTATCTACTTTTCATCTCTTAGCCTCAATGTTATGGATGTGCGTTTCATTACTTTCGAGATTCAGAAGAAATAAACCATTCACAACAGGTGCATGACCATAAAAGATGTTATTCATGTAAATAGAACAACCATTATTCTCCGATTTAAATGAATAATCGTCTTGCAATAAAAATAATCCAGATATGATGTTCATGCTCAACGCAGGCACATAATAACACTTATTAATGTTTAAAACTAATGCCGAAGGTAAAACTAAGGAGAGCGTGCCGACGGCCATCACATCAACTTTTGATCCATTGCCAACGCGCATTGTCACCTCATCCCTTGCGGTAGCCATCTATTCCATAGCTCTGTTTGAGTTACAAATATTAGCAATTGAACGATATCAAATACCCATGCACTACAACGGCGCTAGTAAGGTAAACATCAATAACATGTATATCAAATATACCTTTAATGGTGCCAGCCTTCTTGTCCGCTAAGTACTCGGACGATTCGCTTCTAGTGACCCTTGTCCTTGCAATAGAAGCACTCGATGTCGGCTTAGGTCCGGACTTGAGATTCTTCTCGGCAGGGCAACGCGCTTGCTTGCCTTTATTGAAGGATTTCTTTGCACCCTTACCTTTCTTAAAGCTAGGGTCTTGTTGACCATCAACACATGATTATCTTTCTTGATGTCCACCTCCAGACTTTCGACTTAGCGAAGAGCTCGATGATCATATCAGTGGAACCAATTTGATTGTGAGTAACTACAAAACCTTTGTAGCTAGGAGGGAGTGATTGCAGAACTCTGTCAATCTTGAGCTCTTATGGAATCTTGCAATCCAGTTGCTCAAGATGTTGAGTGTATCCCGGCATCTTAATGGCGTGCTCACTAACGGAACTCCCTTCCTCCATCTTGCAGTTAAAGAACTTCTCAAAGATCTCATATCTCTCGAGCGGGCTGAGTCTAAAACATTGGTTTTCGGTTCCTCAAGTATCTCAAAGGGCGACGAACTCCTCAAAACGATTTTGAAGGTCCGGTTCCATAGAAAACAACATGGTACTCTTAATCACTCCATAATCATCTTTGCGCGACTGATAAACAACTTTTTCATCAGCCGGCGCATCAATAGCAGGGGCGTCACCTAGCGCTTTCTCAAGGACATAGTCCTTTTGTCCGCCTGAGAATGATTCTCGATTGCGGAACCGGTTGGTGAAGTTAGACCCATTATTCTTAAGCTTTTCTTTCTCAGCAAAAACGTTGAAGTTGAAGTTGGACTTAGCCATTTGATCTACAAAATTTGCAAATACAATTTAGACTATGTTCATGATAACTAGTTCAACTTAATCAAATTACTAGATGAACTCCCACTAAATTCAAAATCCCTCAAGTTGTTTAGTGAACACGATCCAAATTCACCACACCTAATCCGATCTTCACGAGAAGAGATGTGGTTTCAATGGTGGACAACAAAGTGTCGATCATATCATTCATATGACTCATGCTTAACCTTTCGGTTCATGTGTTCCGAGGCCATGTCTGTACATGCTAGGATCGTCAAGTCAAACCCAAGTATTTCCGCGTGTGCAAAGCGGCTTGCACCGTTGTATGTGAACGTAGAGTTTATAGCACCCGATCATCACGAGGTGCTTGAACACGACGAACTTTCGCAATGGTGCATACATGGGGAGAACACAATTTTATCTTGATCTTTAAGTGAGGAATCATCTTATCATGCTACCGTCGCGATCTAAGCATAATAAGATACATAAAAGGATAAACATCACATGCATATAATTTTATGTGACATGGTATGGCCAATCTCTGCGTAATGATCTCCATCTTATGCGCACCAGCATGATCTCCATCACTCCATCATGATTGCCTCCACCACGAATAGCAACTACAACTATTGCTAACTACTTAGTGATAAAGTAAAGCTATTACATGGCGTATAAGAAGTTGACACGCTGGTCATACACAATTATAAAGACAACCATATGGCTCCTGCCGGTTGTGAACTCATCGACATGCAAGTCGTGAAATATTACAAAACATGATCATTGCATACAACGTACACATCATGTCTTGGGCCATACCATATCACAAAACACTCCCTGCAAAAACAAGTTAGACGCCTCTACTTTGCTGTTGCATGTTTTACGTGGCTTATGGGAGTAACAAGCTAAGAACGATTCTTACCTACGGAAAGCCACAACGGTGATATTATGGTTGCTAACATATGGTGTAAATCCCACGACTGCTATAGTGAGAGAAACTGGCATCCACCAGCCGCATGTGTGGAACAAGCCACACGTCAAGTGCGGAGCCGGTCTCCAGAACGAGGTCGCGTAAAGTTGGCTTGGACCGCTTCGATCTCACTATGCCGCGCCATAAGAAATACACAACAATAGGCTTGCAACAGAAAACATCAATGCCCACAACAAGCATGTTGCGTTCTACTCGTGAAACACATCTACGCATAGATCTAGATCTGATTCCACTAAAGGGTTTCGAAGCATAGTAAATCAAAAAATTTCTACGGATGCGAACAAGAAAGCCAAGATATAATCTAGGAGATGCAATCAATGAGATAGATAGATGAGATCTTCATACCCTTGAAGAAATCGCACAGCAGAAACGTTCAACAGAACGTGGTTGATGTAGTCGAACTAGCCTTCTCCTCCTCACGATCCAATTCGATCCAACGCCGCAAGTGACGGTGCCTCCGAGAGATGCACACGTACGGTGCCGCGACGTATCCTACTTCCTTGGTCCAGCAAGTGGGGTGGAGAGATGGATTGGATCTGCAAAAGGACGGCATGGTGCTATGGTGGAGAGTTTCTGCGGCAGGGCTTCGCCTACACGCAGTCGGGAGAGAGAGAGAGGTGGAGGGCAGCAGGACGACAACTAGGGTTGGAGGAGTGGGAGGGGGAGGGTGCACCCCTGCACTCTTTATATAGGGGGATGTCCGCCCCCCTTGGCCCCTCCTCCAAGCCCTAGGGCGGCGGCCCCAAGGGTTGGAGTGGGGGGCAAGTTTCCCCCCTCCTTCTAGAAGATCTCCCCTAGGGTTTCCCCTAGGCTGGCCGGCTGTGCCTTTGGGGCCTTGTGCCCCTGGCCCAATGTGGCCAAGGCACTTACCCTTAGGCCCACGCAGGCCCCCGACAAGTGGGCCCACGTTGGTCCCACTCTGGAACCTTCTAGAACCTTTCGGTACAATACCGAATACTCCGAAACGATTCCGAAATCCAAAAACTGCTTTCCTTTATATGAATCTTATTCTCCGGACCATTTCGGAACCTCTCGTGATGTCCTGGATATCATCCGAGACTCTGAACAAAAACTCATAAACCAATTATCCATTCTATCCTAGCGTCAAGGCACGTTAAGTGTGTGACCCTACGGGTTCAATAATATGCAGACATGATCTTCTATCAATAATCAACAGCGGGATCTGGAAACCCATATTAACTCCCACATATTCATCGATGATCATATCGGATGAACCACGATGCCAGGATTCAATTAATCCCATATATGTATTCCCTTCGTCACGCGATATTTTACTTGCCCGAGATTCGATCGTTGGTATCGGCATACCTAGTTCAATATCGTTCACATCAAGTACTTTATTCGCGGGGACAACGATATTTTACCGAGTTCCTCCCAACATGGAGTACGTCTCGTTTGGAGAGGGGGTGGTATCTAACCACCTACGCCACAAAAGGCCTCCCTTATTCTCCGGTGAATCTCACCCCAATGGGATCGATCCACGCTTCCACTATCAGTGCACTTGTCGGTGGCAACCAGAACCTCTCATAAGGTTGGGGCACTTCTCCACAACTTAATTGGAGGCTCCCAACAAACGCCACCAAGGCCTAAACAAACGCCACCAAGGCCACAATGCCACCAAAGCCACAAAACCATCTAGGGTTCCAAGAACCCAAGAGGGACAAGCTCCAAAGAGTCACACGAACCAAATCCTCCGAGGAGAACTCAAACCGATGCACCAAATGCAAATTGCAAGAACACCACAAAGGTTCTCAAATCCCTCACTCAACAAAGCTACTAAAGCTATTGGGGAAACAAGAGAGGAGGAATCAAAGAGATACACAAAATCCCCTAAAATCTAGATCCCCAAAGATGCACTCACAAAGAGATGAATCGGTTAGGTCAAAACGTGGATCTAGATCTCCTCTCTCTTCCACTCAAATATGGGCAAGAATCATCGGAGGGAAAAGATTAGGCACGCTTCAAGATCTTGATCAAGTGTGGACAAAGCTTAGCCTAATAGAAGAGAAAGAAGCAACCTAAACTGAAAACGGGCAAAGCCTTAAATAGGAGCCCCAAAAATCTAGCCGTTTGGGGCATTTTTCTGATCGGTAGTACGGTTACAGCAACCAAGCATTGAGCGAGCAATGGCGTCTGGCGTCTGTGAGAGAGAAAGCGGGTCGATGCAGGCGGTCGGAGCCACAACAATGCCTGGGCAAAGCAGCCGTAGAAATCGCGGGTATGAGCCTTGAGTCGTGGTGGCGAGTGGGGATAAGCGGGGCTAGCAGGCGGCCGGCGGCCTTGGCAGCAGGCGGCAGCGCCCATAGGTCGCAACACGCAGCCATGGCGTCTGGCGCAAGGCAGCGCTTGATCCTTGGCAGTGGATGGGCTGGCGGGCCTTGAGGGACGCGTGGGAGTGGGCCAGCGAGGATCGGGAGTGGAGGGGCAGCCAGCAGGTTGGGCGAGCCGGATGGGCCGGCCGGTAGTACCAGCCCACCCAGACGGTACTACCGGGCGATGCAGTAGGACGAGGCCTTGACCGGGCGAGATAGAAGTGTCTGCGACGCCAGATCGTCCGTCTTGGGCCCGTAATGCAGGGGCCGAGAAGACAACTTTCTCTTTTTTATTTTTAAACCGAATAACAGACAAAATTCAATCTGCGATAACTTTTGATTGGGAGCTCCGATTGACCTGATTCCAATTGCGTTGGAAAGAGGACGGCATGTGCAATGATGTGATATACCTCACTTGGTGAGAAACTGGAAAGCCGTCAAGATCAAAATTGCAACAAAATATAGATGGAATATCCGATTTTGATGAACAAGAGCTTGTTATGGAGATTACCACAAGCTCTATATCATCTCATGAATAAGACCAAATAACAACCAAATACGATGATGCAAGTACGCAAAGGTTTGAGCTCTCTCCGAACGATGTGATCGAGTTAATCATTCGAGAGCCCTCTTGATAAATCGGCTATCTATCCTAAACCGGTCTCCACACTGTCTGAGACCGGCAAAAGGGAAAATCTATCAAGATTATACCTTTGCCTTAAGCATTCCACTTGAGCTCGATATAGACAAACTTGACCTTCTCAAGATGGAACACCTTTCTTGATTCCACATCATCGAACCATCATCACCGAGGATGGCAAGCATCAAACATAAGATCTTCTATAGGTGGCTCATTTTGATCATGCACAACACATATTCTTCTTATTTCATCGACCTTGAAGCCAACACATGCTCCAAGCGAAGCCAATGGAAAATTCCTACAAGTACAACTTAATACACTCATTAGTCCATAAAGATTGTCATTAATTACCAAAACCACACATGGGGGCCCACATGTTCTTTCAGGCGCGGTCTAACCCTAGTCGCTCCTGGGGGGTGTGACCACCCAGGCCGCCCCCTGCCTCGCCTCTTCGCCTATAAAGAGCCCTTGATGCAGAAACCCTAAGGGCCCAATCAATATTCCACGAAATTGTATGTAGCCGCCGCCACCATCGTCCCTAGATCGGGGGGATTTTAAGCTCTTCCCAGCACCCTGCTAGAGGGGAGATTATCCCGGAGGCCTTCTTCTTCATCATGCCAGCCTCCGGTATGAAGCGTGAGCAGTTCCACTTTAGACTACGGGTCCATGTAGTAGCTAGATGGTTGTATCTCCTCCTTTGTGCTACCATGCTTAGATCCCGTGAGCTCCGTTCATGATCAAGATCATCTATTTGTAATCATGCATGTTGTGTTTGCGGGGATCCGATGGATATTGAGATTATTATGTCAGAATGATTAATGGTTTTGTCTTATTGATTGTATCATGTCTGTGTTGTTTGTGATCTTGCATGCTCTCCATTTCTAGTAGCTATCTTGGCCAAGTAGATGCTAGTGACTCCAAGAGGGGGTATTTATGCTAGATAGTGGGTTCATGCCTCTACTTAATCTAAGGGAAGTGACAGAAATCTCTAAGGTTGTAGATGTGTTGTTGCCACTAGGGAGAAAACAATGGTCTCTTGTTCATGGAACAAGTGGATTGTGTACCTTACACACTTTTCTTAAAGCAGTTATCTGTTGCTTGCAATTTAATACTGGAGGGGGTTCGGTGTAACATCCCTAAAATCATGTTTCAAAACTCATGCATATCATCCATGCATCCATGATCATGTAGATTTTCATTTCAAAAATCAATTAAAAAACATGAGCATATGAGCTCATTATTTTATGTGATCAACATTAAATCAAATGCTACTCTCCAATGAGAGATTATTGTTCATGAATCAAACCTTGTTACTCTCTGAATGTTTTGCTTGCTTGCTATTGCTTAAACCAAAAATTTGCAAAACAAATGTGAATTTAAAACCATTTACAAAAACTTGATCAAATCTAGTGCCATATCACTATTTATTTTTGTTTGATCAAAAGAACCAAGCTTGTACAGAGAGACCACATGTTTTTATGCCCAGAAATATGAATGTTGCACACTACAAAAATCCTGAAAAGGTTTGAATTCAAAAAGCTTTTGAAATCATTTGAAAAAGGTTCCTGGAAATTCATTCAGAAAAAGAAAAAGAATAGGGAAAAGGAAAAAGGCTGGCGCCAGGATTTTGGCCCAACAAGCGAAACAAGCCCAATAGCCAGCCCACCCGGGATTTCCCTCTCCTCCTGTTTTTATCACCGCACCCGCGCTACCTAATGAGTCACTGACCGGTGGACCCTCGCCAGCTCACCACCGTCTTCCCCAAATCACGCCCACGACCACGTCGCTGGCTGTTTCCTCCGCCATTCACTGCCACGTTTTAAACCCGAGTTATTGTCGGCGTTTCCTCGCGTGATCCTTGCCCCCACTCTGGCTATAATACCCTCTCCCCCTTGCGGCCATTTCCCCCAACAAAGCCAGCCCGAAGCGCCCCCAGGCTTCCAGTAATTGCCATTACCTCGCCGCAGATAGAACCCACTCCGGCGACCAATCCTGGTGAGCTCCGTGCGTGCCTTCCTCTCTGGTTCACGCGAACTGCTTCACAACCTTCTTGCGCACCTACTGACACCCTTGGTTCATCCTGTACTGCCCCAGGTCGTCGACTCCAACGAGCACCGCGAGTTCCCGACGCTGTCTCCAACTCCAACATGCAATCCAGGTAAAACGCGACTGCCCCTTGCCTTACCTTCGATGCTATCACGATCGCCGAGACCTTGTGCACCTCCTAACCCATCTGGCTCGTGCTAGGCCGACGTAGAACCTCGGCAACATCTTCGTCAACAAGCACCTGACGCCGACAACTCAAGCGAGACAACTGCTGCATCGTGCGCCTTGACCAGCCACCGCCACGAGTCTGGTAAGCATCTCCGACGACCCCAAAACCCCAGCCTTGGCGCCAGGTGGACGAACAGCCGCCACTCGCCACCGCTAGCGCCGCTAGAGTTTGGTCGCTTGATCGCGAACCGTTGGATCTAGATCCGATGGGCTAGATAGATCACTTACACGAAGGGCTACAAACAGATCTGGGCCGTGCAGATTAAGTTAGATCTAACAGCTCACGTGTGTGATCCTGAGTGAAGCGGTATCAACCAATAGGAGCACGCCGCGTGGCTAGGATTTGAATTTAAAAACTGGATTAGATCTATTAGATATTGAAACTTGTTTAATTCATAACTTTTGATTCCCACGTCCAAATTTGATGAATTTTATATCAATGGAATCAGGAAAGAAAGCCCTTTCCATATATGCAATGTGTTTAATGTTTTGTTTCTGTTAAAATGGTTTTATTTACAGAAACTTGTGTAGGCCTATTATGTGTATATTTATTATTTGAGAAATGATTTAATGTTCAAATAAAGTTTGTTTGGAAAATTTTGAACTTGTTTAGGAATCAGTACTGTGCACTTGTCATGTTTGGTATAGAAAATCATCACATATCATATTGCATGCATCCATATATTTTTGCTTGTATATATTTTGTTTGTGATTTGGTGTTATCATTTTATGTGTAGATTTTGGTGCAAATAGTGATTGTGGTTGTGAGGATTGTAGCTACTCTCCAAACTACCAAGGCAAGTGGTGCTTCATGATTTTATCCCTATGTTTTCAACTATGCATTAGAAATATTTTGCTAGTCTTGCATGGTTATATTTTTGCTTATATGCTATGCTTGGGAAATCCTAGTAGTTGTAGAATTGCTAGAAATTTCTAAGTTAAGATGCTTATCTATGCCATGCCTAGCCTAGCTAGTAGCAACCAAGGGTGGCTATATGTTCATGCTATGAATAAATATTTCTAAGGCTTTGGACTATATTTTTGCTTAATAAAACAACTAAGTGAATGAATCACCTGGGTGGAATGGTTGTGAATGGGTTATGTTGAGTGGTTACACTAGGCCCATTTCTATTGTTTACCTTGTGTATCTCACTTGTGGGAAGCCACCCAGGAACAAAGGGATTTGAGAGGCCAAATGTTAAGAAGCTTCTAGTGCAGCCACTTGGCAATATGGGCTCTGCCTGGATCACATAGGTTGCAATAACTTAGCCATTTGGACAGTTGGTGGTAGTGGGATGATAGGTTGGAACGCGCCCCTTTGGTCTAAGGGAAGGCTTCTGAAAGGTCCTGTCTTGGTGAAAATCAAGTCTTGTGGGGAAAGTGCACAACCTCTGTAGATGGAAGAATCGAAGTACTTAGCCATGTCCCTGGTATTGGACAACTTGAGCATCCAGACATGGAAGCTATCAAGAATATCCTCATCCCAATTTCTAAGTAAAACTTGTGGTTGAACAAGGGTGAAGGACCCCAATGTCTATTGGTGGTTCCTTGGGAAAAGTTTTTGACAAAGAAAACTTAGTGTTTTCAACTGATAGGCAAAACCTATTTTGAGCAAAGCAAGCCTAAGCTACACTTAGCCAAAATGCATATAGTATTTAGTCCACCAATATTATACTAAGGTATCACTTGCCAATACTATTCCAATGGATTGACCCACTGTGGCTGTAACTTGTGATGTTGCAGGTTATTCTGATGACGATTAGGAGTCATGAGTCTACACTCAACATGCTTGCCTGTGGCACATGAAGATGAAGACTTATTAATCTATTTACTCATTTAAACTCTTGTACTAGGCCTGTGGCCATGGAGTTGTAGAAGACTATGTTTGTCTCTGGAATGACTGTAATAATGACCTTTGTTTCTGTGTACTTCATCTTAAACTATGGATGCTAGCATTGATCCAGGGACTAGTATTGCAATCACAGGGATCCTTTTCCTTTATAAAGGAGGGATCTTCCAGATGGTATTAGAGCACTGTGTTGCCTGTAGGATTATGACCCTAGGATTGGAAACCACTAAGGATTTTTTTTGACAACTTCCACACTTGTCTTTTCTTCTCGTAAACTTTTCTAATCTTCTTTCTCATCTATATTTGTAGATGAACTCCATCAACGAAGCCATAAGGAAGGGACCACTCATGACTATGACTTTGGAATGTGAGACAGAGTTCCCCAAGGCTCTCAAGGACCTCATGGTTGCCATGGGAATACATGGTGCAACTGTGTACAAAGGCTTTCCTGTGATGGATGAAGGAGTTGAGTACTGGTGGGTGCAACTTCACTTGTATAAAAACAAGGAAGACAACCACAAGGACTCAGGATTCTGCATGGTCACCAACACAATGATGCACACCACATTCTTTGATTCAGCAAGGGATGCAGCTTGGAGGGCCATTAAAGAACTTGGTGATAGAATCAAGTGCAGAATGCTCAACACCCAGAATGATCTTAGGGAGGAAAAGAAGCATACCCAAGAGCTAGAGGCTACCAATCAAAGTTTAAGGAAATACATCATAGAATTAGCAATGGAGTCATGTGATCAAGATAAACAGATTGCCTCTAGAGATGCTTTGTTAGCCAACTTGGCAAGTGAGATGGGATTGTAAGCGTACTTCGTTAGTTGGACCACCACACTTATCATTTTATTTTCCAAAAGTTGTTTAAAATAAGTTGAACCTTGGTTGTTTGTAATGGGATCCATGTATGCCATGACTTGTGTGTTTTGATTTCCAAAGTTATGCATGTGATGCCTTGTCTTGTGATTTGTCTTAAATTGTGTTGATTCTAACTTTTCCTATCTTATTAAATAGATGCCTAATGTTACCATCAGCACTGTTGAAGAGTTCCAGGGAACTCGTTTTGGCCCTCGTATTGTTGAGCTCACTAGTTTGCTCAATCTCCCTATTCCTACCATCATGGTGCTTCCCCTCACCAATTTTTAGAGGAAAGACCTTTGGGGTTTGAAGGTCAATCAGCCCGGACGCCAGACTGAGCCTACCACGGAGGCTATCATCTTCAAGCTCATGCACGATGACAAGGAGAGAGGCCTAGAGGTAGTCATGCAGGACTTGATTGGACGTTTGTTAGGGAGACACTCTCGACATGTTAGAGGTACTCACTTCCACGCTTTCGGTAGACGTGATGATGATGGTGAGGCCATTGACTTCGAGGATACTTCGAGGGAGACAGCATAGCCGATTCGTCTATACCTCCAGGACTTAGAGGTTCTTCTTAGGCACGTGGACACTGATAGGACCAACGTCATGCTCAGCAATGACGAACTCAGTGCAACTTGAGAAGGACAAGCTCTTCGCGGAACAAGATGAGATAGTCAAGGAGATGGAGGCCAAGTTCGAGAGTCAGGACAGAAAGTTCAAGAGTCAAGATAAGCGAATCCAAGATAGGAACAAGAGGATTCGAGACATGACTACAGAACTGGAGGCCAAGGACTTCGAGCTCGAGCATCAGCAGACTGTGATTGAGAGGCTTCGTTCTCAGAAGAGGGCTCTCAAAGCCAAAGTAGAGACCTTGACCACCAATTTCGAGGAATACAAGACCGCTATGGAGAATGCAGGTCTTACCTTTGTTGAGGAGGAGGTTGATGCCGAGGAGTAGTGATGACTACTCATTTATCATTTATTTATCATGCTTTTTATTGAGTCGCAATGACCATCCAACATGTGGATGGCTTGCTATTGGTGTGTTTACTTTGCAAACTTGTCGTTTATGTTGTTGAACTATTATTATTATGATGCATGTTTGGTGATTGTTTATGTGATGTATTGTGCATGTTAGCATCTATGGGTATCTCATTCTTATCTCTATTGAACAAACCACAGATGCCTCCCCGTCGTGCCAACCCCAACCCCAACAACGACAACATCACCCCTGAGATGCAACAAATGATGATAGCTCAGACTCAGCTGATGCAAATGATGACTACGTTAATCCAGAATCAGAACAACAACAACAACAATAACAACAACAACAACAATCAGAACAACCCACCGGGTTTTGACATGCTTACCAGGTTCTTGAGATTGAGGCCAGCAAAGTTCTCAGGAACAACTGATCCTAAGGTTGCCAATGATTGGATACGCTCTGTGAACAAGGACTTGGTAACAGTTGGCTGTACTGATGAGGAGAAAGTCTGATTTGCAGCTCACTTGTTGGAAGGACCAGCAGCTACTTGGTTGGATAACTTCCAGATCACCACTCCCATTGCAGATGTGACATGGGATATCTTTGAAGATGGTTTCCGTACTGCTCACATCTCATCCGGAGTGATGAGTTTGAAGAAGAAAGAGTTCCATAACCTGAAGCAATGCCACTGCAGCGTGGCTGAATATATTGAAGAGTTCAACAATCTGGCGCGATATGCACCGGATGAAGTTGACACTGATGCTAAGAGGAAGGAAAAGTTCCTTGAAGGGTTGAATGATGAATTGAACATGCAGTTAGCTGTGGCATATGTTCCTACATACCGGTCTCTTTATGACAAGGCTGCTATTTTGGAGAACAAGATGAAGCAAGTTGAAAGTAGAAAGAGAAAGCACTCTGACAAGCACATCTCAGGATCGTCTCATAAGCGTTCCCATTATGATGATAGCGGAAGTTCAGGATCCCACAAGCATGGGAAATTTAACAAGCACCACAACCACAACCGTCATCATGACAATAAGAGTCAGCGTAGTCATGACAATGACAAGTACAAGAATCACAAGGGTGGATATAAGAGCCACCACAGTGGTAGTGGAAGTGGCAGTGGAAGCCAGCCTGTCAAGAAGGATCTTAGTCAGGTTGAATGCTTCAAGTGCAAGAAGATGGGGCATTATGCAAATGAATGCCCAGAAAAGAAAGTTGAAGGACCCAACAAGCCTAACCCTTTCCAGAAAGGGCAAGTGAACCACATCAATGTGTAGGAATTTTATGTGGAACCTGATGCTGTTGCTGGTAAGTTCAAACTCAATTATGTTCCAGCATTTGTTCTCTTTGATACTGGTGCATCTCATTCATTCATATCAAGAGCATTTGTTGAAAGAAATGAACTACCGGTAGAAAATATTTGGTGTCCTATAAAAGTAAGTTCTCCTGGCGGAGAAATGATAGTGAATTCAGGATGTCATGATCTAGTCATAGAGTTTGGGAAGTATAAGTTTCCCGTTAACTTGATAATCCTAAACTCCCAAGGATTGGATGTTATTTTGGGAATGGACTGGATGACTAAGCACAAGGGAGTGATAGATTGTGCCAACCATACTGTCTCACTCACAACTCCAGAAAATAAAAGGATCAGATTCAAGACCAACTTTGAATCAAAAGGGAGTAAGCTAAATTCTCTTAAGGGGGTTAGCATAGACAGTGTTCCTATTGTGAGTGAGTATCCAGATGTGTTTCCGAAAGAATTGCCGGGAATGCCACCAGATAGAGATGTGGAATTTCTCATTGATTTGCTACCAGGATCTGGACCAATAGCAAAAAGACCATACAAGATGTCAGTTGATGAGTTGAAAGAACTCAAGAAGCAACTTGGTGAACAGTTGCAAAAAGGTTTTTATAACCAAGTTCCTCATCTTGGGGAGCACCCGTTTTGTTTGTGGAAAAGAAAGATAGAAGTCAAAGGTTATGCATAGATTACCGTTCACTCAATGAGGTGACTATCAAGAACAAATACCCTTTGCCTAGAATCAATGACTTGTTTGATCAGCTAGAAGGAGCTTGTGTGTTCTCAAAGATTGGTCTCCGGTCAGATTATTTTCAGCTGAAGATAAGGGAACAAGACATACCTAAGACATCTTTCACCACCAGGTATGGATTGTATGAGTATATACCGTGATGCCATTTGGTTTGACCAATGCACCAGCATACTTCATGAATATGATGAACAAGGTGTTCATGGAGTTCCTTGACAAGTTTGTTGTCGTATTCATCGATGACATTTTGATCTACTCCAAGAGAAAAGAAGAGCATGAAGGACATCTACGTTTGATACTAGAGAAGCTTAGAGAGCATAAGTTATATGCCAAATTCAGCAAGTGTGAATTTTGGTTAAATGAAGTTGGATTTCTAGGACACATTGTGTCAGGAGATGGTGTAGCAGTTGATCCTGCAAAAGTTTCAGCTATAACTAAATGGGAATCTCCCAAGTCAGTGAAAGAGGTTTGTCGTTTCCTTGGCTTAGCAGGTTACTACAGAAGGTTCATTGAGAATTTCTCTAAGGTAGCTAAGCCTATGACTGAATTGTTAAAGAAAGACAAGAAATTTGCTTGGTCGGAAGGTTGTGAACTCAGCTTTCAAGAATTGAAGAAGAGACTAGTGACAACACCAGTCTTATGTCTGCCAGATCTGGAGAAGGATTTCCAAGTGTATGGTGATGCATCTCATCATGGATTAGGTGCAGTACTTATGCAAGAAGGGAAAGTTGTGGCTTATGCCTCGAGATAACTCAAAACTCATGAAGTGAACTACCCTACTCATGATTTAGAGTTAGCCTCTGTTGTCCTTGCACTCAAAACATGGAGACATTATCTTTTGGGAAAGTGATGTGAAGTGTTCACAGATCACAAGAGTTTGAAGCATATCTTCACCCAGAAGGAAATTAACATGAGACAAAGAAGATGGCTAGAACTCATCAAGGACTATGACTTGAGTTTGCAATACCATCCTGGTAAAGCAAATGTTGTAGCGGATGCTCTAAGCCGTAAGGTTTTTGTAAATGGCCTTACTAAGGGAGAGTTGCTAGATGATCTGTGTGCCCAATTTAGAGACCTCAGATTGGAGATTGTGCCTGAAGGACATCTCATGACCTTGGATGTTCAACCTACTCTGTTGGACAAGATTAAAGAAGCCCAGAAGACTGATAAGGAAACTGAAGAGATTAAGGAAAAGATAGGCAAAGGAAAAGCCAAAGGTTTCCATGAAGACGAACAGGGTACTTTATGGCATGGAAAACGTATCTTTGTTCCACAAGATCCGGAGCTTCAGAAACTGATTTTACAAGAAGCACACAACTCACCGTATTCTATCCATCCGGGTAACACCAAAATGTACATGGATATGAAGGAAAGATTTTGGTGGAATAATCTCAATAAGGACATCGCCGAACATATTGCTTTGTGTGATGTATGTAGTAGAGTGAAAGCGGAACATCAGAAACCAGCAGGATTGCTTCAACCACTACATATTCCTGATTGGAAGTGGGACAAGATTGGTATGGATTTCATTACCGGATTACCAAGGACCCGGTCAGGATATGATTCTATTTGGGTAGTAGTGGATCGCCTAACTAAAGTGGCTCATTTCATACCCGTAAAGACAACTTATACAAGTGAGTTAGCCAAGATCTATATGAGCAGAATTGTATGTCTGCATGGAGTACCCAAGAGTATCGTGTACGATGGGGAACTCAATTCACTTCTCATTTTGGAGACAACTACATGAGTCTTTGGGAGCGAGGTTGGAATTCAACCGCATTTCATCCTCAAAGCGATGGAATGAGAAGGACTAATCAGATTCTTGAAGATATGTTGAGAGCGTGTGCTCTAGACTATGGAGCCAGTTGGGATGAAAGTCTGCCTTACACAGAATTTTCTTACAACAACATCTATCAAGCCAGTATTGAGATGGCACCATTTGAGTTTTTCTATGGGAGAAAGTGTACCACCCCATTGCTATGGAATGGTGTGGGAGAAAGAAGTTTGTTCAAAGAGGCTGAAGAGAAAGTCAAGCTGGTTAAGGACAGATTGAAGATAGCACAGTCCCGACAAAAGAGCTACGCAGATCCAAAGCGTAGAGAGGTCACCTATGAAGTAGGTGATAGAGCTTATCTTAGAGTGTCACCACTTCGTGGAGTGAAGAGGTTTGGAGTCAAAGGAAAGTTGGCCCCAAGATATGTTGGACCCTTCAAGATTCTAAGTCATAAAGGAGAAGTTGCTTATGAGATTGAATTGCCAGAGTCTTTGTCAGCAGTTCATAATGTGTTTCATGTGAGTCGAAGAAATGTCATACGAAATGGAAGAGACTTCTTTGAAGGATACTATACCTTTGAAAGAGGTTCAATTGGAAAGTGATATCACTTATGAATAGAAACCTATCAAAATTCTTGAGGCTAGAAATGAGTTACTCGGACTAAGACTATCAAGTTCTGCAAAGTTCAATGGAACCATCATTCCGAAGAGGAAGCAACCTGGGAAAGAGAAGATGATCTTCGGAAAGACCACCCTCACCTATTTGCTAGCAAAACCGAATCTCGAGGACGAGATTCACCTTAAGGGGGTTAGATTTGTAACATCCCTAAAATCATGTTTCAAAACTCATGCATATCATCCATGCATCAATGATCATGTAGATTTTCATTTCAAAAATCAATTAAAAAACAGGAGCATATGAGCTCATTATTTTATGTGATCAACATTAAATCAAATGCTACTCTCCAATGAGAGATTGTTGTTCATGAATCAAACCTTGTTACTCTCTGAATGTTTTGATTGCTTGCTATTTCTTAAACCAAAAATTTGCAAAACAAATGTGAATTTAGAACCATTTACAAAAACTTGATCAAATCTAGTGCCATATCACTATTTATTTTTGTTTGATCAAAAGAACCAAGCTTGTACAGAGAGACCACATGTTTTTATGCCCAGAAATATGAATGTTGCACACTACAAAAATCCTGAAAAGGTTTGAATTCAAAAAGCTTTTGAAATCATTTGAAAAAGGTTCCTGGAAATTCATTCAGAAAAAGAAAAAGAATAGGGAAAAGGAAAAAGGCTGGCGCCAGGATTTTGGCCCAACAAGCGAAACAAGCCCAATAGCCAGCCCACCCGGGATTTCCCTCTCCTCCTATTTTTCTCACCGCACCCGTGCTACCTAATGAGTCATTGACCGGTGGACCCTCGCCAGCTCACCACCGTCTTCCCCAAATCATGCCCACGACCACGTCGCCGGCTGTTTCCTCCGCCATTCACTGCCGCATTTTAAAACCCGAGTTATTGCCGGTGTTTCCTCGCGTGATCCTCGCCCCCGCTCTGGCTATAAGACCCTCTCCCCCTCGCGGCCATTTCCCCCAACAAAGCCAGCGCCCCAGTGCCAAATTGCCATTACCTCGCCATGAGCAGAACCCACTCGGCGACCAATCTGGTGAGCTCGTGCGCGCGCTGTCAGTTCACTGACGCCCGCAACCTTCTTGCGCACCTCACGACACCGTGGTTCATCTGTCTGCCCGGTCATCGACTCCAACGAGCACCGCGAGTTCCCGACGCCGTCTCCAACTCCGACGTGCAATCCAGGTAAAACGCGACCGCCCCTTGCCTTCCCTTTGATGCTATCATGATCGCCGAGACCTTGCGCACCTCCTAACCCATCTGGCTCGTGCTAGGCCGACGCAGAACCTCAGCAACATCTTCGTCAACAAGCACCTGACGCCGCCAGCAACTCCAACGAGACCCTGCCGTTGCATCTGTGCGCCCCTTGACCAGCCACCGCCACGTTGAGCTTCAGCACACCGCCACGAGTCTGGTAAGCATCTCCGACGACCCCAAAACCCCACAGCCACCGCCCGTGGTGCGAACCGCCGCCGCCACTCGCCACGCTAAGCGCCACGAGTTTGGTCGCGATCGCGAACCGTTGGATCTAGATCCGATGGGCTAGATAGATCACTTACGAAGGGGTACAAACAGATCGGGCGTGCAGATTAAGTTAGATCTAACGACTAACGTGTGTGATCTGAGTGAAGCGGTATCAACCGATAGAACACGCGCGTGGCTAGGATTTGAATTTAAAAACTGGATTAGATCTATTAGATATTGAAACTTGTTTAATTCATAACTTTTGATTCCCACGTCCAAATTTGATGAATTTTATATCAATGGAATCAGGAAAGAAAGCCCTTTCCATATATGCAATGTGTTTAATGTTTTGTTTCTATTAAAATGGTTTTATTTACAGAAACTTGTGTAGGCCTATTATGTGTATATTAATTATTTGAGAAATGATTTAATGTTCAAATAAAGTTTGTTTGGCAAATTTTGAACTTGTTTAGGAATCAGTACTGTGCACTTGTCATGTTTGGTATAGAAAATCATCACATATCATATTGCATGCATCCATATATTTTTGCTTGTATATATTTTGTTTGTGATTTGGTGTTATCATTTTATGTGTAGATTTTGGTGCAAATAGTGATTGTGGTTGTGAGGATTGTAGCTACTCTCCAAACTACCAAGGCAAGTGGTGCTTCATGATTTTATCCCTATGTTTTTCAACTATGCATTAGAAATATTTTGCTAGTCTTGCATGGTTATATTTTTGCTTATATGCTATGCTTGGGAAATCCTAGTAGTTGTAGAATTGCTAGAAATTTCTAGGTTAAGATGCTTATCTATGCCATGCTTAGCCTAGCTAGTAGCAACCACGGGTGGCTATATGTTCATGCTATGAATAAATATTTCTAAGTCTTCGGACTAAGTTTTTGCTTAATAAAACAACTAAGTGAATGAATCACCTGGGTGGAATGGTTGTGAACAGGTTATGTTGAGTGGTTACACAAGGACCATTTATATGGTTTACCTTGTGTATCTCACTTGTGGAAAGCCACCCAGGAACAAAGGGATTTGAGAGGCCAAATGTTAAGAAGCTTCTAGTGCAGCCACTTGGCAATATGGGCTCTGTCTGGATCACATAGGTTGCAATAACTTAGCCAGTTGGACAGTTGGTGGTAGTGGGATGATAGGTTGGAACGCGTCCATTTGTTCTAAGGGAAGGCTTCTGAAAGGTCCTGTCTTGGTGAAAATCAAGTCTTGTGGGGAAAGTGCACAACCTCTGCAGATGGAAGAATCTAAGTACTTAGCCATGTCCCTGGTATTGGACAACTTGAGCATCAAGACATGGAAGCTATCAAGAATCCCCTCATCCCAATTTCTAAGTAAAACTTGTGGTTGAACAAGGGTGAAGGACCCCAATGTCTATTGGTGGTTCCTTGGGAAAAGTTTTTGACAAAGAAAAACTTAGTGTTTTCAACTGATAGGCAAAACCTATTTTGAGCAAAGCAAGCCTAATATACACTTAGCCAAAATGCATATAGTATTTAGTCCACCAATATTATACTAAGGTATCACTTGCCAATACTATTCCAATGTATTGACCCACTATGGCTGTAACTTGTGATGTTGCAGGTTATTCTGATGATGATTAGGAGTCATGAGTCTACACTCAACATGCTTGCCTATGGCACATGAAGATGAAGACTTATTAATCTATTTATTCATTTAAGCTCTTGTACTAGGCCTGTGGCCATGGAGTTGTAAAAGACTATGTTTGTCTCTGGAATGACTGTAATAATGACCTTTGTTTCTGTGTACTTCATCTTAAACTGTGGATGCTAGCATTGATCCAGGGACTAGCATTGCAATCACAGGGATCCTTTTCCTTTATAAAGGAGGGATCTTACATTCGGATGATAACCTGAAGTTGGATTTCTAGTCATAGATGTAGTTGGATGGCGGTCTATGTATCTTGTTGTATTGCCCAATCGAATCTCATAGGATCATGAATGTCTAGTATTGCATTGTCATGCCTTGCTCAATCCTGTCAATTGCCCCACTGTAATTTGTTTACCGAGCATGCCATGTTTGTTTCTTAAGGAGAACACCTCTAGTGAACTATGGATCCCTGTCCAATCTTTACCATTGATACATCTTCCACTATTACTGTTTACCTGTTGCAAACCACTATTACCTTCCACACCATACAGTTAATCCTTTGTTACAGCAACCGGTGAGATTGACAACCTCACTATTCATTGGGGCAAAGTCTTGAGTTTATGTTGTGCAGGTCTCCAAGTTGCTAGCAACACCTTTGAGTCGTTTCCTTCCTCCTACTGGTTCGATAACCTCGGTTTCTTACTGAGGAAAAACTTGCTTCTGTGCTCATCACACCTTGCTATTGGGGTCTCCCAACAAGGAGTCAATAACACGCCAATAAGATTTTTTGGCGCTGTTGCCGGGAGGCTAAGGACGTCTTCATAAGGGGAGTTCTTCACAACCTTTCTCTTTAATTTGTTTTTGTTTTGCTTAGTTTCTTTCACTTGGTTTTGGTTGCCTCTTTTTACCAAAACTCCAAAAAATTAGTTTAGTTTGGTTTGCTTTCTCTTATAAAAAACAAACAAAAAAATTTAGTTCCCGCTCTAGTTGCTGCTGCTGTTGGCTTGCTCCACTTTTGCCAAAATGAACTCTGCTGAGAACACCAAGTTGTGTGACTTCACTAGCACAAACAACAATGATTTCCTAAGTTCTCCTATTGCTCCACCTGCTCCTGATGCTACCTTTTATGAAATTAAGCACCTTTGTTGAATCTTGTGATGAGAGAGCAATTTTCTGGTGCTAGTTCTGATGATGCTGCTGCCCACCTCAATAACTTTATTGAACTTTGTGAGATGCAAAAATATAAGGATGTGGATGGAGATATTATCAATCTCAAGTTGTTTCCTTTCTCCTTGAGAGGAAAAGCTAAATAATGGTTGCTATCCTTGCCTAGAAATAGTATTGATTCTTGGATTAAGTGCAAAGATGCTTTTATTGGAAAATAATATCCTTCTGATAAGATTATATCTATGAGAAGTGGTATTATGAAATTTAAACAAGTTTATAATGAATATGTTGCTCAAGCTTGGGAAAGAATGAAATCTTTGGTTAAGAATTGTCCCACTCATGGACTTACTGCTTGGATGATTATCCAGACTTTTTATGCAGGTTTGAACTTCTCTTCAAAAAACCTGTTGGATTCAGCTGCTGGAGGTACCTTTATGACCATCACCTTGGGTGGTGCAACAAAACTCCTTTATAATATGATGGTTAATTATTCTGAATGGCACACTGAGAGAGCTCCACATGGTAAGAAGGTAAATTCTGTTAAAGAAACCTCCTCTTTGAGTGATAAGATTGATGTTATCATGGCTATGCTTGTTAATGGGAAAGCTCCTTTAGATCCTAATAATGTTCCCTTAACCTCTTTGGTTGCTCAAGAAGAGCAAGTTGATGTTAAATTCATTAGAAACAATAATTTTGGCAACAATGCTTATGGTAATAACTATAGGCCTTATCCTCCTAATAATGGCAATACTTACCATGGTAGATCTGGAATTCCTAGTGAAGATAGGATTCTAGAAGTTGAAAGATCCACTAAAAACTTTATGCAGATGCAATATGAGCAAAACAAGATATTCACCAAAACTATGGAAGAACAATCTGCTATCTTGAAAAATATTAGTCATCAGCTTGAGAATTTGAATAGAGAAATTCTTATTTTACAGTCAAAAATTTTGAGTGCTGATAAAAATATTTCCTCTTTGTCTGAAGCACAGTCCTCTTTGATTAATAAAATGGCTGCTAAACCTAAAACTTTGGAAAGTACCTTTGCTGCTACTCACGCCATACAAGTTACTATTGATGAAAATGTAAGACGGTTAGCCCAACTACATGCTAAGTGGGAGAGAGAAGTTGAAACTGCTAGAAACAATAGTGTGTGCACTATCACCACCACCAATATGAATGCCACTAAACCACAAGAAGTCTCTATTCCTCCTACCACAATGCCTAAACCCAATGAGCCTACTACTAGTTGATGCTAAGTTTGATTTTGATCTTGATGGTTGCAATATTTCTGAAGTGATTATGTTCCTACAAAAGCTTGCTAGAAGTCCTGATGCTAGTGATATGAATGTGGCTTTCACCAAACACATTACATATGCTCTTATTAAAATTAAGGAAGAGAAGTTGAAACACAAATCCTCTATTCCTAGGAAAGTAGAAGATAGTTGGGAACCCATTATTAATATGCAAGTTAATGACTTTGATCTCAAGGCTTGATGCGACCTTGGTTCTAGTGTCTCTATTATGCCTAGAAATATTTATGAAATGCTTGATTTGCTGTAGCACCCCGGGTAAAACCGCTACTAGAAAATCGCTTGGGGTTTTTGTTTTGTGCATCATCATTAGATCATGTTCATGTCATCATGTCACATTGCATTTGAGCATCATATAAAATCCTTTTTGTTGGTTCTTACCCCATATGCATTTATATTGTATTACTTGTATTTGCCTCTTGATATATTGTAGTTGGTTCTTGATATAATTCTTAATGCCCAAGTTGAGTTGGGGGCCACCACCTTTCTTTGTCATCACCTTGCAATTCCACCATCCTAATTATATATGAGCCATGGCAATTATATTTGGTATTCAAATCTAGCTCATATGTATTGGGAATGGATCCACTCCTAATTATACATGCTCCCATATGTGATATATGTTGTTTTCACAATATTAAATATGTGGAGTCTCATGGCCACCTTGGGATGCTATGTGAGTGGAATAACTCATCTAGCTTTTATATGGATTGGTTCCTATGTGTGAGCATGATTGCATGTATTTGAGGCTACACAACCATCTAGTGGAACCCACACACTAGCATTGCCCATATCTATTCAATTATGCTTATTTTCATCCTTTCTATGTGTGAATCAAGCTATCTATCTTTTGGTTTGGCCTTTATTCAATTTTGGATGCATGTATGTTTATTTGCCCTTATGTAGTTATAATTGTTTTCACAATTATCAAGACGGCATTTAAAGCTCATGCATGGCCCATGCAAGCTACCATCACTCCTCGTATGAACCCTTTTGTTTTGATATGAGCTTGCTTTGTGGTTATTCAAACAAGTTGGTTGCTTTGATCTTGTTGCCTCTTGGAGATTCTTTCTTTGAGATTATTTCAAATCAAACCAAAGCAATTCAAATAAAACCATATCTATGCTTTTATCTCTCTCCCTCCAACCTATCTAACCCTCCTATTTTTCCTCCCTGGTGTCAACCACTTGACCCGGCGGCACCTCCCTGTGGGCATTCGAGAGGCAGCAGGGGAACCTTTCTAGCCGAATCGATCGCAGCCCTCTTGGTCTCGCTCGATCCAGTCAGCAGCTCGCGAGCGCACCCTGTACTTCTTCCCGGCTCTCTATCACGTGCCCGCGAGTCTCATCTCTCCCTCTCTGCTTTTGTAAAGCGAGCCCCCCATGTGATGTGTTCCCTCGGTTACCTTATCTACCCCAACCCAGTACGCATACTGGCACCACCCACCCCTTTCCTTCCCTTCCACCTGGACATGGCCGCTTCTGCCTCCACCTCAACCTAGCTTCGGGCTACCCTTCCATCTGCGTCGAGGAGACAGGAACAAGGAGCCAGGGTGTCGGGGAAGACGGAGTAGCAGTCGCCGACGTCATGCACCTGCCGGAGAAGCCCTGCCTTGCCGGAGTTCTCATTGTTGCCGCCGTGCCCGGGACCGCTGGACGCTGCAGCCACCGAGCATCATCGCTGATCCGCGTCGCCCCGCTACCTCGGCCTCCATCAATACCCTCGATGAGCCCCTAGCTTCCTCCTAGACAAGGTGCCCCCTCCCCCTTCGCCTGTGCCACGCCCGGCAGCCTCGCCGAGCTCTGCCGCTCCCTACACGTGCCGCACCTGGCAGCAGCAGGACACCTCTGCAGATACCGCAAACAGCCCGCTACCCTCTCTGTTGTCGTCAAGTTTCCGAGAGATGCAGCCCAGATCTTGGCCAGACTCCTTGACTGATTTTGTAGCCCTATTTCCCCTCCAGCTTTAGGTCCAACCCTCGCTCAGATCGGAGCACCACAACTCTGGATTTTCTCTCCCGAAAACAGTTAGTTTTTTCTGTCGAAATCGTCCACATTCCGCCAGAAAACCCTTGTCTGAATCCGACGTGTTTGTCGTTTGTTTCCGGCTCCATCAATACTCTTATGTAGGATCTCACTGCACCAAAGTTGTAGAGCTTGACAATATATACAAGTTTTGTTTTTGAGGCGACCCCAAATTCTGTTTCGTTTCCTCGCCATCTTCAATTGAAATCTTCTCGATCTTCTGTTGAGTTCAGTTTGGATTCAGTTGTCAGTTACAGCTGCCGTCGTCTCCTTTCTAGATAGGCCCTGTCCTTTTCCCCCCAACCAACCCGCAGTCCCTCCCTTCCTGGACGTTTTGTAAATAGGCACCCATTCTTTTTGGAAAGCAACCCGCGGCCATCCTTGCCAACGTGTCACTTCCTCCAGCGGCCCGCATGCGAGTGGACCCGTTTTCCTCTTCGGCCCACCTGTCTGTTTCAGCGGCTAGCCCAACCCCGTGTATCAAAAGACCTAGATCTTTTTCCAGGTCTAGATTCAAATTCAGTTTAAAATCTGATTAAACATAAAACTGTTAATAACTTTTGAAATATTTCGAATTTGAATAAAAACTTAAAATGAAATATGTTTTATTTTCAAAGGTGAATCCAAATGTAAATTCAAATCTGGCCAAACTTGTTTCAAACTAGTCAAACCTCTGACTTTGACCCCTCTTTAATATATTTAATTTAAATATTGGTTTAAATTGATAAATCCAAATATTAAGTATGATATATGTTTTTGAATCAGAAAAACATGAGGAATCTATTTATGCTATTTATAATACCATTTGAACAATTTAAAATTTCGAAATAATTTAATTGCTAACAAATGCCTTTTCTTAATAATCGCATAACTTTAATTATGTAACTCCGAATTCGACAAATGATATGTCTAAATTGATCAGCGCGACGAGACCTATCGAACCATGATATCCATGTTATCATTTGCATCATGCATTAAGAGAATTTTATAATAAGTATTGTTTATGCAAGGAAAACATGATAAATAAAATTGGGAACTAATTGTTTCTTATCAATAATGCCTCACGAATGTTTTATCGTCAATGTGATGCCCCTAATACCTTTTCGACATAGATTGCATTATTAACTTGCCATGCCATGCATCATATCATGATCATGCCGGTTCTTCCGCATTAGTTGTAATTGTTGCATCGCTTGTTCCTTTTTTAGTGCTTTGCTTCTTCCTGGATAGGACGATAAGATGTTGTGAGCTTCGACAAGTTCTTTGGTTATAAAACTTCGGCAATGTTTTCAGGCGAGCATTCTCCCCCTTTCTACCTATTTTACTTTTATAGTCTTTATTTCCTCCGGTTGATCTATTGCTATCTGTGTTTTGCTATCTGTATTGTGATGCTCTAGTTTCGTTCCCCTGATATCCCTTGCAGCCTTATATTGCCTTGGAAACATCCTATTACTTGTTGCTTGGAAATTAGTTGGACTTGTGTGTCATAGTCGCTTGCTCAAGTGCTGTTGCGGGTCGTCAAGTACCACAGTTATTGGAAGAATGCCTTATGCTTTATGTTGGAGATGATCATGGCTTTAATTACCGTTTAATAACTAAAATTGAAGTAGGTAAATAATGCAGAGGCATATGTGGGCAATAGATGATATTTGGTTTTTAACCGTCCACTTGTGTCCCGTAGGACCCCGAGTGCTTGATACCTGTTCTTTGAATATTCGCACTATCCGCATGTGGGACCATGAATCCCCCTAACCCTAGCTTGAGTCATATTTAATTCCTTGGGGCCACATAGTAGTTTGGGGATTTATTACTATCCTGTACTTATGCCATGCTTTACTGCTTTATTTATGATTGCGTGTGGAGCGCCTGTACTGTTTAGGTAAGTGGAATGTTTCCGCGGTATCGACAAGCCCAGTCACACTTTCGGGTTCCCGATCGTTTGACCATTGACACAAACCTTTGGGTCCGTCTTGGAGCCGGCCAACTTCATCGCGGGTTGCTTAGTGGGGTGGCCCCCTGAAATCAAATATGAATCTTGCGAATGTTCTGTCGTGATGCCTCGTTGGGTTTTCATTTGGTTTTTCCCGAGGTCGATCGTGCGTGTGTTGCTATTTGTGCCCCCCTGCAGGGTAAAACTTTCTGAAAGCCGTGTCTGCGGTTATGGATGACTTGGAGCATAGTATCTCGATCATAGACAACTATAACTAAAGTAGTGCTATAAATTTGACTTTATAATGACTAGTAATCAGCTTCACTACAACGGAATGGCTAAATAAAAGTACCAACAATTGCTGGTTTTGGGATGCCTCATGCTATATGTATTTGACTAGTAAGTATTGCAACTACAACGGAATGGTTAACTAAAACTGCCCACTGCTTATTATATCAGGATGACTCATGCTATCTATATCTGACTAGTAATTGCCGCAACTATAACAGAATGAATAAAACTGCCAACTGTGTGAGTTCCTCGGTTGACTTCCTCGTTTGGTCTCGAGGGGGAAATACCAGGATGGGTATGCTTGGTGATAGTTTCAGGTTGGATCCGAATAGGTCTTTCCTATCCCTATCTGATAGCCGCCAGTTGAATTGAGTCTCTATAGGTTGTTTAGTGCATGTTGTGCTCAAATCCACCATACCTATGTAGGCGAGGACCGCCGAATTCTAGTCTCGCCGTGTACTGGCCTCAGTACTGACCTCTCTCCTTTTTCCTTTGCCCTTTGTCGGGACCCCTTTTGTTTAAGCAGGTTTTGAGATCAACGTTGTTAGCAGGGTTACCCTTCCGTCTTGGCCTCAACAGGGTTATGGACGCCATTGGTTATTCTTCAAGGCTCTTAGCTCAATTTCCATATTGTCCGTACTCGAACGCTGTATCGTTTTAAAGGTGATTTGGATCTTTGTATTGTATATCTGTATTCTTGACTCTTTGAGTCATTGTTGTATATATATATTCTGTGTGTTCCATCATGGACTATTGAGTAATGGTATTACTTCGTTTTCCACCCGCACAAAAGTGCCTGGTGGGCACCTTTGAATCGTTTTTATGCGGGTTTGGCGGGAATCACTGAAACTTGCATAGGGCCGATTCTGAGGGTGTTACATTTGCCACCTTTGGAAGATTGTTATTTGGATGTACCACTTAATGATAATGCTAAGAAGAAACTCACGGGGAGTGTTAATGATGTTATTATTATGGTTAACAATGCTTATGTCCCTATTGATTTCTATGTTGTGGATGTTGAATACAATGCTTCTTTTCCTATTACTTTGGGAAGACCTTTTCTTAGAATTGTTGGTGCCATTATTAATATGAAAGAAGGCACCATTAAATATCAATTTCCATTCAAGAAAGGTATTTAACACTTCCCCATGAGGATATAGAAATTGCTTTTTGCTCCTCCTTTGAAAGCAAGGTTTGATCTTAATTCTTCATTTGAAAATACTTGATTCTTGCTTCTTGTGCCTAACTTAAAGGCGTTAAACAAAAGTACTTGTTGGGAGATAAACCAAGAGTTTTATTGAGTCTTGGAAGTTATTAATTCAGTAATGACCTTTCCTTATCCTTTTTGTTTGCTTTTTGTGCCAAGAATAACCTCTAATGAGAGGGAAGTAAGATTTGGGGAGTTGCTGTCCCGAAACAGATTTTTGTGATCCACCATAAAAATTCGTGAGGAATCTCTGTAAGTAGTATTGAGCTGATATTTTGTGAATAAATCCCCCAGTATGTTATCTAACTTTAGTTAGTTCAACATGTTTTGATTTGAGCAACATAGGGTCTTCTAAAAAATGGGTTTCTACCTGCTGGTCTGTTTTGACAGATTTCTGCCACTATTTGCATTTGCCTCTTATTGATTCCTTTTTGGATTCTTTTTTGGAAATTGAGCTTTTTGAGAGATTTTCTACAGTATCTTGTGTTTTTAGTGAAAGTTTTTCTGTTATAAAGCTAAACCCAAGGGTCTATTATCTTTTTAATACACTAATGTTGCTAATGAAGACTGTGTGAAGTTTTATATGAAGGAAAAATTTCAGGTGTAGAGAGAATGATGTAATAAGATGAAGAATGGACAAAAGCTCAAGATTGGGGATTCCACCCCATGTCACCCCAATAAATGTTCAAGAGGTACAAGCGTCAAATCTTGGGGATGCCCAAGGCATCCCCTTCTTCATCAATAAAAACCTCAGGTCTTTCTAGACACTTCGTTTTTATTGTTTCATGCACAAGTTGTGTTGTTCTTGGAGCGTCTTAGTTTTTGTTTGGTTTGCTTGAATAAAGTAGTTTTGACCCCTGTTCTTGCTGTGTTGTTGCAAATAAGTTGATTGGTGTTGGAAAGGAGTAGTAAGTTCTTACTCAGTAGTACAAGAAGGAGCTTGCTTTGACTGTGACTTAGACTTTATCACGTCATGATAGGTGTTGTTTTGACCTTATTCTTAGTGATTATTGCTGTAGCATGACTAGTTCCAAACTTTGTTGTTGCATGTTTTACGTGGCTTATGGGAGTAGATGCTAAGAACGATTCTTACCTACGGAAAGCCACAACGGTGATATTATGGTTGCCAAACTCTGGTGTTAATCCCATGACAACTATAGTGAGAGACCGACATCCACTGCCGCATGTGTGGAACAAGCCACACGTCAAGTGCGAGCGGTCTCATGACGGCGTCGCGTAAGGTTGGCTGGACCGCTTCAATCTCACTATCGCGTCATAAGAAGAACACAAACAAGAGGCTTGCAATGAAAACATCTACGCTGCAACAACCATGTTGCGTTACTCGTGAAACACATCTACGCATAGATCTAGCTCGATACCATCAAGGGTTTCGCGGCATAGTAAATCAAAATTTTTACGGAGCGAACGGAGGAAAGCCAATATCTAATCTAGGAGATGCAAACAACGAGAGAGATTGGATTAGATCTTCATACCCTTGAAGATTCGCAGTGAACGTTCGTCGAACGTGGGTGATGTAGTCGTGCGCTTCTCCTCCTCGCGATCCGATCCGATCTAGCACCACAAGTGGCGGTGCCTCCGTGAGATGCACACGTCTGACACCTCGGCGTCTCCTCCTTCCTCGGACCAGCGAGTATGGTGGAGAGATAGATTGGATCTACAACACGACGGCGTGGTGTATATGGTGGAGAATTTCTGCTGCTTCGCCTACAAGCGATCGGGAGGAGAGGAAGGTAGCAAGGCTGCTAGGGCTTGGAGGAAGGTGTGTGGGGGAGGGGGCGCACCACCCCTCTATATATAGAGGGGGCAGCCAGCCCTTGCCCCTCCTCCAAGCCTATCTCTAGTTTAAACAATTTAAACTCTCCCTTATCTAGAAATCCTATCTCTAGTTTAAACGATTTAAACTCTCCCTTATCTAGAAATCCTATCTCTAGTTTAAACGAGTTTAAACTTATCTAGGATCGGCTGGGCCCTATGGGGCCTTGTGCCCCTGGCCCAATGCGGCCAGGACACTCCCTCATAGGCCCATGCCCCCTCCCGAAAGGTGGGGCCACGTTGGTCCCCTTCCGGAAGGTTCTAGAAGCTTCCGGTACAATACCGATTAACCCGGAACAATTCCGAACTCCAAAAACTGCACTGCCTTATATGAATCTTATTCTCCGGACCATTCCGGAACCTCTCGTGATATCCCGGATCCCATCCGAGACTCCGAACAAAAATTCATAAACCAATTATCCAATCTATCCTAGCGTCGAGACACGTTAAGTGTGTGACCTGCGGGTTCGAGAATGGAACATGATCTTCTATCAATAATCAATAGCGGGTCCGGGCACCCATATTGACTCCCACACATTCATCGATGATCATATCGGATGAACCACGATGCCAGGATTCAATTAATCCCATATATATATTCCCTTCTCGCGATATTTTACTTGCCCGAGATTCGATCGCTGCACTGGCCATACCTAGTTCAATCTCGCTCACAAAGAAGTACTTTACTGCTCCGTAATCCGATATCACTTTGTGATTAACTCCTTAACCACATGCTTGCAAGCGGTGTTGATATCGATTACGAGTGGGCCCAAGTATATCTCTCCGACTTGGGAGGGACAAATTCCATCTCGATACATACAACCCAACAGATACTTTCCGATCACCGAGAGACACCTTTATGATCACCTCTCATAGGATGACGTTGATGACCTCAAAGCTTTCTTCGGTACCAGGGATTTGCATTATCTCATGGTCTAAGGAATACAATATTTGACATCGAAAAAGCTTCGCAAAGATGAACACGATGAAATGATCTAAGTGCTTCGCTTAGTTTGGGTCTATCCACCATATCATTCTCCCAATGACATGATCTCATTATCAATTGACAACTCATGTCTATGGTTAGGAAACCTTAACCATCATTGATCAATGAGCTAGTCCATAGAGGCGTACTAGGGACACGGTGTTGTTTACAAACCACACAAGTATTAAAGTTTCCGCTAATACAATTCTAGCATGGAACATAAACTTTATCATGAACAAGAATTATAATAATAACATCTTTATTATTGCCTCTAGGGCATAATTCCAACAGTCTCCCACTTGCACTAGAGTCAATAATCTAGTTTACATCTGGCAACAATTTCACACCCATGGCACTGAGGTGTTGATCATGTTTTACACGTGGAAGAGGTTTAGTCAGTGGATCTGAGACATTCAGATCCGTATGTACTTTGCTAATCTTCAGATCTCCATCTGCTATATAATCTCGGATTATATGAAACTTGCGGTTGATATGCTTGGTCTTTGGATGATATCTTGGTTCCTTAGCGAGTGCTATGGCGCCAGTGTTGTCACACAATATCTCCAGTGGGTCCAATGCACTTGGAACCACGCCAAGATCAGTGATGAAGTTTCTGATCCAAACTCCTTCACTTGACGCTTCTGCAGCAGCCATGTATTCCGCTTCCACTGTAGATCCCATGATCACGCTTTGCTTGCAGCTTCTCTAGCTCACAGCTCCTCCATTCAAAATATACACGTATCCCGTTCGAGATTTAGAATCATCCTTGTCGGTGTCGAAACTAGCGTCGACGTAACCTTTTACGACAAGTCGTTCATCACCCCATAGACTAAGAACATTTCTTTAGTTCTATTTAGGTACTTTAGGATGTTCTTCACGGCTGTCGATGTTCCACTCTGGATCACTTTGATATCGCTCGTCAAACTAAGAGCATTGGACACATCCGGTCTAGTACACAGCATGGCATACATGATGGAACCTATGGCCGAGGCATAAGGAACTTTGCTCATAGCTTCCCTATCATTTACCGTAGCTGGACATTGAGCCTTGCTCAATATCTTACCTGACAACATAGGCACTGAACCTTTCTTTGCCTTATCCATTCTGAACCTTTTCAGAACTTTGTCTAGGTATGTACTCTGGCTTAAAGCTATCAGGCGTCTTTGTCTATCTCTATAGATTTTGATGCCCAATATATAAGCAGCTTCACCTAGGTCTTTCATTGAAAAACACTTGTTCAAATAACTCTTCACATCGTTAAGCATGTTGATGTCATTTCCAATAATCAATATGTCATCCACATATAGTACCAGAAACTTCACCGAGCTCCCACTCACTTTCTTGTAGATACAAGCTTCGTAGCAATTTGGAACAAATCCAAAGCTCTTGATCACTTGATCAAAACGAAGGTTCCAACTCCGAGATGCTTGCTTGGTCCATAAATGGAGCTGAAGTTTGCATACTTACTAGCATCCTTAGGATCGACAAAACCTTGGTTGCATCATATACAACTCTTCATCAATGTTCCCATTGAGGAAAGCGATCTTGACATCCATCCGCCATATTTCATAATCATGAAACGCAACAATTGCTAATAAAATCCGAATGGACTTAAACATCGCTACGGGAGAGAAAGTCTCATCGTAGTCAACACCTTGAACTTGTCGAAAACCTTTTGCGACAAGCCGTGCTTTATAGACGGTAACATTACCATCCGCGTCCGTTTTCTTCTTGAATATCCATTTGCACTCAACGGCCTTTCGGTCGCTAGGAGGATCCACCAAAGTCAATACTTTGTTTTCGCTCATGGATCCCAATTCGGATTTCATGGCTTCCAGCCATTTCTCAGAGTCTGGGCTCATCATCGCTTCCTCATAGTTCGTAGGTTCACTGTCTTCTACTAACAAGACAGTCAAGACAGGGTTGCCGTACCACTCAGGAGGGGCACGCGACCTTGTCGACCTGCGACGTTCAGTAGCAGCATCGTCCGAAGCTTCATGATCCTTGTCATTAGCTTCCTCTATTGTTGGTGCGGTGCTTTGGAACAATTTCAGGTCTGCGCTACTCTCCAATTCAAGAGAAGGTTCAATAACCTCGTCTAGCTCTACTTTCCTCCCTTTCACTTCTTTCGAGAAACTCCTTCTCAAGAAAGGAACCGTTCTTGCGACAAACACTTTTCCTTCAGTTACGTGATAGAAGGTATACCCAATGGTTTCCTTAGGGTATCCTATGAAGACGCATTTCTCGCTTTGGGTTCGAGCTTGTCGCATCAACTTCTTGACGTAAGCTTCGCATCCCCAAACTTTAAGAAACGACAACTTAGGTTTAGCACCAAACCACAGTTCATACGGTGTCGCCTCAACGGATTTAGATGGAGCCCTATTTAAAGTGAATGCAGCGGTTTCTAATGCATAACCCCAAAATGATAACGGCAAATCAGTAAGAGACATCATTGATCGGACCATATCTAATAGGGTTAGATTCCGGCGTTCAGACACACCATTGCGCTATGGTGTTCCGGGTGGCGTGAGTTGTGAAACGATTCCACTTGCTTTAAGATGCGTGAGAAAATCATAACTCAAATATTCACCTCCACGATCGGATCGTAGAAACTTAATCTTTACATTACGATGGTTCTCCACTTCATTCTGAAATTCTTTGAACTTTTCAAATGTTTTAGATTTATGTTTCATTAAATAGATATACCCATATCTACTTAAGTCATCGGTAAAAGTGAGAAAATAGCGATATCCACCGCGCGTCAAAACACTCATCGGTCCGCATACATCGGTATGTATGATTTCCAACAAGTCCGTTGCTCGCTCCATCATACCGGAGAACGGGGTTTTGATCATCTTGCCCATGAGGCATGGTTCGCATGTGTCAAATGATTCAAAATCAAGAGACTCCAAAAGTCCATCAGAATGGAGTTTCTTCATGCGCTTTACACCAATATGACCTAGACGACAGTGCCACAAATAAGTAGTATTATCACTATCTACTTTGCATCTCTTAGCCTCAATGTTATGGATGTGTGTTTCATCCCTTTCGAGATTTAGAAGAAATAAACCATTTACAAGAGGTGCATGACCATAAAAGATGTTACTCATATAAATAGAACAACCATTATTCTCCGATTTAAATGAATAACCGTCTTGCAATAAACACGATCCAGAAATAATGTTCATGCTCAACGCAGGCACATAATAACATTTATTAAGGTTTAAAACTAATCCCGAAGGTAAAACTAAGGAGAGCGTGCCGACGACCATCACATCAACTCTTGATCCGTTAACGCCATCGTCACCTCATCCCTCGAAGCCGTCTATTCCGTAGCTCCTGTTTCGAGTTACAAATATTAGCAACCGAACCAGTATCAAATACCCAGGCACTACAACGAGGGCTAGTAAGGAAAACATCAATAACATGTATATCAAATATACCTTTGATGGTGCCAGCCTTCTTGTCCGCTAAGTACTTTGGACGATTGCTTCGATGACCCTTGTCCTTGCAATAGAAGCACTCAAATCCGCTTAGGACCGCACGAGCTTCTTCTCACAGGGCATTGCGCTTTGCCGCCACCCTTCTTGAAGGGCTTCTTTGCTCCTTACCTTTCTTAAAGGAGGGCTTGTTTACCATCAACACATGATTATCCTTCTTGATGTCCACTTCCGCAGCCTTGACTTCGAAGAGCTCGGTGATCGTATCGATGGAACCAATCTGATTATGAGTCACTACAAAACTTTTGTAGCCGGGAGGAGTGATTGCAGAACCTGTCAATCTTGAGCTCCTCCGGAATCGTGCATTCCGGTTGCTCAAGGCGTTGAGTGTAGCCCGACATCTTTATGGCGTGCTCACTAACGGAACTCCTTCCTCCATCTTGATTAAAGAACTTCTCGGAGATCTCATATCTCTCGAGCGGGCTTGAGTCGAAACATGGTTTTCGGCTCCTCGAGAATCTCAAAGGGCGGGATAGGTTTCAAAACGATTTTGAAGCTCGGTTCCATAGCAAACAACATGGTTCTCTTAATCACACCATAATCATCTTTATGCCATCGATAGACAGCTTTCTCATCAGCCGCAGCTTGATTCAGGGGTCACCTAACTCTTTACCAAGGACATAGTCCTTTTGTCCGCCAGACAGAATGATTCTTAGATTGCGGAACTGTAACACCCTCAGAATCGGACCTATGCAAGTTTGGGCAAAATTCACCAAACCCGCATAGAAACGATTCAAAGGTGCCCACCAGGCACTTTCGTGCGGGTGGAAAACGAAGTAATAACATTACACAACAGTCCTCGATGGGGCCCACAACACAGATATATATAACAGCGACTCCAGGAGTCAAGAATACAGATATAAGGTACAAAGATCCAAATCACCTTGAAAATGATACAGCGTCCGACTACGGACAAGATGCAAATGGGGCTAAGAGCCCTGAAGAATAACCAATGGCGTCCATAACCACCTGGCCAAGCGGAAGGGTAACCTCGCTATGGCGTCGATCTCAAAACCCTGCTTAAACAAAAGGTGCCGACAAAGGGCAAAGGAAAAGAAGGAGCGCCAAGATCGAGGCCAAGACATGAGGCTAGAATCGGTCCTCGCCTACATAGGTATGGTGGACTGAAGCGGCAGCGGCAGCATGCACTGAACAACCTATAGAGACTCGATACAACAGGCGGTTATCAGAGAGGGGTGAGAGAGACCTATCCGGATCCAACCTGAAACTAACACCAAACAAACCCATCCTGGTGTTTCCCCCTCGAGACCAATCGAGGAAGTCAACCGAGGAACTCACACCGTTGGCAGTTTTAGTTATTCGGTTATCGTTGCAGCAATTACTAGTCAGGTTTAGTTAGTCGTTCTGATAAAATAAGCAGTGGGCACTTTTAGTTCACCTTTCCGTTGTAGTTGCAGCAATTACTAATCAGATACAGATAGCAAGATGTAATCCCGAAACCCAGCAGTTGTTGGTACTTTTATTCAGCCATTCGTTGTAGTTGCAATACTTACTAGTCAAATACAATTGTCGCAAGCGACAACCAAACAAGCAATTGTGGGCAGTATTAATTAGCCATTCCATTATAGTGAAGCTGATTACTAGTCATTATAGTCAAATTTATAGCAGTAAACTTTAGTTATGCTTGTCTATGATCGAGATACTGTGCTCCAAGTCGTCCATATCCGCGGACACGGCTTTCAGAAAGTTTTACCCGGCCGGGGTGCACCAATAGCAACACACGCTCGATCAACCTCGGAAAAACCAAATCAAAACCCAACGAGGCTTTCACATTGAACAATCACGATTGAGAATATTTCAGGCCACCCTTAAGTAGAACCCGCAGCGGAGTAAGCAAGCTCGAGACGCCTCAAGGTTTACGGGACGGCCGTGAACGATCGGGAACCCCAAACGGGCTTGTCGACACTGAAATCGTGGTCCGATCCTAACAAGACAAGGTGCAAGTACCTGCACAATCGTAAATAAAGCAAAGAAACATGGCATAAGTACAGGATCGTAAATAAAACCTCAAACTAGTTTGTGGCCCCAAGAAATAAGTGAATCAAGCTCGCTCGGGGTCCCATATACCTCCGGATGTGGATAGCGCAAAAATCAAGGAACAGGTATCAAGTACTCGGGGTCTTCGGGACACAAGTGGGCGTCGAAACCAAATATTATCTATCACCCACCGATGCCTCTGCTTATTCAATTTTAGTTGTTAAACAGAAATTAAAGTGACGATAAGTAAAACTAGAATCATCTCCAACATCAACATGCGGCAATACATTAGCAACTGTGGCATATGACGCTACACATCAGCACTTGAGCAAGCAACTACGACGCGCAAGTCCAACTATCTACCAAACAACAGGTAATAGGATGTGTCCAAGGCAATATCTGCGCAGGAATAACACGGGTGCGGAAACTAAGCATCGCAACACAGATAGCAATAGATCAACAGGGGAAGTAAATACTATAAAAGTAAGATAGGTAGAAAGGGGAGATGCTCTTTGAAAACATTGTCGAAGGGTTCAACCAAGATCGCTAAGCTCACATCAACTCAACGACCTTATCCGCGAAGAACCAAAACACTAGAAGAGACACCGGATGCGATATTTAATACAACGGCAGAAGATCGGCATGATGCATGCATGATGGATGACATGGCAAAGGTGCGATGCAATTAGGTCATATTAAGCGGAACCGGGGTCCCGACAATAATTAGATGGTTCAAGTTGTTTACCTACCCCGCAAATTAAATGTTGTTTAGCAAGACAACAGATGGAACCGGTTCGCTACACAAATTTAAATGAGGCCAATATGAGACTAGATTTGCCCGCATATGGGCCCCATATTTAATTATTAGGTGAATCGGCGGAAGGCCCCCTAACCACATGACAAGATGCATGCAAGATGAATGATTAAGATGCGACAAGTTGTTATCATATTATGAAAAGGGTTTTCGGGAAGGGGTTCACACATTAGGGGTTTCGACGATCTTGGGGTTCCGGGGTCCGGGGTTCGACGGATCTGGGGTTCGGGGTTCGTGAAGCGTTCGGATGTGGGTAGGTCTTGTCGCATCCGGGTTTGGGTTCGCGTCCGTGACGGAGAACTTCGCATCCAGGAGATCTTGATGTGGGACGGTCCTTGTCGGCGATTCCTGGTCTTATGCTCGGGTAGAAGTGCTTGTCGTTCTCGCATCGGCGACATTGGCGTTCGGGTTCGCGGCGAACTTGGCGTCCTGCATCGGTGCTTGGCGCACCGGGGTCTTGGGGTTCCACCTGGATTATCGGGGACGAACTTGGCTCGACGCCGGGGTCTCCAGGGTCCTTGTCGGAGCTTCTTCGGGTGCCTTCAGCTGGGTACGGTTTGGCGTTCCGGGACGGAGGCCTTGAGGTACCTCGACACCAAGGTTCGGGTTCGGTCTTGGCGTCCGTGGCGTCGATCTTCGGGGTTCATGTCGACGAAGAACTTCGGACGATCTTGGCGACATCAAGGGGTGCATCCACCCGAAAACTACAAGGACGCGCAGGACGGGTCGGGGTCGGTCTCGCGGGCTCGCTGGCCAGCGGGACGACGCAGCAGGACGGGCCGACGCGAGACGGAGGTGCTGGGACGACGAGACGCAGAGGGCGGCCGGTCTCGCAGCGAGGAAGCGGAGGCCTTGGAGGAGGAGCCCGTCGCGGCGGCAACGCGTCGAGCAGCTTGAGCCGCAGGCGAGCAGGAGGAGGCGGCAGCGGCGGACGCAGCAGCCGGGACGCAGGCCGAGGCGAGCCGGGCGCGGCCTGGCGGAGAGCTCGGGGTCCGCGCTGGCGGATGTGCTCATGGCGCGGAGACGCGAGAGGGGAGCGAGCGGTTGGCGAGGCGAAGCGGCGACGGGAGCGGCGGCATCATGGCGAAGCTGCGGTTGGCGTGCCTGGCGGCGGGCGAGGAACCGGGGGCCGGAGCGGGAGACCAAGGCGAGGAGGGGCAGACGCGGGCTCTGGCGCGGAGAGGCATGGCCGGGCGGCGAGGCGGCGGGCTAGGCGAGGCGGCGAGGTCGGTGCCGATCGGCGGCAGGAGCGAGGCGTGGCGAGCCCGGGAGGAAACGGGGAGGCGGGGCAGGGACGAGGTTCGTGGGAGCCTTGGCTGGTCATGAGGAAGAAAGGAAGGGAGAGAGAGAGCTGCGGGTGGGCCAGGCGGGGCCCGCGGCAGGGGGAGGCTGGGTCTGGGTGGGGTGTTGGCCGGAAGGGGTGTGCGTGTGGCGGGGTGTGTGTTTGGTGGAGTTGGCTGGTGGGAGAGGAGTGGGTGACGTGGCAGCGTGATAGGTAGGAGTGATGTGGAGGCTGGGGTGGGTAGGAAGCTGGGTAGATTTAAGTTTTGTTGGGGTGTCCAGTTCTCGGACCGATTTAGTTTTTCTGGGGCGGTTGTTCGGTCGGTTCGGACCGTTCGACTGCCCCACCAAAATTAATTCTAATTTTTTTTATTTGTTTTAATAACTCCGTTTGCAAACCGATAGCGGTCAAACAAAAATACTCCGGAGCCCCGGGTTTGGCGTTTGAATAGAGATGGGGCGTTTTTAGAAAACAAAACGGGCTTTGCGAAAATAGTTTTGGCAAACAATGCATGATGATGACGATGCGATGCACAAATTCAACGCGATTTTCTAGTAGTGGTTTTGCGGGATGCCACAATTCGACACCACTAACAATGGATCTCGCCCTCGAGATCCGCCTCATGGTACCGGAAGGAAGGTCGGCGATCTGCGTCTTCTCGCATCGTGTAGATCTTCGCGACACCACTAACAAGAGGTCGTTGTCCGTGATCGTCGAGAGAGCACTCCGGAAACAAAAAGGTCGAAGGTAGAGGCATCGACAAATTAAGCCACCTCTAACTCCGATGGAAAAGGGGGAACCGATGCATTCTCGTCCACTTCAGTGTACAAAAGCGAATAGAAGGGGTAGTCAGCATGGGGGCCAATCCATCACGCACCCAAACTATTACTCCGCACAATCAGTGGAAAAGCGTGCAACCATTCTCGGAATCAGACTGAAGATCTCGACAAGCGAGGTTTGGAAACAGAGGAGTGATGCAGACTCTGCATCGGATCTGGCGTAGAGGATGTCGTCGCGTCGGAAAACACCGGAAGGAACAAACAAGGAACAAAGAATGATACCGCAGACGAAGGATTCCTCGGATAGCATGAACATCGGATGGTAGAACACCGTTATCAAAGGAGGAAGCGAAACCCTAAAGGTACGACGGAAACCCAACCACGAGAAATCCTGGACTCGAAGAAAAGATAAGAGAGTAGGTTCAAAACACGTCGAGATAAGAGGAGAATAGCAGAGGGGTAAGGAGTAAAACCAGACCTAGTCAGAACTATCCAACCGATTTTCAAAAATAGTTTTGACACTCTACTTCGGCCGTTAGCTAGGTTATCCTACAGGCTGGACTTGTGGGGTATCGTAATCACTGAGCTCGATACCACTCAGTAACACCTCGAATCGGACCTATGCAAGTTTGGGAAAATTCACCAAACCCGCATAGAAACGATTCAAAGGTGCCCACCAGCACTTTCGTGCGGGTGGAAAAGCGTAATAACATTACACAACAGTCCTCGATGGGGCCCACAGCACAGATATATATAACAGCGACTCCAGGAGTCAAGAATACAGATATAAGGTACAAAGATCCAAATCACCTTGAAAATGATACAGCGTCCGACTACGGACAAGATGCAAATGGGGCTAAGAGCCCTGAAGAATAACCAATGGCGCCCATAACCCTGCCTGGCCAAGCGGAAGGGTAACCGCTAACGTCGATCTCAAAACCTGCTTAAACAAAGGGTGCCGACAAAGGGCAAAGGAAAAAGAAGGAGCGTCAAGATCGAGGCCAAGACATTGCGAGGCTAGAATTCGGTCCTCGCCTACATAGGTATGGTGGATCAAGCGGCAGCGTGGCAATCGAAACAACCTATAGAGACTCGATACAACTGGCGGTTATCAGAGAGGGGTGAGAGAGACCTATCCGGATCCAACCTGAAACTAACACCAAACAAACCCATCCTGGTGTTTCCCCCTCGAGACCAATCGAGGAAGTCAACCGAGGAACTCACACCGTTGGCAGTTTTAGTTATTCGGTTATCGTTGCAATTACTAGTCGGTTTAGTTAGTCGCTCGATAAAATAAGCAAGGGCACTTTTAGTTCACCTTTCCGCTAGAAGTTGCAATTACTAATCGAATCTGAGATAGCAAGATGTAATCCGAAACCCAGCAGCTTGTTGGTACTTTTATTCAGCCATTCGTTGAAGTTGCAATACTTACTAGTCAATACAATTGTCGCGACAACCAAACAAGCAATTGTGGGCAGTATTAATTAGCCATTCCATTATAGTGAAGCTGATTACTAGACATTATAGTCAAATTTATAGCATAAACTTTAGTTATGCTTGTCTATGATCGAGATACGTGCTCCAAGTCGTCCATATCCGCGGACACGGCTTTGAGAAAGTTTTACCCGGCCGGGTGCACCAATAGCAACACACGCCGATCAACCTCGGAAAAACCAAATCAAAACCCAACGAGGCTTTCACTGAACAATCACAGATTCAAATATTTCAGGGGCCACCCTTAAGTAGAACCATAACGGAGTAAGCAAGCTCGAGACGGCCTCAAGGTTATGACGGCCGTGAGCATCGGGAACCCCAAACGGGCTTGTCGACACCGCGAAATCGTGGTCCGATCCTAAAGATAGTGTGCAGACCTCGCAATCGTAAATAAAGCAAAAAACATGGCATAAGTACAGGATCGTAAATAAAACCTCAAACTAGTTTGTGGCCCCAAGAAATAAGATGAATCAAGCTCGCTCGGGGGTCCCATATACCTCCCGGATGTGGATAGCGCGCAAAATCAAGGAACAGGTATCAAGTACTCGGGGTCTTACGGGACACAAGTGGGCGTTCGGAAACCAAATATTATCTATCACCCACCGATGCCTCTGCTTATTCAATTTTAGTTGTTAAACAGAAATTAAAGTGACGATAAGTAAAACTAGAATCATCTCCAACATCAACATGCGGCAATACATTAGCAACTGTGGCATATGACGCTACACATCAGCACTTGAGCAAGCAACTACGACGCGCAAGTCCAACTATCTACCAAACAACAGGTAATAGGATGTGTCCAAGGCAATATACGGCTGCAGGGAATAACACGGGTACGGAAACTAAGCATCGCAACACAGATAGCAATAGATCAACAGGAGGGAAGTAAATACTATAAAAGTAAGATAGGTAGAAAGGAGATGCTGCTGAAAACATTGTCGAAGGTTCAACCAAGATCGGGAAGCTCACATCAACTCAACGGCCTTATCCGAAGAAGCAAATCACTAGAAGGAACACGGATGCAATATTTAATACAACGGTAAGATCGGCATGATACATGCATGATGGATGACATGGCAAAGGTGCGATGCAATTAGGTCAATATTAAGTGGAACCGGGGTTCCGACAATTTAATTAGATGGTTCAAGTTATTTAGATCCCGCAATTTAAATGTGGTTTAACATGGTAGAAGATAGCACCGGGTTCGCTACACAAGTTTAAATGAGGCCGATATGAGACTAGATTTGCCCGCATATGGGCCCCATATTTAATTATTAGGTGAATCGACATAAGGCCCCCAAACCACATGATATGCATGCAAGATGAATGTTTAAGATGCGACAAGTTGTTATCATATTATGAAAAGGGTTTTCGGGAAGGGGTTCACACATTTAGGGTTCGACGATCTTGGGTTCCGGGGTCCGGGGTCCGACGGATCTGGGGTTCGGGGGGTTCGGCGGAAGCGTTCTCGGATTCAGGGGTAGGTCTTGTCGCATCCGGGGTTTGGGGTTCGCGTCCGTGACGGAGAACTCGTCGCATCCAGGGAGATCTTGATGTAGGGACGGTCCTTGTCGGCGATTCCTCGGGTCTTATGCTCGGGTAGAAGTGCTTGTCGTTCGCCAGCGACATTGGCGTTGGTTCGGCGAACTTGGCGTCTGCATCGGTGCTTGGCGCCGGGTCTTGGGTTCCACGATTATCGGGGACGAACTTGGCTCGACGCCGGGGTCTCCAGGGTCCTTGTCGGAGCTTCTTCGGGTGCCTTCAGCGGGGTACGGTTTGGTGTTCCGGGACGGAGGCCTTGAGGTACCTCGACACCAAGGTTCGGGTTCGGTCTTGGCGTCCGTGGCGTCGATCTTCGGGGTTCATGTCGACGAAGAACTTCGGACGATCTTGGCGACATCAAGGTGTGCATCCACGAAAACTACAAGGACGCAGAGACGGATCGGGTCGGTCTCGGGCTCGGCGGCACGCGGGCGGCACGACGCGAGACGAGGTGCTGGACGGCGGCGAGACCGCAGAGGCGGCCGACGCGGCGGGCGGCGGGAAGATGGAGGCCGGCGGAGGAGGGAGCCCGCGTCGGGCAAGCGGCAACGCGCTGGCCGAGCTGCTTGAGCCCGAGCAGGGAAGGAGGTGAGCGGCGACGGCGGGACGCGCGCAGGCGGGACAGGCCGAGGCGAGCCGGGCGCGCGGCTCGGGCGGAGGAGTTCGGGGTCCGCGCCGGCGGCGGATGCATCGCGCGGCGGAGGAGACGCGAGAGGGGAGCAGGCGTTGGCGGCGTAAGCTAGGGCGACGGCAGCCGCGATGGCGAAGTTACGGCGTGGCAGCGGGGAACGCGGGGCCGGAGCGGGCGGGGAGACCAAGGCGAGAGGCAAGACCGTGCGGGCTGCGGCGCGGAGAGGCATGGCGGCGGGCGGCGGAGCTGGGCGAGGTCGGGGAGACGGTGCCGTTGCGGCGGCAGAGGGAGCGCCGGGCGTGGCGAGCCTGGGAGGAAACGGGGGAAGGCGGGGGCAGGGACGCGGGGGCGGTCGCGAGGAAGAAAGGAAGGGAGAGAGAGAGCTGCGGGTGGGCGTGGGTGGGGCTGGTCTGGGTGGGGTGTTGACGGGCAGTGGGGTGTAAGCGCCGTGTGTGGCAGGGTGTGTGTTTGGTGGGAGTTGGCTGGTGGGGAGAGGAGGGTGACGTGGCCATGTGATAGGTAGGAGTGATGTGGAGGTGGGTGGGTAGGAAGCTGGGTAGATTTAAGTTTTGTTGGGGTGTCCAGTTCTCGGACCGATTTAGCTTTTTCTGGGGCGGTTCGTCGGTTCGGACTGCTCGACTGCCCCACCAAAATAATTCTAATTTTTTATTTGTTTTAATAACTCCGCTTGCAAACCGATAGCGGTCAAACAAAATACTCGAGCCCGGGTTTGGCGTTTGAATAGAGATGGGCGTTTTAGAAAACAAAACGGGCTTTGCGAAAATAGTTTTGGCAAACAATGCATGATGATGACGATGCACAAATTCAACGCGATTTTCTAGTAGTGGTTTTGCGGGATGCCACACCGACACCACTAACAATGGATCTCGCCCTCGAGATCCGCCTCATGGTACCGGAAGGAAGGTCGGCGATCTGCGTCTTCTCGCATCGTGTAGATCTTCGCGACACCACTAACAAGAGGTCGTTGTCCGTGATCGTCGAGAGAGCACTCCGGAAACAAAAAGGTCGAAGGTAGAGGCATCGACAAATTAAGCCACCTCTAACTCCGATGGAAAAGGGGGAACCGATGCATTCTCGTCCACTTCAGTGTACAAAAGCGAATAGAAGGGGTAGTCGGCATGGGGGCCAATCCATCACGCACCCAAACTATTACTCCGCACAATCGGAAAAGCGGCAACCATTCTCGAATCGATCAAGATCTCGACAAGCGAGGTTCGGAAACAGAGGAGTGATGCAGACTCTGCATCGGATCTGGCGTAGAGGATGTCGTCGCGTCGGAAAACACCGGAAGGAACAAACAAGGAACAAAGAATGATACCGCAGACGAAGGATTCCTCGGATAGCATGAACATCGGATGGTAGAACACCGTTATCAAAGGAGGAAGCGAAACCCTAAAGGTACGACGGAAACCCAACCACGAGAAATCCTGGACTCGAAGAAAAGATAAGAGAGTAGGTTCAAAACACGTCGAGATAAGAGGAGAATAGCAGAGGGGTAAGGAGTAAAACCAGACCTAGTCAGAACTATCCAACCGATTTTCAAAATAGTTTTGACACTCTACTTCGGCCCGTTAGCTAGGTTATCCTACAGTTGGACTTGTGGGGTATCGTAATCGAGCTCGATACCACTCAGAACACCCTCGAATCGGACCTATGCAAGTTTGGGCAAAATTCACCAAACCCAGATAGAAACGATTCAAAGGTGCTCACCAGCACTTTCGTGCGGGTGGAAAACAGTAATAACATTACACAACAGTCCTCGATGGGGCCCACAAAGATATATATAACAGCGACTGTGAGTCAAGAATACGATATAAGGTACAAAGATCCAAATCACCTTGAAAATGATACGTCCGACTACGGACAAGATGCAAATGGGGCTAAGAGCCCAAGAATAACCAATGGCGTCCATAACCCCGGGCCAAGCGGAAGGGTAACCCCGCTAACGGCGCCGATCTCAAAACCTGCTTAAACAAAGGGGTGCCGACAAAGGGCAAAGGAAAAAGAAGGAGCGTCAAGATCGAGGCCAAGACAGCGAGGCTAGAATTCGGTCCTCGCCTACATAGGTATGGTGGATCAAGCGGCAAAGATGCAATCGAACAACCTATAGAGACTCGATACAACGGCGGTTATCGAGAGAGGTGAGAGAGACCTATCCGGATCCAACTGAAACTAACACCAAACAAACCCATCTCGGTGTTTCCTCGAGACCAATCGAGGAAGTCAACCGAGGAACTCACACCGCTGGCGTTTAGTTATTGGTTATCGTTGCAGCAATTACTAGTCGTGTTTAGTTAGTCGCTCGATAAAATAAGCAGTGGGCACTTTTAGTTCACCTTCCGCTAGAAGTTGCAGCAATTACTAATCGAATCTGAGATAGCAAGATGTAATCCAAAACCCAGTTGTTGGTACTTTTATTCAGCCATTCGTTGTAGTTGCAATACTTACTAGTCAAATACAATTGTCGCAAGCGACAACCAAACAAGCAATTGTGGGCAGTATTAATTAGCCATTCCATTATAGTGAAGCTGATTACTAGTCATTATAGTCAAATTTATAGCAGTAAACTTTAGTTATGCTTGTCTATGATCGAGATCGTGCTCCAAGTCGCCCATATCCGCGACACGGCTTTGAAAGTTTTACCCGGCGGTGCACCAATAGCAACACACGCCGATCAACCTCGGAAAAACCAAATCAAAACCCAACGAGGCTTTCACTGAACAATCACAGGATTCAGAAATATTTCAGGCCACCTTAAGTAGAACCATAACGGAGTAAGCAAGCTCCGAGACGGCCTCAAGGTTTGGCGTGACGATCAGGAACCCCAAACGGGCTTGTCGACACCGCGAAATCGTGGTCCGATCCTAACAAGACAGTGCAGACCTCGCACAATCGTAAATAAAAGAAACATGGCATAAGTACAAGATCGTAAATAAAACCTCAAACTAGTTTGTGGCCCCAAGAAATAAGATGAATCAAGCTCGCTCGGGGGTCCCATATACCTCCCGGATGTGGATAGCGCGAAAATCAAGGAACAGGTATCAAGTACTGGGTCTTACGGGACACAAGTGGGCTCGAAACCAAATATTATCTATCACCCACCGATGCCTCCGTTATTCAATTTTAGTTGTTAAACAGAAATTAAAGTGACGATAAGTAAAACTAGAATCATCTCCAACATCAACATGCGGCAATACATCAAGAATCGTGGCATATGACGCTACACATCAAGACTTGAGCAAGCAACTACGACGCCGCAAGTCCAACTATCTACCAAACAATGGTAATAGGATGTGTCCAAGGCAATATACGGCTAGGAATAACACGTGCGAAACTAAGCATCGCAACACGTATAGCAATAGATCAACAGAGGGAAGTAAATACTATAAAAGTAAGATAGGTAGAAAGGGGAGATGCTCACGAAAACATTGTCGAAGGGTTCAACCAAGATCGGTAGCTCACATCAACTCAACGGCCTTATCCGCGAAGAAGCAAATCACTAGAAGGAACACCGGATGCAATATTTAATACAACGGCAGAAGATCGGCATGATGCATGCATGATGGATGACATGGCAAAGGTGCGATGCAATTAGGTCAATATTAAGTGGAACCGGGGTTCCGACAATTTAATTAGATGGTTCAAGTTATTTAGATCCCGCAATTTAAATGTGGTTTAACATGGTAGAAGATAGCACCGGGTTCTCTACACAAGTTTAAATGAGGCCGATATGAGACTAGATTTGCCCGCATATGGGCCCCATATTTAATTATTAGGTGAATCGACATAAGGCCCCCAAACCACATGATATGCATGCAAGATGAATGTTTAAGATGCGACAAGTTGTTATCATATTATGAAAAGGGTTTTCGGGAAGGGGTTCACACATTAGGGGTTTCGACGATCTTGGGGTTCCGGGTCCGGGTTCACGGATCCGGGGTTCGGGGTTCGTGAGCGTTCTCGGATTTAGGGGTAGGTCTTGTCGCATCCGGGGTTTGGGGTTCGCGTCCGTGACGGAGAACTCGTCGCATCCAGGGAGATCTTGATGTAGGGACGGTCCTTGTCGGCGATTCCTCGGGTCTTATGCTCGGGTAGAAGTGCTTGTCGTCCTCGCATCGGCGACATAGGCGTTCGGGTTCGCGGCGAACTTGGCGTCCTGCATCGGTGTTTGGCGCACTGGGGTCTTGGGGTTCCACCTGGATTATCGGGGACGAACTTGGCTCGACGCCGGGGTCTCCAGGGTCCTTGTCGGAGCTTCTTTGGGTGCCTTCACCGGATGCGGTTTGGCGTGGACGGAGGCCTTGAGGTACCTCGACCAAGGTCCGTTCGGTCTTGGCGTCCGTGGCGCCGATCTTCGGGTTCATGTCGACGAAGAACTTCGGACGATCTTGGCGACATCAAGGGTGCATCCACCGAAAACTACAAGGACGCCGCAGACGGGTCGGGTCGGTCTCGCGGGCTCGGCCGGCAGGACGACGCGAGCAGACCGCGGCGACGCGAGACGGAGGTGCTGGACGGCGAGACCGAGAGGCGGGCCGCGGTCTCGGCGGCGGGAAGGCGGAGGCCGGCGGAGGACGGAGCCCGCGCCGGGCAGGCGCAAGCGCCGGGCCGCAGCGGCTTGAGCCCGAGCAGGGGAAGGAGGCGAGCGGCCGACGGCGACGCGCAGGGGACGAGGCCGAGGCGAGCCGGGGCGCGCCTCGGGCGGAGGAGTTCGGGTCCGCGCGGCGGCGGATGCGCTCGGGCGGCGGAGGAGACGCGGAGAGGGGGAGCAGGCTGGCGGGCGAGGCTAGCCGGCGACGGGAGCGGCGCGCTGGGCGAGCTGCGGTTGGCGCTGGCGGGCAAGCGGAACGGGGCCGGAGGCGGGGAGACCAAGGCGAGGAGGAGCGACGCACGTGCGGGCTGGAGAGAGGCATGGCTGGCGGCGGCGGCGGCGGGCTAAGCGAGGTCGGGAGACGGCAGTGCGCGGCGGCAGAGGGAGCGGGCGTGGCGAGCCTGGGAAATGGGGAAGGCGGGGCAGGGACGCTGGGCGTCTGAGGCGCGGGGTGCGGTCGCGAGGAAGAAAGGAAGGGAGAGAGAGAGCTGCGGGTGGGCAAAGGGCCTGCTGGGAGGCTGGGTGGGGTGTTGACCGGGGGGGTGCAAAGGCCGTGTGTGTGTGGCAGGGTGTGTGTTTGGTGGGAGTTGGCTGGTGGGGAGAGGAGTGGGTGACGTGGCAGCGCGTGATAGGTAGGAGTGATGTGGAGGCTGGGGTGGGTAGGAAGCTGGGTAGATTTAAGTTTTGTTGGGGTGTCCAGTTCTCGGACCGATTTAGTTTTTCTGGGGCGGTTGTTCGGTCGGTTCGGACCGTTCGACTGCCCCACCAAAATTAATTCTAATTTTTTTTATTTGTTTTAATAACTCCGTTTGCAAACCGATAGCGGTCAAACAAAAATACTCCGGAGCCCCGGGTTTGGCGTTTGAATAGAGATGGGGCGTTTTTAGAAAACAAAACGGGCTTTGCGAAAATAGTTTTGGCAAACAATGCATGATGATGACGATGCGATGCACAAATTCAACGCGATTTTCTAGTAGTGGTTTTGCGGGATGCCACAGGAACCAATTGGTGAAGTTAGACCCATTGTTTCTAAGCTTTTCCTTCTCAGCAAAAATGTTGAAGTTGAAGTTGGATTTGGCCATGTGATCTACAGTATTTGCAAGTACAATTTAGACTATGTTCATGATAAAAAGTTCAACTTAATCAAATTACTAGATGAACTCCCACTAAATTCAACATCCCTCAAGTTGTTTAGTGAACACGATCCAAATTCACCACACCTAATCCGATCATCACGAGAAGAGATGTGGTTTCAATGGTGGACAACAAAGTGTCGATCATATCATTCATATGACTCATGCTTAACCTTTCGGTTCTTGTGTTCCGAGGCCATGTCTGTACATGCTAGGCTCGTCAAGCTAGACCCAAGTATTTCTGCGTGTGCAAAACTGGCTTGCACCCGTTGTATGTGAGCGTAGAGTCTATAGCACCCAATCATCACGTGATGCTTGGACACGACAAACTTTCGCAACGGTGCATACTTGGGGAGAACACAGTTTTTATCTTGATCTTTAAGTGAGGAATCATCTTATAATGCTACCGTCGCGATCTAAGCATAATAAGATACATAAAGGGATAAACATCACATGCATATAACTTTATGTGACATGGTATAGCCAATCCTCGCGCAATGATCTCCATCTTGTGCGTTCCCAAGCATGATCTCCATCACTCCACCATGATTGCCTCCACCACGAATAGCAACTACAACTATTGCTAACTACTTAGCGATAAAGTAAAGCTATTACATGGCGTATAAGAAGTTGACTCGCAGGTCATACACAATTATAAAGACAACCATATGGCTCTGCCCGGTTGTGTACTCATCGACATGCAAGTCGTGAAACATTAAAAAACATGATCACCGCATACAATATACACATCACATCTTGGGCCATACCATATCACAGAAAACACTCCCTGCAAAAACAAGTTAGACGCCTCTACTTTGTTGTTGCATGTTTTACGTGGCTTATGGGAGTAGATGCTAAGAACGATTCTTACCTACGAAAGCCACAACGGTGATATTATGGTTGCCGAACTCCGGTGTTAATCCCATGACAACTATAGTGAGAGAAACGACATCCACCAGCGCATGTGTGGAACAAGCCACACGTCAAGTGCGGAGCCGGTCTCGAACGACGCCGCGTAGGTTGGCCCGGACCGCTTCAATCTCACTATCCCGCCATAAGAAGAACACAAACAAGAGGCTTGCAACAGAAACATCTACGCCGCAACAACCATGTTGCGTTCTACTCGTGAAACACATCTACGCATAGATCTAGCTCGATACCATCAAGGGTTTTGGCATAGTAAATCAAAATTTTCTACGAGCTAAGAGGAAAGCCAAGATCTAATCTAGGAGATGCAAACAACGAGAGAGATTGGATTAGATCTTCATACCCTTGAAGATTCAAGACAGCGCCTGCCGGAACGTGGGTGATGTAGTCGACTGCTTCTCCTCCTCGCGATCCGATCCGATCTAGCACCACAAGTGGCGTGCCTCCGTGAGATGCACACGCAGCACCTCGGCCTCCTCCTTCCTCGGACCAGCGAGTATGGTGGAGAGATAGATTGATCTACAACACGGCGTGTGGTGTATATGGTGGAGAATTTCTCTGCAGGCTTCGCCTACAAACAATGGGAGGAGAGGAAGGTAGCAAGGCTGCTAGGGCTTGGAGGAAGGTGTGTGGGGAGGCACCACCCTCTATATATAGAGGGGGGCAGCCAGCCCTGCCCTCCTCCAAGCCTATCTCTAGTTTAAACAATTTAAACTCTCCCTTATCTAGAAATCCTATCTCTAGTTTAAACGATTTAAACTCTCCATTATCTAGAAATCCTATCTCTAGTTTAAACGAGTTTAAACTTATCTAGGATCGGCTGGGCCCTATGGGGCCATGTGCCCCTGGACCAATGCGGCCAGGACACTCCCTCATAGGCCCATGCCCCCTCCCGGAAGGCGGGGCCACGTTGGTCCCCTTCCGAAGGTTCTAGAAGCTTCCGTACAATACCGATTAACCTTAACAATTCAACTCCAAAACTGCGCCTTATATGAATCTTATTCTCCGGACCATTCCGGAAACTCTCGTGATATCCCGGATCCCATCCGAGACTCAACAAAAATTCATAAACCAATTATCCAATCTATCCTAGCGCCGAGACACGTTATGTGTGACCGCGGGTTCGAGAATATGCAGACATGATCTTCTATCAATAATCAACAAGGGTCTGGCACCCATATTGACTCCCACATTCATCGATGATCATATCGGATGAACCACGATGCCAGATTCAATTAATCCCATATATATATTCCCTTCGTCTCGCGATATTTTACTTGCCCGAGATTCGATCGCTTGCCGTCATACCTAGTTCAATCTCGCTCACAAAGAAGTACTTTACTCATTCCGTAATCCGATATCACTTTGTGATTAACTCCTTAACCACATGCTTGCAAGCGGTGTTGATATCGACACCGAGTGGGCCCAAGTATATCTCTCCAACTTGGGAGGGACAAATTCCATCTCGATACATACAACCCAATGATACTTTCCGATCACCGAGAGACACCTTTATGATCACCCTCTCATAGGATGACGTTTGATGACCTCAAAGCTTTCTTCCGGTACCAGGAGTTGCATTATCTCATGGTCTAAGGAATACAATATTTGACATAGGAAAAGCTTCGCAAAGATGAACACGATGAAACGATCTAATTGCTTCGCTTAGTTTGGGTCTATCCACCATATCATTCTCCCAATGATATGATCTCATTATCAATTGACAACTCATGTCTATGGTTAGGAAACCTTAACCATCATTGATCAATGAGCTAGTCCATAGAGGCGTACTAGGGACACGGTGTTGTTTACAAACCACACAAGTATTAAAGTTTCCGCTTAATACAATTCTAGCATGGAACATAAACTTTATCATGAACAAGAATTATTATAATAACATCTTTATTATTGCCTCTAGGGCATAATTCCAACAGTAAGTCCATGGAGTTATGTATGTGTGTTAGAGAAACGCCTGAGCCGCTAGCCTAAGCCATGCCTAATCATGGTGGAAACTTGCAGCATCACCATAATGACATCTATGAAGCTTTCTTCTTATAAAAAAGAGAGACATATAAAAAAGAGGAAAGAGAGAAAAAAGCACCATTTTCCCATGGTAAATAAGAAGATTGCTGAGATGCTTATTGTCTGCTTGCCTGTCATTTTGATTATGGGATGGCTCCTGTATCATGTGCAAGGGGTACCCCCTTGGAGGTTCTCTATGATACACATGTACTTACTATGACAAGAACTTACAGGTGAACAAAGTTGAGTAGCATGAGATGCGACCCTCATATTCAAGGGACATGAGATTGCCAACTTATACTTTGTCAAGCATATACTCCATAGTTTGTTCACTTTAACCTTAATCACTTCAAGATGCTTATGATAGGGGCAATGAGAGCTGAAAGATAACAAGTACCATAATTTTTGGAAGCTCTTTTTCATACTTGAAATCCCCGCTTCCCTTTATGAAGGGCCTTTCTTCCACCATTATACTGAGTCTTTACCTTCTATCCTTAGGCACCAGTTAAGAGAGCATAGTTGCCATTCTTAGTTCTATGTGCATTGTCCAAAAACTTATTGATTGATGCATATTGTAGATATTACTTGCTCTTGTGCTATTTGTATCTAGTCACTCTTATGAACTTTGAAGGTGTCCTATGCATCTATTTTCTACTCCATGAGGGACAAGCTGAATGCCACTATGCCATGTTTTCTGTATGTGAAACAAACAAACGTTCTTCAATGCATGTTATTCATGATCTTTGTTTGTAGCATTTCATGTTGCATGCATAGTTACTTTGTCTTACTGTTAGAACTCCATCTTTCATGCTCATATTTAGAGTTATTTGATCCCAGCTTTCAATGCTTGCAAATGGTTTGATCTTGATTTTGATGGTGCATGTCACCTAAAAAATTATTCTTGTTATCACTTACCTACTCGAGGACGAGCAGGAGTTAAGCTTGGGGATGCTTGATACGTTGGAAACATATCTATAATTTTTGATGTTCCATGCTTGTTTAGTATCTACTTTTCTTTGCTTTGTCTACACTTTGAGGTGTCTTTATATGTTTTCTGGTACTAACCTATTAACAAGATGCCACAGTTCCAGTTGCATGTTTTCTTATGTTTTTGGTTCCAGAAAGGCAGAAAATCAATATTCTTGGAATTGGACAGGACAAAAGCCAAAGTCAATATTTTACCGTGGGGAGCACGGAGCCAGAATACAAGACGAAGGGGAGGCACCAGGGGGCCACACCCCCTAGCGGCGCGGTCTAACCCTAGCCATGCCTGGGGGTGTGTGACCACCCTGGCCGCCCCCTGCCTCGCCTCTTCGCCTATAAAGACCCCCCGATGCAGAAACCCTAAGGGCCCGATCAATATTCCACGAAACCATATGTAGCCGCCGCCACCATCATCCCTAGATCGGAGGGGGGGGGATCTAAAGCTTATCCCGGCACCCTGCTGGAGGGGAGACAATCCCGGAGGCCTTCTTCTTCATCATGCCAACCTCCGGTATGAAGCGTGAGTAGTTCCACTTTAGTCTACGGATCCATGTAGTAGCTAGATGGTTGTATCTCCTCCTTTGTGCTACCATGTTTAGATCTTGTGAGTTCCGTTCATGATCAAGATCATCTATTTGTAATCATGCATGTTGTGTTTGCGGGGATCCGATGGATATTGGGATTATTATGTCAGATTGATTAATGGTTTTGTCTTATTGATTCTATCATGTTTGTGTTGTTTGTGATCTTGCATGCTCTCTGTTTCTAGTAGCTATCTTGGCCAAGTAGATGCTAGTGACTCCAAGAGGGGGTATTTATGCTAGATAGTGGGTTCATGCCTCTATTTAATCTAAGGGAAGTGACAGAAATCTCTAAGGTTGTAGATGTGCTGTTGCCACTAGGGAGAAAACAATGGTCTCTTGTTCATGGAACAAGTGGATTGTTTACCTTACACACTTTGCTTAAAGCAGTTATATGTTGCTTGCAACTTAATACTAGAGGGGGTTCGGATGATAACCTGAAGGTGGATTTCTAGTCATAGATGCAGTTGGATGGTGGTCTATCTATCTTGTTGTATTGCCCAATCGAATCTCATAGGATCATGAATGTCTAGTATTGCATTGTTATGCCTTGCTCAGTCCTGTCAATTGCCCTGCTGTAATTTGTTTACCCAACATGCCATGTTTGTTTCTTAAGGAGAGCACCTCTAGTGAACTATGGACCCCGGTCCAATCTTTACCATTGATACATCTTCCACTATTACTGTTTACCTGTTGCAAACCACTATTACCTTCCACACCATATAGTTAATCCTTTTTTACAACAACCGGTGAGATTGACAACCTCACTGTTCGTTGGGGCAAAGTCTTGAGTTTGTGTTGTGCAGTTCTCCAAGTTCGTAGCAACACCTTTGAGTCATTTCCTTCCTCCTACTGGTTCGATAACCTCGGTTTCTTACTGAGGGAAAACTTGTTGCTGTGCTCATCACACCTTGCTCTTGGGGTCTCCCAATGATGCATCAATAACACACCAACATAGAGCTTGTTGTAGTAGACGGACATAAAGTCGTCGTGCTATGTCCTAAAGAACCAGCACACCAGAGAAGTGCAGTGACCCATCATACCATTGCATGATGTAGTACACTATAGTCGTTTACATAACACCAATGAAACAACGTTCCACTAGTATTACATCTCTCAGAGTGATACAACAGAAACATGATTGTAGGTTACAACTCAACTCTTTACAAAATATTCAGAGAACACTCTAGGTTATAGAGAGAGAAATCAACTTCTTACAAAGAAGAATCAGAAATAACAACTCATAACTATCATACTAATAGACTAGCATCTAAACTAACTGGCTTGAAAATGCTGCTATTGCATTGCTCTAAGAAGTAGGTTCTTTGGCTAGATATTATACCCCTATCTATTTAGCAACTCTGTCTTCACTTCATTTGATGAATATAATGTCTCCATTGACGTTATTGAAGGGCTTGAGCTTTTAATGATGATTCCTTTAAGCGTCTGTTGATGTTGACGACGTCTTCATCAATTTTAGAATTTAGAAAGGGTTAAGAAGATACGGTTGAGTACGAGCGTATTCAAAAAGTTCACTAAAAAGGAGTGTTTGATGTTGAAATTGCAATGTATGTCGCCTAGAGGGGGGGGGGGGTGAATAGGCTTTTAAAAATATTACGATTAGGCTCAAATAAATGCAAAATAAAAACTAACGTTTAATTTATTGAGCACAAAACATAACCACTAGGTTCAACTAAGTGCACCAACAACTTATGCTAAGCAATACAAGCAATGAGGTGATAGCAAGGTAAAATACTTCAAGCATGATGGCTATCACAAAGTAAAATGCATAAGTAAAAGGCTCGGTTGAGAGATAACCGATGGACGCGGAGACGATGATTTTTATCCCGAAGTTCACTTCCAAAGGAGCTACGTCTCTGTTAGAGAGGTGCGATGGTGCAATGCTCCTTGAATGCCACAAATGGCTCATCTTGAGGTGTGGTGGCTCGATGCTCACCCAACACCACACAAGGACTCACCACAAGATGCGAAGGCACACAACACATCGATGGCACAAAAGGATCACCCTATTCTCCCGTGATCTCGCCACAAAGGCCTACTCACGATCCACTAAGGGACACTTGAGGGTGGTCACCAAAACCCGTACAAGGTTGGGGATATCTCCACAAGTCAATTGGAGGCTCCCAACAACAAATCCACAAAAGGAACCAAAGCCACAACATGCCACAAGCTTGAGGCAACTTCACAATGGAGGCCATAAGAAGTCAACACACCAACCACAACCGTCTAGGATTCCAAGAACCCAAGAGAAACAAGCCCACAAGCTTGGATTCACCGAATCTCCGTGGAGAACTCAAACCTATGCAAAAATGCAAGGGCAAGTACTTCACTCCCAAATTGCAACAAGCTACAAAAGCTATTGGGGGAATAAGGGAGGAAGAACACAAGAGGAGAACACAAAACTCTCCAAGATTTAGATCCCAATGTTTCCTTCATAAAGAAGGGATTTGGTTTGGGGGATTGTAGATATAGATATCCTCCCTCAAATCCCTCAAAAAGATTTTTTTTCCATACAATCCCCCAAGAAGAGGGATCTGGTTCCATTATCATCAGACAACGGAACAACAACCACACATATCGTCATAGTACTGACCCGCCTAGGGGGTCAAAAAGGGAAAACAGAAGTTCAACTTACACACTAACCAAAATAGACAGAAAATAGGAAGGAAGATGGATACGCAAGAACACCGCCCGCAGGCTAGTGGGAAACCGTCCAAAACCGAACATCACTAAAGGAACTAAAGAGCTAAAAGCAACACCAACATCATGTTTGCCAGTCCCCCCTTTGTTTTTATCTTCCAGTTTTCCTTCTCTTCTCCCTCCCCCTTTCCAGTTCCGGAGGTTCACGACCACGATCTCCAGGAATTTCAGGCAGTCCCAGGAAAGGAACAGGGGCCACATCCATAGCCGCCGCATCAGCCAACGCATTCCGTTGAAGAGCATCTGCTCCAGCTTGCAACACCGCCCGGTCATCCTCCTCATGCAAACCTGCCCAATAACGAATGAACACACAAGCATATATGACCAAATCAACAGGTGAGTTAATGAGCTTTTTTTCAAAGCAAGCTCTATTCCTAAGTTTCCACATAGCCCAGCATATAGCCGCCACCACTGTAATCTGCACATTCCTACTAACCCCCACATACTGAGAAGCCCACCAAAAATACTGGGAAAAAGAACCAGGTCTATTTGCGACACCAACAGCTCTGGCAACCACCCCCCAAACATATTTAGCAGCCACACACGAAAAGAACAAGTGCCCAATGCTTTCATCCTTCCTACAAAACCGACAAGTAAAATATCCAACCCAATTCTTTCTTCTCATATTGTCTTTGGTGAGAATAGCATTATGCCAGATAAGCCACAACCAAATCTTAATTTTTAAAGGGATTTTTGCCTTCCACAGATGTTTAAAACTTCTATCAATCCCCACATTAGACAGATGCGTATACATTGACTTAACAGAGAACTTGCCAGATTTACTCCACATCCACACTGGCCTGTCTTTTTCCTGATTCAGACACACCCCAGACAACAATCCCCTCAACTGCTCCTGATGATTCAACCCATCAGTATCCAACCATCTCCTAAAAGAGAGACTCCATCTTTTCTTTTCCATGTCTGCCACTGTGATTCTTTGGTTCTGACAAATATCAAATAAATCAGGAAACCTATCTTTCAGGGGTGAGTCCAAACACCAAGCATCATGCCAGAAATCAGTCAATTCCCCATTACCAATCTTCATTCTCCTACCAGCCAAATAGAAGCCCCTAATCTTGATCAAATCCTGCCAACATGGAGAATCACTCTTCCTGTGTTTCACATTACTAATCCCACCTTTTTTCAAATATTTTTTCCTCACAAAAGCTTGCCAGGGACCTTCCTCAGCTTCGAGGCGCCACCACCACTTACATAGCAAACAAATGTTAAAGAGCCTAATATTTTTAATCCGCAGTCCACCTTTTTTCCTGGGCCTACACACATACTTCCATTTAACCAGATGATATTTATTCTTGCCCACTTTCCCATACCAAAAGAAGGCTCTAGTCTGTTTCTCAATTTCTTCCACATTTGACCTATGTAGGAGAAACATAGTCATAGGGTAAACAAACACACTAGATACACAAGGGATTTTAACATGTCTCCTCCCAAGGACAGTAGCTCCCCCATCCAACCATCTAATTTTTTCTTCAACCTATCACCAATAAAGCCCATTTCAGCCAATCGAACATCTCCTCGCTACAAACCGCAAACCCAAATACTTAATAGGCCAGCTACCCTTCGACAGCTTAAACATCTCAAAGATAATTGGACAATTTCTCCTCATCCTCTAACACCATCATCACCTCACTCTTCTCAAAGTTAATCTTGAGACCAGACATGGATTCAAACAGATATAACAAAGAATTTTAAGTTTCTAGCCCCTGGATCTTCCTTAATAAATGTAATGGTATCATCAAGATATTGTAAAATGGCAATCCCTTTATCAAACAAATTACCAACCAAACCTGTAAACAACCCACCAGCCTGAGCATTAGACACCATCTTAGCCAAACATTCCCCTGCCAAATTGAACAAAAAAGGAGAGAAGGGATCCCCTTGCCTAACCCCCTTAAAACTGCCAAAGTAAGGACCAGTTTCCCCATTGACCTTAACACTGAGAGTACCCTGAGTCACAGCACTTTTTAACCAAATCATCCAATCATCACTAAAACCTTTCTGCTTACAACAATAGAACAGAAAGTCCCAGTTGACCTTGTCATAAGCTTTCTCAAAGTCAATTTTCAAAACCACACCCTACTGCTTCCGAATTTTCGATTCTTTCAGAATCTCATGCAATAAAGTCACACCATCTGCAATAAACCTCCCCTTAATAAAAGCAGTCTGACAAGTATCAATTAGTTTCCCCATCACAGGCTCAGTTCTAACTGTCAGAGTCTTGGTAAAAATCTTAAACAACACCTGGAGCAGACAAATAGGCCTATACTTCTGAATCCTATCAGCATCATCACCCTTTGGCAGCAGAGTAATCACCCCATAGTTAATGCTTCTCAAATCAATCTTATGAGCAAAGAAATCATCAAACACAGCCATACCATCTGTTTTAATAACTACCCAACAATGTTGTAGCATCCCAGTTGTCTAACACCTATAATGCTACTTGTTCTAGTAATAAAAGGGCCACTTCCAACATATATTTGTTGCATCATCATCATATCATGCTCATGTCATCATGCCACCTTGCATTTGATCATCATATAAAACCCCTTCTTGTTTGGTTCTTATCTCATGTGCATTATTAATTGTATTTGCATCTTGATATTGTATTTGGTTCTTGATATATTGTTAAATGCCCAAGTTGATTTGGGGGCATATCTCTTATTGCCTCCACCACCTTTTCTTCACCACCTTGTATTCCACCATCCAACTAATATGAGCTTGGCATTTTAATTGAGTTTTACCTCTAGCTCATGTGGGTTGGGATGGATCACATTCTAGCTCCACATGCTCCCATGTATGCACCATGTTGTTTTCACAATATTGGTATATGAGAGCCACATGGCCACCTTTGCATGCCTTGTGAGTGGAACCTTTCCTTAGTCTCCATATGTGTTGTTTTGGGGTTATCATCATGTTGGGACATTTTGTGGGCTTAATCAATATCTAGTGGCATACACACACTAGCAAGTTCCATTGTATCTCAGATATGGTCATCTCCATCTATTCCACATGAGACATCCTTTTTAATTCTTTTTGCTTGGTCTTATTCCAATTTTTGGGAATGCAAAATAATAATGCCATGTAATAACATTGTTTTCACAAGAATCATCAGGGCATTAAATATTCTGCATGGGCCATGCAAGTACCATCTTGTGCTTGTCATTGGATTTTATCTGGTTTTTGGGTGGATCATCTCCATCTCTTTTTCTCTTTTGGCTTGCTATATGTTGATCTTGCATAAGCCCTAAACCCCCACATCCTTCTCCCTCCCTCTTTTCTTCTTGATCTTGCTTGACCTATGTTTGGAACATGCATGCTTCAAAATCCCTAGCTCGCACCCCTTCTCTCTCTAATCCTCTATCTAGATTCCTCTCACCATACCCCCATACCCCATACCCTACCCTAGCTAAAACCCTAATCTACATCTAATCCAAACCCTAATTACCCTCTCTCCTTTCTATCGACCTACCCGAGGCCATCATCCCCACCTTCCAAACCTCTCTCCCCTCTCTCTAGACCTAGCTACCACAACAAGAACCCTAACTCTAGCCCGACCCTTACCATGCCCTACCTCCCTCTCTCTCGGCCCCCCTCTCTCTACCTGCCATGAGGGCCCTACCTAGCCACCACCTCCATGCCGAAGCTGCCCCCTCCTATCCAACCCTAGCCGAGCTCCTTCCTAACCTAGACCCCGAGCCTATCCCCTCCTTTCTCTCTCTTTTCTCTCCCTGCCTGTGGCCCAGCTGAGCCTGCCCCTGGCCCCGCCATGACCCTAGCCCACTTGGAAGCCTCACCTCCCTTCCCCATGCCTAGCCCTGCCCTGGCCCATGCACGTGAGAGAGGGTGCAAAAAGGTGGCCGAGCCACCTTCCCCTCCCCCACGCAACCTCACCTGCCCCCCTCTCGTTCTTATCCTCCCCTCGCCCCTCTAGCCTCGCTCAGATCCGCCCCATAGCCTCCCCTCCCTCCCTCCTTCTCCACCGCCACCGGCTACCCACTCAAACGCCGGTCACCCTTGGCCTCCACCGCGTCCAGCCGATCCAGCCGTGCAGCACGTCCGTGGGGTGGCCTGGGAGATCAACGGCGCTCCCCTGCTTCACCCTGAGCCCGGCGACGAGGAGGAGACGGGCCGGAGCCACCAGAACCAGCGCGGCCGACGAAACCCTAGCTCCGCCAGTGCGTCAGCCTCGCCGTCGATCACGACCGTCCCGGCCCGAACCAGCCACACCGACGCACTCGCGGTAAGCGTCTTATCCTCCCAGACACCCTCGCCTGCACCGTCGCTTCCTGGCGTCGTCGTTCCTTTCGTCGAGCACCCTCGGTGCGCCGCCGCCGCGTCTGTCCGCTCGCTCCCGCACCGCAACAAGCTTACCTAGCCACCTAACCTCTCCCTGTCAACAACCACACAGCCACCGCAGTGGTTCCGCCCCCACCGTGCGCACGCCGCGTCGCGGGTTCGAATCCTCGTCGCCGCTTCCGCTTTTTCCGACCTGTAGAAGAAAAACAGTGCTCGCCTGTCACTTTGCACAAACCCCCCCCAAACCTTTTTCTCAACCCGCACTCCCTCTAGGCCCACCTGTCTGTGCCCCATGGTGTTTTGCAAAAAGGCTCCCGTGGATTCCAGGAATTAACCCGCGGTCCCCCTTGTTTTGTCTTGGCGTGCGTGGCGTCCAGTCAGCCTGGCCCCACCCGTCAGCGCCTGTGGCTAGGTTCTGGCTGGTAACAAAAACTTTTCTGAGCATCTGTTTAAATTCAAACCTATTTAAATTTAATTCGAATTCAAATTTTAAATCTGTTTTCAAATAACTTTAAGAATATAAATCCAAATAATATAAATGATGTATGTTTTCAAATCAGAAAAATGTGAGGATTTCAAATGTGCTATTCAAATTACCTTTTGGCACATTTAAAATTCCAAGTTGAGTTAAATTACAACAAATACCATCCTTTCTTAAATATTTAATAACTTTCGATCTATAACTCCGAATTTAACAAATGATATGTCTAAAATGATCAGCTCGACGAGACCTTTCTGTTTATGCTATCCTTGACTTCAATTGCAGCATGCATCATGTAAATATATAATATACAACAACTAATATGACAATAAAATGAGGCCAAACTTTAATAAAATGACTTATTCTTGTATACCACACCTCACCCATGCCATGATACTATATTGCCATGCAACTTGTGCATCATTCATCATGGCATGATTGTTTGCTTGATGCATTTTACCCATATGCTTGCGCACTTTATTTATGTTGGCCCTTGTTTGTTTGGTTCTTCTTTCGAATAGACGCTGAGCAGGGGATATATCAAGAGAACCAGGAGCACTACCCAGATCCGTCTCTCGCTTCAACTAAGTTGCCAGGAAAGCACTTCCACATGCTTGCATACATACAGTACCTATTGCCTCTATCTTATTCTTGCATCATAGAGTCGCGATTGCATTAAATTGAATCCCAAGTATTGCATAGCCTTTACTTTACACCCCACCAAGCTTGTTCCTCCATCCCATGAGCCATTACTATAGGAGTTGATCGAGCCATGCGAGTCGTAGAACATCATGTGTAGGGTATGTGAGAGTCTGATGGATCACGAGGTACCTAAACAACTTAACCTGAGTAGTAATGGGATAACTAATGAAAGTGGCATCGGTGAGCAACATCTGCTATTTGGTTTTTCCTGCTCACTTGTGTCCCGTAAGACCCCGAGTACTTGATTCCTGTTCCAAGATTTATTCGCACTATCCACATCCGGGAGGCTTATGGGACCCCGAGCGAGCGAGCTTGATTCATTCTTATTTCTTGGGGCCACAAACTAGTTTGAGGTTTTATTTCCTATCCTGTACTTATGCCATGCTACTTTTGTATTTACGTTTGTGCGAGGAGCACACTGTACTGTTTAGGCTCGTGGCACGATTCCACGGTATCGACAAGCCCAGCCACTTTCGGGTTCCCATCGTTTACCGTCCCCACAACCTTGAGTCCGTCTGAGCCGGCTTCGTGCTGGTTCTACTTTAAGGTGGCCTCAAATATTTCAACTGTGATTGCTTTGTCGTGAAGGCCTCGTTGGGTTTTGATTTGGTTTTTCCGAGGTTGATCGAGTGTGTGTTGCTATTTGTGCGTCCTGCGAGGTAAAACTTTCTCAAAGCCGTGTCCGCGGTTATGGACGACTTGGAGCACAGCCGATCATAGACAAGCATAACTAAAGTACCGCTTAATCTGACTAAGTAATGTGACTAGTAAATAGAGCAACACTCATGGAATGGTTAATAAAATTGCCAACGGATGGGGTTGTTTCGTCCGCTTCCTCGTGTTTAGGAGGAGGATGGATCCGATGAAATTATCATATAACTGTTGTCCTTAATTCACGGACATCCGCCTATCATTGGTTAGGCGGATGGTTAGCGTATCTATAGAACTGCTAGGGTTTTATCTTTTGCTGCAATTGCGCCACCCCAGGTTGTGTCCCTTTAGAGGCATTAAGACTTCTTTGAGTACCCTTAGGGTCTCACACGATAAATTATTGGTTCAGATGAATAGGTACCCTCAGGACGGATCTTTGGGTGGAAGAGGCGATGATGTGGGCAACGATCGCTCGGTGTAGAGATTCCGAACGGGATCCGTGAGATCCGTGGGCAGGATGTGCTTACTTCTATGGCATCTTATGCCGATTTGCTTCTTATCCGTACTCGGACTTTGTTTTGCCGCCGCTTGATACTACGATGTGTGATGTATGAGGAATTATCCTAAAATATTATATCTATCTAGGTCATTTGAATCTTGCCGTATGTATGCTATATATTTCCTTTCTTTCTAGATGGTATGGCTCGATGTACTCTTGTATGGTGGCTTGCATACATACTCATTTGTGTATGTAGTTGATCCTTCACGCTGACATTCGCCGTCAGACAGGTCCCGTTGAGTGGGTAGTGGTTGGGACGGCCGAAAGGTCTACCCGTGAGTGGCTTTTGGGGCCCCACCGTACTATTTCAACCACTACCGCTCATCCAGGCCTGTATCTAGGAGCGTAATTCACCGAGGTAGTTACAATTGGTATCAGAGCCATCCCGACCTTCAGGGTCTCAGCCAAACGGTCGTTGTCAGTCTAGCAAATATTTTAGTAGTTATGTATACTAGGGAAAAACAAAACGCGAGAGTAGGACTGCTTCCACTTTTCTTCTTACCCACCCACCCACCCTTTTCTGGTAAGGAAGTGCAACGTTTTCAATCCTCTTCTTAAAATTCAAACTAGGATTCACGTGTTCTGGGTTTCCGTAGTACCATAGGTTGTGTGTGTGTGTGTGTGCGTGTGTGTAATCCCTTGTCTATCTGTTGCATCCAAGTTGTTATCTAATCAGCTTTTGGTTATCAACTGTTGGTACATTCCATACCGACAGGCTTTTGAAAACCGACGCAATCTGTCTTACCCTCTTTGTATCCGATGTTATCTTGTTTGGGGTGTTCGTTTCGTAGTTACCAATCTTAGGTTCAATGTGAGAAGAAGGGGTTGGGATATGTGTTCCACTTGTTCATGTGCGGAGTAATGATTTGAGTGCGGGATGGAGTCGCGACCATACCACTACTCTTATCATTCGCTTTTGTATATTGAATCGGTAGAGTCACTAATCTTGATTCGTTAAGTAATTTTATGATCTATTGGTATTTTAATGCGAAATTTGTGGAAAATTTTTCTTTGATATATTTGTACCACACTCCTTTTCATTAATGCGATATGCTTAATATCTTTTAGGTGCTTTGAACTTTGTTGATATTTTAATATCATCTCAAGAAATTGTATCCTTTAATCTTGAGTAATTCCATCTTGGTACTATTTTGGATTATTATTATTCTCCATTATAGTAATCGACTTGTGTTTTATATCAATGACAGATGGCTCCACCACGTCGCTCGATGAGGACATACCACCGAATCGGGCTCCGCTGTCAAACATCGCTAATGCTTTGGCAATGCAAGCAGAACCAGCTTTGAGGAGAGTGTTCGAGGAACGAGTTTGCTCCACTCCTCCACCTCCCAAGCGAGGAGACATCAAGAGCTTCCTGAAATTCAACCTCGCCGCTTTGATGTTTCGATCGACCACCGGACGCGATGATTGGCTGCGTGAGATGTCAAGGTTGCTCGAGATGCTGATGTTCCCGAGCAGGTGGGTCAAGTGTGCTACTCACCTTCAAGGGAGATGCACCGGTGGGAGAACTACTTGAAGGCAAGCCGCACGGTTTCACCAACTTGGGAAAGGTTCACTGCAGCTTTCAAAGAGCAGTTTCTCGAGAGATTGTAATGGAAAGGATGAAGGAAGCTTTTCTCAACTCAAGCAAGGAAATGATAACGCCAACACCTACATCAGAACTTCATGAATCTATCTCGTATGGTGGCGATGAGGTATCGATGACAAGAAGAAGTAAGAGGTTCTGCAAGGGCTCAATGCATCGATCAAGTATGCAATCACACATGCAAGGCCGGCATCTTTCCGAACTCCAACACACAGCTCTGCAAGAGGAAGCAAGTCGGCAAGTGTTTGAGGAGTCCAAGAAACACAACAGGGATGCATCAAGCTCTTCAGTTATGGAAGCTCCTTCTAAGCGGCGTGTCTGGGTTCCTAACACCCCACCGTCCCTCCCGGCTCCACCAAGACCTGCAGTTACTGTCAAGGCCACCAAACTTCACCATCGGCTCCTGTGGGCTACAACCACCACTACCCTTGTAACACCTCGATCGGCCCTATGCAAGTTTTAGCAAACTCGCCAAACCCGCAGAAACGATTCAAAGGTGCTCACCAGCACTTTCGCGGGTGGAAAACGGTAATAACATTACACAACAGTCCTGATGGGACCCACGTAATATATATATACAAATGACTCAAAGAGTCAAGAATACAGATATAATATACAAAGATCCAAATCACCTTGAAAACGGTAGAGCGTCCGACTACGGACAAGATGCAAAGGGGGCTAAGAGCCCTGAAGAATAACCAACGGCGTCCATAACCCTGCCCAGGCCAAGCCGGAAGGGTAACCCTGCTAACGGGCCGATCTCGTAACTGCTTAAACAAAAGGGTGCCGACAAAGGGCAAAGGAAAAGAAGGAGCCAAGATCGAGGCCAAGACATGGCGAGGCTAGAATTCGCGTCCTCGCCTACATAGGTATGGTGGATCGAGCGGCGGCAAAGATGCACTAAACAACCTATAGAGACTCGATACACGGCGACTATCGAGAGGGTAAGATAGACCTATCCGGATCCAACTCAAGCTAACACCAAACAAACCCATCCCGTGTTTCCTCGAGACCAAACGAGGAAGTCAACCAAGGAACTCACACAGTTGGCAGTATTATTTATTCGGTTATCGTTGCAGCAATTACTAGTCAGGTTTAGATAATCATCCTGATAACATAAGCAGTGGGCACTTTTAGTTAACCATTCCGTTATAGTTGTAACAATTACTAATCAGATACAGATAACATGGGATAAACCCAAGACCCAGCAGTTGTTGGTACTTTTATTCAGCCATTCCGTTGTAGTTGCAATACTTACTAGTCAGGTACAATGGTCGCAAGCGACACTCCAAACAAGCAATTGTGGGCAGTATTATTTAGCCATTCCGTTGTAGTTGAAGCTGATTACTAGTCATTATAAAGTCAAATTTATAGCAATAAACTTTAGTTATGCTTGTCTATGATCGAGATACTGTGCTCCAAGTCGTCCATATCCGCGGACACGGCTTTCGTAAAGTTTTACCCGCCGGGTGCACCAATAGCAACACACGCCGATCAACCTCGAAAACCAAATCAAAACCCAATGAGGCTTTCACGATCGAACAATCACAGATTCAGAATATTTCAGGGCCACCCTTGAAGTCTACCCAAGAACGGTAAGCTAGCTCGAGACGGACCCAAGGTTTGGGTGGACGGTCAGAACGATCGGGAACCCAAACTGGGCTTGTCGACACCATGAATCGTGTCCCGATCCTAACAAAGACAAAGGTGCTCCTCGCACAATCGTAAATACATAAGTAGCATGGCATAAGTACAGGATCGTAATTAAAACCTCAAACTAGTTTGTGGCCCCAAGAAATAAGAATGAATCAAGCTCTGGCTCAGGGGGGTCCCATATACCTCCCGGATGTGGATAGCGCGATAAATCAAGGAACAGTATCAAGTACTCGGGGTCCCACGGGACACAAGTGGGCTGCTCGAACCAAATATTATCTATCACCCACCGATGCCTCGCTTACTTCAATTTTAGTTGTTAAACAGAATTAAAGTGAACGATAAGTAAAACTATGACCATCTCCAACAACGAACATGCGGCAATACATCAACAATCGGCATATGACGACACACAACAAAGACTTGAGCAAGCGACTACGACACGCAAGTCCAACTATCTACCAAACAATGTAATAGGATGTGTCCGAGGCAATATAGGGCTGCAAGGGATATCACGGTACGGAAACTAGAGCATCGCAACACGATAGCAATAGATCAACAGGAGGGAATAAATACTATAAAAGTAAGATAGGTAGAAAGGGAAGATGCTCACCGAAACATTGCCGAAGGTTCAACCGAAGATCGGGGCGAAGCTCACATCAACTCAACGGCCTTATCCGCGAAGAAGCAAAACACTAGAAGAAACACCGGATGCACTATTTAATACTACGGCAGAAGATCGGCATGATGCATGCATGATGTATGGCATGGCAAAGGTGCGATGCAATTAGGTCATATTAAGCGGGACCGGGGTCCCGACAATTAATTAAATGGTTCAAGTTATTTAGAACCCCCGCAATTTAAATGTTGTTTTAGCATGGCAGAAGATAGCACCGGTTCGCTACACAAATTTAAATGAGGCCGATATGTGACTAGATTTGCCCGCATATGGGCCCCATATTTAGTTATGAGGTGAATTCGTCATAAGGCCCCCAAACCAATGATATGCATGCGAGTATGACAATTTAATATGCAACAAGTTTATTATATTATAAAATAGGGTTCGAGAAAAGGGTTCACACATTAGGGGGTCTCGACGAACTTGGGAGTTCCGGGGTTCGGGGTCGGTATCAGGGTCCAGGGTTTGACGGGATCGTTCTCAGATTACTGGGGTGGATCTTGGGCATCCGTGGAGAAGGACTTGGTTCGGCGTCGGGGGCGTCGGACTTCGCCAGGTTGGTGTCGTTCTTGTCGCTATGGTCTTGTCAGCCCGCGCTCGATCGGTCTCGGGGCTCGGCCATCGGATCCCTTGAAGGGGTCATGGCGTTCGTGAGGCGATCTTGTCGCTCGATGTCCGTGAGGGAGTCCTTGGGGTCCAGGATGGCGATCTTGTCGGTGGTCTTGGCGTTCGGGGCCTCGACGTCGCATCCCGGGAAGAAGATCTTGTGGCATCCGGGGGCGTCGGGACATGGCGTCTGTTTTGTCGTTTTCACGGCGGAGATCTTGGCGGCCTTGTCGAGGTACTTGAGTGCCAGTGCCGGACTTAGGTTCGGCGCCGGTGGTTACCGAGTTCTGGGCACTGTCGATCTTGACGAGATGGCTCTTGGAAGATAGATGCGAGGGCACTTGCACGCATGCGAGGACGAACATGGCGGGGCCGAGCGGCAATGAGGGACGGGCGCGGCCTCACACGGAGAGGCGCCATGCGGCGGGAGGCCGGACGACGACGAACTTGGCGGCACGGCTCGGGCAGTGGCGCAGACGGGGGCTGGGACGGCCGAGCAAGCGGCCGGACGCGAACAGAACGGGCAGGGACGCACGGCTCGGCGGACGCGGGTGAGCAGCGGAGGTGGTGGAGGAGGACGGCGGCGACGGTCCGCGCGGTGGCAGCTTGACGGGCGACACGGGCGCGGCTCCGGAGGGAGCCACCGAGGAGGAGGCGAGTAGGGACGGCGGGCTGACCACTGGCGACGGAGGCTTCACGAGGCAGGCTTGGGGGGCTGGGCGCAGATCGAGGGGGGCGGCTGCTGCGGTCTGGAGGAGAGGGGCGAGGAGCAGGTCGGGGCGGCTGGCGGGCGGCAGGCGGCATGGCGGAGAGGGGCTCATGAGCGAGAGGGAAGAGCAGGGCGGTGGAGGCGGGCTCGCCGGAGAGGAGGTGGGGAGGGGAGGCCTGGCGGCGCCGGGGGGAGATGGTGGTGGAGCAAAGGCGACGGGGCAGGCGGGCGGAGGGCGCGGCCGGCACACGGGAGGCGGACGGTGCAGGCGATGGCGCGGGAGGCGAGGTCGTCGGGGACGGCGGCGGCCGAGGCGGCCACCGGATGCGGGAGGCGAAGGCCACGGCCCTGGGCGGCGAGCGAGCCCGAGGGGGGGCGAGAGAGGCCTGGCAGTGGGGAGAAGCTCTGGGAAGGAAGAGGACGAGCGGTGGGTGCGGTCCTGGGGAGCGGGGTGGGGCCGCACGGGAGCGTGGGGATCGGGGCAGGGGGCGGCTGGCGTGGCGTGTGGGGGTCGGTTGGGGCCCAGGCGTTGCGGGGTCCACGCGGGGGAGGTGGAACTGGGGGTGGCGGACGTCTGGACTTTGTGTGCGTGGGTGGGTGGGGCTGTGGGAGGGAGGAGGAGGCTGTGGAGGGCTGTGATTGGTTAGGGAAGAGAGGAAAACTGAGGTGGCGAGCTGCTACTGGTTGGGGTGAGGTGGCCAGAGGGTTGGGTAGGTTAGGTTGGGTGACTTAGGACTTAGAAGGACGGGTTAGGTGGACCGATTTAGTTTTCTGGGGGTGGTCGTTCGGGTCGGTCGGCCCGTTCGACTGGCCCCACTAAAATAATTAATTAAATTCTTTATTTTTAACCAGCGCTTTTGCAATCCGACAATGGACAAAACAAAATAATCCGGGACCCGGTTTATGGTTTGAATGAAGATGGGCGTTTAGAAAACAAAACCGGCTTTATGAAAATAGTTTTATGCAAACAATGCATGATGACGATGCAATGCACAAATTCAACGCGATTTTCTAGTAGTGGTTTTGCGGATGCCACAACCACGAGCGCTGGCGGAGTCCCAGCTACGCTGCTCCACGCCCACATGGTGCTTGTTTCACATGTGGAGATCATGGACATCCCAATCGAATCGTCCGCTGAAGAACAAAGCTCTTCCTCCACCCCGCCAAGATCTGCAGCAATCTCTCCTATGGTTCGTGCACCACCACCGGCTCTCAACATCAACACCAAGCCCGGTCACGGTTGCTCGTGCTAATCGTGTCAACGCCGCTGTCGAGCATGCACCTGGAGTGGTGATGGGTATGCTTTCCGTTAACTCAGTCCCTGCACGAGTTTTGTTTGATTCTGGTGCATCGCATTCTTTTGTGTCTCACAAGTTTGCAAATGAGAAAGTGTTAACTCTGGATCCTCTCCTTAAGAAGCTAATGGTCCTATCTTCTGGTTCAAACCTGAGGGCTGCTTATATCAGCCATGGCAATCAAATTGAGATTGGTGGCTCTTTGTTCTCGACATCCTTAATTGTTCTGGGCAATTCTGACATTGATGTCATCTTGGGCATGGATTGGTTAACGGCAAATGCAGCTGTGATTGATTGTGCTGAACGCTCAGTGTCTCTGAAGATTCCTGAAGGCCATATAGTCTTTTCTCCAAGTTTGACTCCTGCTGTCCAGCTCTTCTCTTTGGCGGCTCTGAATGATGATGCTATGGAAGCTATTCAAAGTGTACCAGTGGTCTGTGAGTTCCTAGATGTTTTTCCTGAAGAGTTGCCGGGTATGCCTCCGGATCGTGAGGTTGAGTTTGTGATTGAGATTGAACCTGGAACGGCTCCTATCTCCAAGCGGCCTTATAAAATGGGTCCTTCTGAGTTGGCTGAACTCAAACGACAACTTGATGAACAAGAGAAGTTGGGTTTCATTCAACATGATTTCTTCTTGGGGTAGCCCAACAATCTTTGTGAAGAAGCGTGATGTAACCGATAGACTACGTGTTGACTACCGGGCTCTCAATGCTAAAACCATCAAGAACAAATATCCTCCGCGGATTAATGATCTATTCGATCGCCTAGTTGGAGCTGTGGTGTTCTCTAAGCTGGACTTGAGAAGTGGTTATCACCAAATCAAGATTCGCAAGGAAGATGTGCCCAAACAGCTTTCACCACCCGCTATGGCCTGTATGAGTACACGGTCATGTCTTTCGTCTCACCAACGCACTGCTACCTTCTCGAGGCTGATGAACTCGGGTTTTCATGGAGTACCTTGATAAGTTCGTGGTCTATCCGGATGACATCCTGTCTATTCTAAGTCCAAGGAAGAGCATGAAGAACACCTGCGGTGTGTCCTAAACAAGCTTCGTGAGAACCGCTTGTATGCAAAGTTCTCAAAGTGTGAGTTTTGGCTGCCTGAAGTAACCTATCTTGGTCATGTCATCTCTGCCAAGGGCATTGCAGTCAACCCGGAAACTGTGAAGACAATTGTCGAATGGCTTCCTCCTGTTAATGTCAAAGAAGTGAGGAGTTATTGCCGTCGCTTCGTTCAGAACTTCTCGAAGATAGCGAAGCCTCTTACCGATCTCCTCAAGAAAGGCAAGAAATACCTGTGGACTCCTGCATGTCAAGCAAGTTTTGAGACACTCAAAGAGAAGCTCACTTCCACACCAGTCCTGGTTCCTCCGGAGACATCTAAGCCTTTCCAGATTCTCATGACGCCTTTGCAAGGATTGGGTGCGGTCCTTATGCAAGAGAACCAGGTGGTTGCTTATGCCTCTCGTCGCTTGAAGACGCATGAGATCAACTATCCCACACATGACCTCGAGCTCGCAGCAGCTTGTCTTTGCTTTGAAGCTATGGAGGCACTACTTGCTTGGTAACCGCTAGAGATCTTTTCTCGACCACAAGAGTTTGAAGTATATCTTCACTCACCTGATCTCAACCTTCGGCAGGAGATGGATTGAAGCAATCAATGACTTTGATGTGACCATCAACTACACTCGCAAAGCTAATGTCATGGCCGATGCTCTTAGCCAGAAGCCTATGTCAACAACCTCATGATGGAAGAGCAACGCCTCTTGTGCGAGGAATTCCGCCACCAACTCGAAATTGTGGAACAAGGGCATCTCCTGAACCTTCTGCTACTCCTCTCTTGGAAGAAAAGATCCGCCTCGTCACCGGGTGATCCGCACACCAAAAAGATCATCTCTAAACTTGAGCTTCCGAAGTATGAGTCCTTCCACGTTGATGATCAAGGCACGCTTTTCTTTGAACACCGGATGTTTGTTCCAAACTACCCGGGTTTGAGAGAGCAAGTTCTCAAGGAGGCACATGATTCGGTTCTTTCTATCCATCCTAGCAGCACAAAGATGTACATGGACTTGAAAACACAATACTGGTGGCCTGGGTTGAAACGGTATTGTGCCAAGTATGTCTCAGAATGTGATGTCTGCCGCAGAGTGAAAGCTGTCCATCAGAAACCATTCGGTCTTCTACAGCCATTGAAACCTCCGGAATGGAAATGGGAGAAAGTAGAGATGGACTTCATCACTGGCTTTCCAAGGTCGCAGTAAGGGCAACAATGCAATCTTTGTTGTCATCGATGTGCTTTCTAAAGTGGCTCATTTCTTTCCGTCAAGGAAACAATTTCGAATTCATTGATCGAGCTCTATATCAATGTAATTGTCTCTCGTATGGGGTTCCGCTTGAAATCAGTTCCTGCACTGGAAGCATCTTCACTTCAAAGTTCGGGAGAGTTTCCAAAATGCTTTGGGAACAAAGTTGAACTTCAAAGATCGCTACCACCCTCGCAAGGACAGGTTGAAAGGATCAATCGATTCGGAGGATATGCTTCGTGCTTGCGTTATCTCTTTTGGCATGAAGTGGGAGGAATGTCTTCCTTATGCTGAATTCTCCTACAACAACAGCTTCCAGAAGAGTCTGAAGATGGCACCATTTGAGGCTCTCTATGGTCGCAAGTGCAGAACGCCGATTGGGTGGTCAGGTGCAGGAGAAAGAATTTGGTTTGGCCCTGACATCGTAACTCAAGCAGAGGAGAAGGTGCATATCATTCTTGAGAACCTGAAGATTGCTCTAAGTCGTCAGAAGAGCAACTATGACAGAAAGCACACGGACATGGTGTATGCCCCTGGTGATCTCGTGTACCTTCGTGTCACTCCCATGAGAGGAACACACCGCTTCGGTATCAAAGGGAAGTTGGCTCCTAGATACATCGGTCCATTCAAGATTCGTGGAAGGAGAGGAGAAGTTGCTTATGCCCTGGAGCTCCCGGAAAAACTCAAGGTTCATGATGTTTTCCACATCTCTAAGCTCAAGAAGTGCTTCAAAGATCCCGGCAGGACCGTGGATCATGAGCTAATCGATCTCCAAGAAGACCTATCTTATCAAGAACACCCCACCAAAATCCTTGAGACCGCAGAAAGAAGGACTCGCAACAAGTCCATCAAGTTCTGCAAGGTGCAGTGGTCACACCATTCTGTGGACGAAGCCACTTGGGAGCGTGAAGATGAACTCCGTGTCAACTACCCTACCCTCTTTGTGTCTTCTTCTTCCTAGAATCTCGGGGCGAGATTCCTGTTTAGTGGGGGAGAGTTGTACCATCCCAGTTGTCTAACACCTGTAATGCTACTTGTTCTGGTAATAAAAGGGCCACTTCCAACATATATTTGTTGCATCATCATCATATCATGCTCATGTCATCATGCCACCTTGCATTTGAGCATCATATAAAACCCCTTCTTGTTTGGTTCTTATCTCATGTGCATTATTAATTGTATTTGCATCTTGATATTGTATTTGGTTCTTGATATATTGTTAAATGCCTAAGTTGATTTGGGGGCATATCTCTTATTGCCTCCACCACCTTTTCTTCACCACCTTGTATTCCACCATCCAACTAATATGAGCTTGGCATTTTAATTGAGTTTTACCTCTAGCTCATGTGGGTTGGGATGGATCACATTCTAGCTCCACATGCTCCCATGTATGCACCATGTTGTTTTCACAATATTGGTATATGAGAGCCACATGGCCACCTTTGCATGCCTTGTGAGTGGAACCTTTCCTTAGTCTCCATATGTGTTGTTTTGGGGTTATCATCATGTTGGGACATTTTGTGGGCTTAATCAATATCTAGTGGCATACACACACTAGCAAGTTCCATTGTATCTCAGATATGGTCATCTCCATCTATTCCACATGAGACATCCTTTTTAATTCTTTTTGCTTGGTCTTATTCCAATTTTTGGGAATGCAAAATAATAATGCCATGTAATAACATTGTTTTCACAAGAATCATCAGGGCATTAAATATTCTGCATGGGCCATGCAAGTACCATCTTGTGCTTGTCATTGGATTTTATCTGGTTTTTGGGTGGATCATCTCCATCTCTTTTTCTCTTTTGGCTTGCTATATGTTGATCTTGCATAAGCCCTAAACCCCCACATCCTTCTCCCTCCATCTTTTCTTCTTGATCTTGCTTGACCTATGTTTGGAACATGCATGCTTCAAAATCCCTAGCTCGCACCCCTTCTCTCTCTAATCCTCTATCTAGATTCCTCTCTCACCATACCCCCATACCCCATACCCTACCCTAGCTAAAACCCTAATCTACATCTAATCCAAACCCTAATTACCCTCTCTCCTTTCTATCGACCTACCCGAGGCCATCATCCCCACCTTCCAAACCTCTCTCCCCTCTCTCTAGACCTAGCTACCACAACAAGAACCCTAACTCTAGCCCGACCCTAACCATGCCCTACCTCCCTCTCTCTCGGCCCCCCTCTCTCTACCTGCCATGAGGGCCCTACCTAGCCACCACCTCCATGCCGAAGCTGCCCCCTCCTATCCAACCCTAGCCGAGCTCCTTCCTAACCTAGACCCCGAGCCTATCCCCTCCTTTCTCTCTCTTTTCTCCTCGTCAGGCCCATTTGAGCCTCGGCCCCGCCATGACCCTAGCCCACTTGGAAGCCTCACCTCCCTTCCCCATGCCTAGCCCTGCCCTGGCCCATGCACGTGAGAGAGGGTGCAAAAAGGTGGCCGAGCCACCTTCCCCCCCCCCACGCAACCTCACGCCCTCGCTCTTATCCTCCTCGCCTCTAGCCTCGCTCAGATCCGCCCCATAGCCTCCCCTCCCTCCCTCCTTCTCCACCGCCACCGGCTACCCACTCAAACGCCGGTCACCCTTGGCCTCCACCGCGTCCAGCCGATCCACTGCAAAGACGACGTCTGGGGTGGCCTGGGAGATCAACGGCCTCCCTGCTCACCCCGAGCCCAAGGACGAGGAGACGACCGAGCCACCAGAACCAGCGCGCCGACGAAACCCTAGCTGGCCACAAGGCCAGCGTCGCCAGTCGATCACGACTGCCGGCCCGAACCAGCCACACCGACGCACTCACGGAAGCGCCTTATCCTCCTGACACCCTCGCACTGCCGCTTCTCAAGGCGTCGCTGCCTTTTCGCCGAGCACCCTCGGCGCCTTGGCTCTGTCTGCCGCTCCCGCACCGCAACAAGCTTACCTAGCCACCTAACCTCTCCTGTCAACAACCACACATCCACCGCAGGTGGTTCCGCCTCACAGTGACGCGCGTCGCTGGTTCGAATCCCTCGCCATTGCTTCCGCTTTCTTCCACCTGTGCAGAAGAAAAACAGACACGCTGTCACTTTGCACAACCCCCCCAAACCTTTTTCTCAACTCAAGACTCCTCTAGGCCCACCTGCCTGCTCTATGGTGTTTTGCAAAAGGCTCCCGTGGTTTCTGTGAATTAACCCTGGTCCCCTTGTTTTCCTCTTGGCGTGGCGCCCAACACTGCCCCACCCGGCTACTGTGGCTAGGTTCGCTGGTAACAAAAACTTTTCTCGAGCATCTGTTAAATTCAAACCTATTTAAATTTAATTCAATTCAAATTTTAAACTGCTTTTCAAATAACTTTAAGAATATAAATCCAAATAATATAAATGATGTATGTTTTCAAATCAGAAAAATGTGAGGATTTCAAATGTGCTATTCAAATTACCTTTTGGCACATTTAAAATTCCAAGTTGAGTTAAATTACAACAAATGCCATCCTTTCTTAAATATTTAATAACTTTTGATCTATAACTCCGAATTTAACAAATGATATGTCTAAAATGATCAGCTCGACGAGACCTTTCTGTTTATGCTATCCTTGACTTCAATTGCAGAATGCATCATGTAAATATATAATATACAGCAACTAATATGACAATAAAATGTGGCCAAACCTTAATAAAATGACTTATTCTTGTATACCACACCTCACCCATGCCATGCTACTATATTGCCATGCAACTTGTGCATCATTCATCATGGCATGATTGTTTGCTTGATGCATTTTACCCATATGCTTGCGCACTTTATTTATGTTGGCCCTTGTTTGTTTGGTTCTTCTTCGAAGACGACGAAAGGTGGATATATCAAGAGAACCAGGAGCACTACCCAGATCCGTCTCTCGCTTCAACTGAGTTGCCAGGCAAGCACTTCCACATGCTTGCATACATACAGTACCTATTGCCTCTATCTTATTCTTGCATCATAGAGTCGCGATTGCATTAAATTGAATCCCAAGTATTGCATAGCCTTTACTTTACACCCCACCAAGCTTGTTCCTCCATCCCATGAGCCATTACTATATGAGTTGATCGAGCCATGCGAGTCGTAGAACATCATGTGTAGGGTATGTGAGAGTCTGATGGATCACGAGGTACCTAAACAACTTAACCTGAGTAGTAATGGGATAACTAATGAAAGTGGCACCGGTGAGCAACATCTGCTATTTGGTTTTTCCTGCTCACTTGTGTCCCGTAAGACCCCGAGTACTTGATTCCTGTTCCAAGATTTATTCGCGCTATCCACATCCGGGAGGCTTATGGGACCCCCCTGAGCCAGAGCTTGATTCATTCTTATTTCTTGGGGCCACAAACTAGTTTGAGGTTTTATTTACTATCCTGTACTTATGCCATGCTACTTTTGTATTTACGTTTGTGCGAGGAGCACACTGTACTGTTTAGGATCGTGGCACGATTCCGCGGTATCGACAAGCCCAGCCACACTTTCGGGTTCCCAGTCGTTTACAGCCGTCCCCACAACCTTGAGTCCGTCTCGGAGCCGGCTTGCTATGGGTTCTACTTTAAGGGTGGCCCCTCAAATATTTCGAATCTGTGATTGCTTTGTCGTGAAGGCCTCGTTGGGTTTTGATTTGGTTTTTCCGAGGTTGATCGAGTGTGTGTTGCTATTTGTGCGCCTAGCAGGTAAAACTTTCTCAAAGCCGTGTCCGCGGTTATGGACGACTTGGAGCACAGCCGATCATAGACAAGCATAACTAAAGTACCGCTTTAATCGACTAAGTAATGTGACTAGTAAATAGAGCAACACTCATGGAATGGTTAATAAAATTGCCAACGGATGGGGAGTTGTTTCGTCCGCCTCGTTGGTGAGGAGGAGGATGGATCCGATGAAATTGTTATAACTGTCGTTGTCCTTAATTCACGGACATCCGCTATCATTGGTTAGGCGGATGGTTAGCAGTATCTATAGAACTGCTAGGGTTTTATCTTTTGCTGCAATTGCGCCACCCGTGTTATGTCCCCTTTAGAGGCATTAAGACTTGCCGAGTACCCTTAGGGTCTCACACGATAAATTATTGGTTCGATGAATGTACCCTCGCAGACGGATCTTTGGGTGGAAGAGGTCGATGATGTGGGCAACGATCGTTCGGTGTAGAGATTCCGGAACGGGATCCGTGAGATCCGTGGGCGGGATGTTCTTACTTCTATGGCATCTTATGCCGATTTGCTTCTTATCCGACTCGGACTTTGTTTTGCCGCCCGCTTGATACTACGATGTGTGATGTATGAGGAATTATCCTAAAATATTATATCTATCTAGGTCATTTGAATCTTGCCGTATGCTGCTATATTTCCTTTCTTTCTAGATGGTATGGCTCGATGTACTCTTGTATGGTGGCTTGCATACATACTCATTTGTGTATGTAGTTGATCCTTCACTTTGACACGCCCAGACAGTCCCGCTGAGTTGAGTGGGTAGTGGTTGGGACGGCCGAAAGGTCTACCCGTGAGTGGCTTTTGGGGCCCCACCGTACTATTTCAACCACTACCGCTCATCCAGGCCTGTATCTAGGAGCGTAATTCATCGAGGTAGTTACAAATGTTGATATAATTCGATAGGAATCCCATTAGGACCAACAGCCTTATTTTTCTCCATCTGATCAATAACCTCCTTAACCTCTTTCTCAGTAAAGGGCACTCCCATTTTCTCCCTATCTTCATCATTAAGTTTCTCCCAGTCCTGCCAATTATCATCTGCAAGCCTAATAGAAAACCCAACAGCAGGCCCAAACAAGGATTTATAATAACTAGTAGCATGCTTCAGGAGATCACAGGTCCCCTGAATCTCATTCTCCCCATCTTTCATTGAAAAAATCATTTTCTTTCTCCTCACCCCATTAGCAATCCTATGAAAATATTCAGTATTATTATCACCCCTAAGCAACCAATTGTCCCTCGACCTTTGCTGCCAAAATCTCTCCTCATTTTCATACACCTCCAACAACTCTTTCTGAACAACTGCTTTTCTTTGAAGTTGCTCAGCAGTAAGAAAAATCAATTCCTCAATACTTTCAAGTTCCTGTAGCTCCTCTACCAACCTCTTCTTCCTTTTCTTTTCCTCTCCCCTTAAATGGACACCCCAACCTTTCAAATCATTTCTGACATTTTTAAGCTTTTTCTGCAACCTATCCATCGTTCTTGTCATTCACATGTTTTTCCAAACTTTCTCCACGACCAAAAAATCATCACATCAGAACCAGCTTTTCTCAAATCAATTCTCTACCCCTGGTTCTTGCCCTTCCATAGTATCCAGGATCAAAGGACTATGATCGAAACCTCCTAGACAGCTTGTAATCGTAGTGAGAGGAAACAACTTCTCCCATTCTCTACAAACTAAGATTCTATCCAGTTTCTCCAAAGTCGGATTCTTCTGATTGTTAGACCAAGTAAATTGCCCACCAGACATGCAGATCTCTCTTAACCCATGAGTATTGATAATCGAATTAAACATGTGTCCCCACTTATTCAAAACATGACCTTTATTCTTTTCAGAAACACACCTGATCACATTAAAATCACCTCCTACCAACAAAGGAATAGTTTGATCCTGACAAACCTCAGCTAACTCAAACCAAAAACTCCTCTTTATTCTCCTCTTGGGCAACCCCATACACAATCACCAGATGCCACTGAATCTGTTTCAAAACATCAAACACCTTCATCTTAACATGAAACTTACCCACAGACACACCAATCTGAGTCAATTTAGAGGAACGTAGGCCCCCCAAAATGCCTCCAGATTTTCCAACAGATGGCAACCAACTCCAGGAAAATTGATTCATAGGATCAATCCTCCTGAAAAAAAGCCTCAGAATAGTCTTTCTTAATAGTTTCCTGTAAACCAATAAAATCCACCCTCTCCCCTCAACAAACTATTCAGATAAGCACTGCACCTTTCTTCCCCACACTAATATTCAAAATAGCACCTATCATAAAACAGACTTTCTCTCGTTCCACAATACCACTCATAGGGTGATAATTGTGAACCTTCACAGACAGCCTTTAACTTTCTCTCCTCATAATGTAACCAATTCTCAGCTTTTCTTTTGTTTCCTAGAAACCATGAGTGAAATCTTCGTCATCATTACTAGCCTCCTTCCAATCCGAAACAAAACCTTCTCATTCATATCAGAGCACATTCATTCACTACCCGCCTCCTATCCGCAAACTATGTCTAGCAATCTCTAATTCTTTTAAAGAGTTAATATGTTCCAAAGATAAAGAAGCATCTATCCCATTTCCAACACTCTATGCATAATAACATCATCATCCGAACAACAAAAGAATTATGTAAATTTAGATTTGTACCGAAAGGTCTCTAGGATTTTGTTGAGCCAAATGCCCTTGACCATGTTTCTAGCACCACCTTGATCACCACCCTCGAGCTCCTTCTAATATCCTGCTGTTCTTCCACATCAGCCACTTGATCAGATTGAGAATCCACACTTTCCTGGGTAGAACCATCAGGTTGAGACAAACCAATAACCACTGTTTCCTGATCTTGATTGACAGCTTCCATGTCCTGAGCACCCTCCAACCCAGAGCCCCCAACAGTTCCTTTTTTCTCACTATCAAAAGAAGAACCAAACGAAGTATCAGTAGAAGCACTGTCATTTCTTGCCTGTTCACCCTCCTCTTGATCATCCTCCTCTTCCAGCAGATGCCCATATTGCTTCATGAGTTCATAATGCTTGTCACTACTCTTATCCTTCAACAGCCCCCTGATAAAGTCATCAAACCTCTGAGGACCAGCAGCAACCTCAGTATTGACCTCTTTAGCCACATTAGAAGATGGATCTTGCTCCACATCCATGAGATTACTGCCCATCCCATCTCCCCCAGCCACATTTTCCTGAGTATCAACCTGCATTCCCACAACCGCTGATCTATTTTGATTACCCGTCCCATCACCATCACCAGAGCCACCTGCAACATTCTCTCTAATCACTAATCCCCTCGAATGACCAACACCTCCAGCACTAGCCCATATGTTAGCCATTTTAGTCCCAAAAGAGACACCCCCAGAGTCCTCCTCCTCCACCACCACCTGTTTTCCTTTGTCCAACCTTGCATCTCCCCCCTTCTGGTATTAGGGACCAAAGAAACATCTAAACAAGCAATTTTTACTCTCACATAAGCCAAGTTCCTCAAACTATTCCTGTCCAGGGCCACAGGTTTGCCCACTAAAGAAGCAACATAGAAGACAGTTGATTTCTCCCTGTACTTCATAGGGATACCCACAATTCTAAACCAGGCTTCTTCCAACCATTCAACAGGTTGCAAATCTCCATTCCACTTAGACAGCTGAATCACAAAGATCGAATTGTTTTCATGAAGACCTTCCCAAAATGGAAGTCATCAATAGACTGCAGAAGGAAACCTCATCAAAATTCCACATCATTAATGGACTGCATTAAATCTCCATCCGCACCCCATAGCATCAGCCCAAATTTGGAACTCCTTCTCCAGATCCTTGCGGTGACATCACCCTCACCACACTTGTATGAGCATAATGCAACTGCTCCATAGATCAACATTTGACTCCACCACAGAATAGAATGAAAACCCTGTTCAAAATCAAGATCGCCAAAGAAGAGGAACATACTCCCATGGTTTCCTCTCTTGACACAAAATGCTATGATCCTTCCCACAATTATCACACACAACCTCTTCCTCAATCACATCAAGCAACTGCGACATCCCAGAACCACCAGCCACAAGACCATCCTCGGCATACTCACTCTTGGTGGTGGTAGAGGACCCCACGGAGTAGTAGCCACTGATCCGATCGAGTGGCGATAAGATTGGGGACAAATTCAGGGGATTCCCCCCCAGCACACATTAATGTAAGTAGAGGCCGAGGTGTTTATACCGTACAGATCGAGTGATAGGCAAGTGTTCAACACAACTCGAGGCACATTAACTTGCTCAACAGTTCGTGCAAAACCGCTCCCCCTTCTAGGATTCGAGTCGAGTTACGACCGCCTGGAAAGATGTCGATCGGACCCGTAACCTTGCTGCATCTCCGGGTGATGGATCCACCGCCCCGATTACGAGCCTGTTCCGCCCCGGCGTCGAGCCTCCGATGCACGAGCCGAGCCTCCTGCGCTGATCCTCCAACCGCTTCAATTTCATTGCCTCAACTCATCACGATGCCTCATATCACGACGCCGAGCATCCTGCTCCTCACGGCGCCCCTCGCCACGGATCCACCCACTCCCTAGGATCCCCTCCAAACCTCTGCGATCAACAGAAAACGGCCTGTCCATACCCATCCGAATCTGCTCGCGCAGGGACCAGATCGGATCGGGGACGAAGGCGAACCACGCCACCACGATATCTCCGATCCATGTCGATTCGCAGCCACCACCGAGCAAACGATCTAGAATCTTCAAACAACTCCGCTCACTCCACCGGAGCAGCAACCCCAGCGGCGATGGTTGAAGAGGAGGCGGTTCTGACGAACACCACACCACACACCGCGAGATCTAGAAATGGCGAAGGGGAACGGGCTCCCGATTTAGGGTTTGGGAAAACACGAATTGAGGCGAGCGACCGACTCGCGCTCCGCCGTATTAGTACTCCGCAGCTCCCCTGGCAGGTGGTCCTCCCCTAGCGAAGCCCCACCGTCGGCGCACACTGTTTTTCCACAACCACCAAGCCGTATCACCCGACACGTGACGCCGCGTAGGCGGCACGCAGCGACACCGCTAAACGCCCTCGCCACCACCGGCGGACCCACGAGCGTGCCATCCCTCATGTACCAGCGTGTACCGTCTGAAAAACTCACCGAACACTAACTCGCCAGATCTGTCGATGCATCCCACAACGACACATCCGAGCTCTCTCTCGAGATCTGGCCCCGCCGGCAAGGACTAATCAGATCATCGGCCACCTCACGGATTATGGCCCTCCAGCTCCCGATGAGCCCCCGACGATCGTCGGAGCAAACCGCCGTGGAGATAGGAAGGAGAGAAGGAGAGACGGGGAGAGACATTTTTCTCAACATTGATGTGATGGACTTCCAATCCCTCAAAAATATGCAAGAATTATAGGAAGGGAAAGGGGATAGGGAAAGCTCTTCAAGGTCAACAATGGAGGAGAGAGAGAAAGCCAAGAACTAAGAAAAGGGCCTTTTTAATGAAGGGAAAGAGGTGCCCCTTTTAAAGGGCTCCCAGATCTGACCGTTTGGGAATTAACGACCCCGGCCGAAACTTTTGGTGGGAAGCCGGAACTTTCGGTGGCACCCAGCCAATGGTCAGAAAGCTGTGATGCGAGAGATGGAAAAATGACCCTGGCCGGAACTTCCACCGGTCCACACGGAACTTCCCCTGAGACTGGTACCACCGCCAAAAATTCTAACCAAAGATCTGATAAATAGAGCACATAAAACAACGAGGTTACAGTACGTGAGCGGAAGTGGAGCCGGAATTACAACCGGTACTACCGACGGCAATAAGGCCCGGGCGGTATTTCTGGTGGAACTTCTGGTCCAGATTCCGCTAAATTAGACCAACCGGACGGAGACGATACAGAAGCTGCGGAAGAAGCACCAGAAATTCCACCGGAACTACCGGTGGCAAAATGCCCTAGAGGTACTACCGGTGGCTAGCCGGAACTTCCGGTCAAGGAAACTCGAGAAACCAAAAATGCAATAACTTTTGCATCCGAACTCCAAATGAGATGAAACTAATTTTGTTGGAAAGATAACGAAATATTGGGTATCACCAAGGGATAAAATACCATGAATATATATGTGATGTATCTCCCAAAGTGCAGAGACGAAAAACTCGCAAGATCAAAAACCGCAATAAGATATGCAAGGGAAAACCTTATGTGATGAACTAGAGCTTGTTATGATGAGAACCACAAGCTCTAGATCCTCTCATGGACAAGATCCAACTAACAACCAAGAAATATGATGCTATGTATGCAAGGGTTTGAGCTCTCTCCAAACGATGCGATCAAGACACTCACTCGAGAGCCCCTCTTGATAGTACGGTTATCTATCCTAAACCCGGTCTCCCAACTAACAACACGAGACAGACAAAAAGAAGCCCTATCAAGATCATACCTTAACCTTGAGCATTCCACTTGAACTTGATGTAGACCGTCTTGTTCTTATCAAGATGGAACACCTTTATTGTTTTCTCTCGCTCCCTCTTGCTTGATGAAGACTTGCAAATTTCTCCCCCATACTCCATGGGGAAACCTCTTCTTTGAACTTGTCTTCATCACTCCATGACCACCGAGGATGGGAATCATCAAGCATGAGATCTTATAGAGTTGGCGCATCTTGAGATTTCCCTTCTTCATCCCTTCTTGAGAGTTGATCCAACGAGATTCAACTATTTGCACTTGTCTTGATCAACCTTCAAGCTCCTTCTTTCTTCATGATTCCAATGGGCACATAGCCCTTGGACATTTCTTCTCATCCTTCTCCATTTCTTCATCTTTGAGACCAACACATGGCCCAAGCGATGCCAATGTACAAACCTACAAGTTGAACTCAATTTACACGTCCATAGATATTGTCATTAATTACCAAAACCACACATGGGGGCATACATGCCCTTTCAGATGCACTATGTACATCCATAGACCATAGTTCGTAGGTTATGCAGGTTTTTATAAACATTTCTTCAAAGGTTGCTTTTATTCTGAAAAGCTATGCCCGTCAGCCTTCACAGGTTTAACAGAACTTCGTGGAGTTCCTTTCCTTCCACATTCGTAGCTCCTTCCCGGAACATGAAGTAACATGTCACAGTTTTGTACACTCTACATATGTGTGTTACTTTACCATAAGATATCTTAGACTTGTTGCACATCCGGGCCATGAATCTCGTTCACACTTCCTTGGTATGAGGCCTAGTCTAAGATCCAAGCCATTCACGCTTCTTCACGACCTTGCATACCTGCAATTGTTGTACTATTAGAACTCAAGGTAGACTTTCCCCCGGTAATACCACTTTCCTTAGTCTGATGCGCACGACAACCATAAACACTATAAATCCGCCTTTTATATGCCCAGATCCACGGTAGGCTTCCCCTGAATAAACGTCTTTACCAATGATCTGCAACTTACACAACACCCATAACATTTTCCATGGCATGCGAAAGGAAGAAGATCCAGATGACTTTACCGTCCCATTCCAAGTCTTAATGGTTAACACGTATTATAGGGCACAATAATCACTTGCAACATTGGTTGTTAAATCCTAGGTATTATGTTCCTTTACCACCAGAACTGTAATAGTAGGTTATTACCATATGGTAAATAACCCATAATCATATCATTACGAAGATAGTGTTTTATGACCTTTTTGAAATGGAGGTGATGACAACATTGGATTTGCAAATACTTGATAGAAAAAAAAACAAAGGACATGAGCAAGTGTGAACTTGCCTTTTGTGATTACAAGATTATGCAATCACTGTCTTTAAGACAATAGAAGATCCAATACCTGAAAACAACATTATTGGTCTGATTAGTACTACTGTTTAAAGAAGCAAGATGCTATTATGCATAAGCAATGTAATGCAATTTGATAAACTCGAATCCACGGAATAAATGTTGATGATCTAGGGTTTGGAAACTAGAAATGGTTTCTTTAGAATGTGTTGCCCTTTCAGATTTGTTTCACACATGTGCTTCTTATTAAGGCTTGTGAGAGTGTGTGAAACAACATGTAAGTATAATAAAGTAACATATAATAATAGAACACCCAAGTGTTGAATGACTTTCAAAAGAATTCTTATTTAAAGATTTTTTATTCTATTGAGCATTTACAAAAATGCTTAAGAATTATTTTTAAGATATCTTAGAAGAATAATTTTTGAAGAAAAGAATACTTTACAAAGTAAAGTAATTTAACTTGATGAATAGGAACCCCTATGGTTTTCTCTTAACCCGTGTTATTATGAAAGAAACATTAAGTTAAGTGGGTTGCATATACTTAATACTTGTCTATCCTTGATATTAGACGATATTATAATTTGTTCACTTCATAAGGCTTCCTAGATATTAATTAAGATAGTAATACTTCTATTTTAGTAGTGTTTTCTTAACATTATAATTGGATGGAATCATTTATCTATTTAATAGTTAAAGGTTAAAATTTATAACATAAAAATTGTGTTGCTTAAACTATTTTAGAATTGCTCTTAGATTTTGAGTGAAATTATTACTTGTAAAAGAAATGATGGTGATAACATTTAGTGAGTTAATAATACTATTTTTGATGGTTTTATAAATGAATTTAATCCTTTTGGAAAATTAATATACACTTATTTTAGAATGATAATTAAGAAAACACATTTAAGATGTTTTGGAATTATTTTAACTTCACACTAGCAATACTTAAGATTAATAATATTATTAGACTTTTAATGGAAAGTATTAGAAATATTAGCAACTTTATATATCCTTTTATGAATTATAAATTAAGGAAATAGATTTAAATTCAAGTTATTAGAGTATTAATTTTATATTTACATAAAAATGTATTATTATATTTTTAACTTGTAGTTATTATTTTTGTGATCATTTGGGTATACTATATGTATTTTATTTATAAATAACAAAATATGAATTGTCTAAGTTTAATTACTTATATAAAATTAGATAAATAGTAAAACCTTTTAATATTTACTTAAAAATATATAATAATAGTTTTAAATTGTAGATTTTATGTTTATGAAATTTTTGATATATTATTTATAATTTTATGATTTAAAATGAATAAAATATCTCTTTCCAGAATTTATTCTTAATAAAATAATTACTAAATAATAATATATTTTAATTTAATTTGTTTAATAAAATAGGATAATAGGTTTAATTGATAGATCTTATTTTTCTAGAGATTTTGATATATAATACATATTTTTCTGAATTATAAAACAAAGGCTATTGAATTTATAATGTTATTTCATTCTCTAGATTTTCTAAAATGATTAAAACTATTTATTAGGTCAAGCTGACGTCACCATAACGACAACATGTGGTGTGGTTGTTTTTCACCGGGGCTAACTCTACAAGTTGTCTTCCGGGTGATGTGGCCATGTTGGTATCCTACGCGGCACCATGTCGACACCACCTAGACACTACGGAGGCTTGCCGGAGAACCTCGTCAGAGTACTGCCGGAGACGACGTAAGATGTTTCTGGGAAGTGGTTTCATGTGTGATTGATCAAGTGAAGCATCGGCTATGATACTTGACTGCGAGGACGGATAGTGGCGCTACGACACGGGACTGACAGAGAGCGAAAGAGATATGGAAAAGGGCACTAGCGTACATGGATGGTCACCGGGATGCTGAGAAGCTTGACGAAGCGACTTGTGGTGGCTTGCAGCAGCAAGGAAAACACGACGGAGATCTGATGCTACACTCAACAGGGAGGAAGAGTGCTTCGTTGGAAACCCCAAGAGAAAGGTATGAAGAGTACAACAACAAGATTTCCCTTAGTAGAAACCAAGGTCATCGAACCATAAGTAGGAAGGAAACGTCACACATGTGTTGGAAGCAACGTGGAGACCTGCACAACACAAACTCAAGACTTTGCCCCAACGAATCAGTGAGGTTGTCAAGCTCACCGGTTTGCTGTAACAAAGGATTAAACATATGATGTGGAAGGTAATGGTTTGCAGTAAGTAAACAAGTAACAGTGGAACATGTATCAATGGTAAAGATTGGACCGGGGTCTATAGTTCACTAGAGGTGCGCTCCTTAGATAAACAACATGGCATGAAGGGTAAATTACAACGGGGAAATTGACAGGAACTGAGCACGGCATAACAATGCAATTACTAGCTAGAAAGATCCTGTGATGTTGATTGGGCAATACAACAATATACATAGACCATAATCCAACTGCATCTATGACTAGAAGTCCACCTTCAGGTTATCATCCGAACCCCCTCCAGTATTAAGTTGCAAGTAACAGACAACTGCTTTAAGCAAAGTGTGTAAGGTAAACAATCCACATGTTCCATGAACAAGGGACCGTTGTTTTCTCCCTAGTAGCAACAACACATCTACAACCGAAGAGATTTCTGTCACTTCCCTTGGAAACTAGAGGCATGAACCCACTATCGAGCATAAATACTCCCTCTTGGAGTCACTAGCAAATACTTGGCCAAGATAACCACTAGCAATGGAGAGCATGCAAGATCACAAACAACACAGACATGATAGGATCATAAAGATAGAACCATTAATCAAACCAACATAATAATCTCAATATCCATCGGATCCCCACAAACACAACATGCATGATTACAAATAGATTAGATCTTGATCATGAATGGATCTCACAAGATCTATACATGAAAGCACAAAGGAGGAGATACAACCGTCTAGCTACTACATGGACCCATAGTCCAAGGTGGAACTACTCACGAATCATACCGGAGAGAAGGCCTCCGGGATGATCTCCCCTCCGACAGGGTGCCGGGAAGAACTTCAGATCCCCCCGATCTAGGGACGATGGTGGCGGTGGCTATAGACGGTTTCGTGGATTTCTGATCGGGTATCGAGATTTTCTGTATCGGGGGCTTCTTATAGGCGAAGGGGGGAGTTTGGGAGGCGACCAGGGTAGGCAAACCCTACCCAGGCGCGGGTCCACCTGACCCCGCGCCTGGGGGGTGTTTGGTCTCCCTGGCCCGCTTCTTCGTCTCTCCTCTGGACTTCTTGTTCCCCACGGAAAGTTATTGACTTTGGCGTTCGTCCCGTCCAATTCCGAGAATATTTCTTTACTAACTTTTCTGAAACCAAAAATAGCAGAAAACAGGTATCTGGCACTGTTGCAACTTGTTAATAGGTTAGTACCAGAAAACATGTAAAAATCACCTCAAAGTGTAGACAAGTAAAGCAAAGTAGATACTAAACAAGCATGGAGCATCAAAAATTATAGATACGTTTCCAACGTATCAAGATCGACCGAAGATCGAGAAGGTGAGATCAATTCGGTCGCCTCCGGATCCATCAGATCGATTCACTTGCAGAGGAAGGTCGAGGAGAGCATGGAGGAGACGATGAGACTCTTACCTGGGCTTGAAGAGGTCACGAGCATCGACGAGCTATCACAACCGACAATGTCTAGGGTTACGATTCCTGGGCCAGAGAGAGGGAGGTCGGAAGGAAGAGAATGAGAGGATGAGGATGAACCAGGACTTCGTGGGGCGTCTTATCCTGCTCCAGGACAACTACGAACATTGCAAAGCATGGCTGACGATGGTGGAGACATCGGGCGGCGACGGAGCTTCGAGAGAGCTGCTTGTGAAGCGAGGTAGACAAGATGAAGCGGTACCTCTGCTTGGGCCGGTGTTGGGCCATTGCAGATTGAGTGAAGAAGCCGCGGCTACTCCTCACGACGACATATAGGTGCTAGGATAATGGGCCACGGGCTGGACCTTGACAGTGTGGGTCTTTTTCTTTCCTATTTTTGTTGCTATTAAATATTCTTTTCCAAAACCTTTTTCAACTAAAGTTTCTATAAGATTTAAAATACTAAAAGCTTGTGTAAATATTCTAATTATTTTAGGGTTCATTCTTATAAAGGGTTTTTATACTTTTTGTTATTTTCAAATATCAACATTTTTTTAAGAAATGTACATATGTAATAAGAATAAATAGGACTTAAGTTTTAGGGTTTTGGTTTATTATCTAATTTTTTATGAAACATGGTTTTCTTAAGTCATTAACAATGTGTTTATAAATGACTAAAATGAATTGAATTATTAATAATAGTTTTAGATATGTAATTTAGTATTAACTATTTAATACATTATAATGTTTTAAATTTGGTAATTTCTAAAATTGTGATCACCTCAATTTTCTACTCACATAATTTTACTGTTTAAAAAATACCATAGAAATATTTTGGTGGCCATTTCAAAATAGGGAATAACTTTATTATCATAAATAGTTTAAGAATTTGATGTGATATAGCTTTATACACTTTTCTTGTTAAGCTATTAGTAATAATGATTTCACTTGATATATTGGGGGTGAATCCACATTAGCATTTAGTATAATGACTCAACACCATTTTATGTGTGTTTTAACTTTGAATATAACTTTATCATGCAATGCTTTGTAGTAAATATTACTTAGGTGACAATTATAACTCACATGCCATGCAATGATTGCTATCTTGTGAGGGTTTCTGTTCCCATGTACTTCCTCCGGTCCGGTTTATTGGGCACGCAAGTAGTTTAAGAACAACTTTGACAATTAATTTTAATCATTAAATTTTACATTATATATCATAAAAATTATATCATTGGATTCATCTTCAAAAGTAGTTTCCAATGGTATATATTTTTGGGACATATCTTGCATATTTTATTGGTCAAAATTGATGGTCAAAGATTTTCTTAAACTACGTGCGTGCCTAATAAACTGGACCAAAGGGAGTATCTCTTATATTTTCTAGAGGATTTCTTGCACTCATAATATTTCTTTGATCTTGCTAGAGAGTACGGCTTAAGAATCTTGACTTATAGTTATGGATGATATCCAAAACTAGGTAAACATAGATATTAGCCTTCTAATATGATTTATAATAAAATATGTTCTTAAAATTATCTAGTAACTTAACTTTAGGTTTTAGTATGATGACCTAGACTTGGGACTTGGCATGACTTGATATATTCTTGGTTAAAGATTTCTCAAGGATTCCTATCTTTAATAATTCATCAAGCTTGGGCCTTAGTTAAGGAATTCCTTTCCTAGATATACTTGGCATAAATCCCTCAACTTATTCACAAGGAACATATCTTCCTGAATAAGCCAGTCATCTGACTTAATCATAGCCATCATCATATGATGATATGTTCGTGTCACTTCAACTTCAATCATTCTCCATTCGTCTTCTAGTATATCACTTTCATTTATTAGCTACCCTTGATGAATTCATCAATGTAGTTATTTCCATCTTCTTTAATCAATACCCTTCACGTTCTTCTTCCATCTACTTCCAAGGCTTGCAAGGCTAAAATCTTCACTTATTACAGGTGATACCAACACTCTATAAGAGTTATGGTACTATTCCCCATGATACAGGATTGTCCTTGTATATGCTTGATCAAAACACTATGCCTTCAACTACTCTATACAGCTCATGTTCCAATCTTCATCATGCACTAGCTTGACTTCTCATGATCAAGCTAGAGGATTTTAATAACTAAGGTTTAGCCTGTCTTGGACTGCTAATATCAACTCTTCAACACCTAGTCGATTATCCTTAAGTGAATTGACAATAAAGACCACTATCCATTAAGTACACTAAACTTAGACTTCTAATTGTCTAGTCAGGATCTATCCTCAACTAAGTAGTAGGCTTGTACTGGTCTCTTTATAGAGTTTATCTTGTGAATGAAGCTTATCTTATGGTTGTACCTTCTTGGATTAACAAGATTATGCTTTGGTACTTATCATTACTAGCTTTATTGTAACTTCTTAATTACTAGCTTAACTCTTAGGTTTAGATGCTTCTTCTATTTAACTCAGGAATGAGTTAACTCCTCCAACATCAAATGGTTTGATCTCCACTAAGGATCTCATCCCAATGATGATGGCACACTCTAACATAACTAGTTACTTCTCCTTATCAATTTAGTTTAGGACTTAGGAAGGTCAATATAATAGGTCAAGGGCTAAAGGTTAATAAGTGCTCGGTCAGGAATTGGTTACTCAACATTGATGATCAGTTGACACTAGGACTTGGTTAAATAGGAATGCCATCTATTAATACGATAATAAGGATATGTGGGGAATGGTCTTGGCTTAACATCCTTCTTACTCTATTTGTGGCAATGAGTTAGTGTTTAGGAACTACCGTGATGATCATGGTAGGAATAACTATGGTAATCATATTTATCAATGTTTAGTTATTAAGTTTCTTTACTTAGATTATATACTTGATTTGGAATTCAGGTTTTGTTGTAAAGAATACCTTGATATAATCTCGAGAAGATTAAGTATGCATCCTTAAGTAATGTGTTGTGGATTTATTTTATTCTATTTGATCTGCCAATAGATCAAATTATCTTTACCCAAAATAAGGTTTTAGCAAAGGTCACATTGAAACTTATCGCAATCAACTTGATGATCTACTTCAGTTCCATGAAGTTAAGATAAGCTTCAATGACTTTGAAAAGTTTTATTAAAAAGCGCGAAAATAATCCAGGTTTTCTATGCATGAATGCAATGCACACACCTGATCTCAGCTTATTTATAAGCTCAAATGATGGGATGTTACAAGCAGAAATCATTCCTAAGATGACAAACATAGATCAAAGAATACTAACCTCAAATCACACAAGCGAATACGAAAAATGATTGAATCCTAAGAGATTTGCCGGACACACGACTTTCGCACGCCCTCCATTGATTCTAGACGCACCAGCAAAGCGAGGATAGGATGGGGAGGATCTTATTCTAACTTCAGGACGTAGTTTCCGCCTTAACTTCCTGAAGAAGACACCATAAAAAGTCTAAATAAAAACAGAGACCTAGCATCACCCTAGACCAATTTCAGGCAATATTTTTCCTAAATGTGTGACAAGTAATATGGGACATAATACAAGATCTCACAGTTGGTTGACATGAGCTAGGCTAGGCGTTATTGAACAACAATTAGGTCCTTGGCTAACAAGATAAAAAGCAACTGGGTTCTCAAATTTCGCAGGTGCCACTGCCGGCAAGAGGAGCCCTGCCACCACCCCACGTGCCATCGCCACAAGGATGAAGAGATCCTCCTACCTCGCCACCCGGAGATCGAGCTTAGACTCGATGCGTTTCGCCGCACCTATGAGCTTGCATGAGGCAGGGAGAGGCGTCACCAGCTTGCCAGGGATGGTGGAGCTTGATGGGAATGGTGGAGAGGTCGACGGGGATGGGGACGGGGTCAGCGACAATGGTGTTCGACGGGGACCTAGGTGTTGGAAGTTCGACAGGGACAGAGCCGATTCGTGTCGCTGCGGGCGGGGGGGGATGCGAGTGCGGGGACTCAACCCCTATCAGGCTGGAGTGGCCATGTCACAGATGCGGGATGGACTCAGCACTGCTGAGTTGCAAAGCTCGATTTGAGCTTCACAACCGAGCAGGACCGACGAGCCATTTTCACCCGATGTGGGCACTGCCCGATGGAGATAACCTGACCTACCAAACAACAAAACATGGGATGATGGGAGAATATTCAGGTTGTCCTGGCTACCAAACACACCCTAATGGTCTGACTGGTTGTCCATATCCTCTACAAATAGGCTAACTTGATGAAAATATTGTTCATTTGATTGCCCACGGAGGGGCATTGGTGTGCACTCGCATGACATAAAGCACCCAGGACAGACTCGGTAGGGATGACCAAATTAGCGGTTTCAACTCGATGGTGGGGGAAACATGGAGTACAAAATCACGCAGCTCATGCACTTCCATGGTGTTGCCCAACCCGCAGCAGTTCCATCCGGCACAACTCCTTGTTGCTGGCGGCGCTCCTTAGAGGATATTCGTTGTTGTCGTGTTATTCTTCCTAGCACCATACTTTTTGTGGCATCTCCACCGGACCGACCCAACCAGCGGCCCCAAACGGTCAGTTTCTATCCGTTTGGGTCGAGTCGCGGTTGCTTTTGGGTCGGGGTCCGGCCTGTTTGGTCAGCCGCGCCCAGCGGCATGACCCATTTGTCCGCGCTTGGAAAAACAGGGTGAGGCCATTTTTTTCCAAATTCAAACAAAAATAATGCGCACTAAAAACTGACAAAGCTCATACATTTCATATGTAATCTATATTCATAATTTAAAACGAAATTAAACTAGCCCTAACCCTAGCTACCAATCTTCGCTCGCTGGTGTCGCCGCGTTCATCTAAGGGCCAAGTTCGATGTACTCCGACGGGGTCCAGAGGTTGGGTGGTGGTAGGGTGGGAGCGGGCACGGGCGTGGGTGGGTCGATCACCTGCCCAGGCCACGCCGCCGGCGGCCCCATGCGGTGGTGGAGGTGCGCCAGCTTCATCCCCATATCCAGAACGATGTGTGGAGTCGACCCTGGCAACAGAGGCTATGGAGGCAGCATGGTGTTCGCCTACGCCACCAGGCTGGTGAGCTGGACGGCTTCTTGGTAGCCGCCCCATAGGGCATCCTTGTCCCGCGCACTGGTTACAATGGCCTGCTTGGTGAAGGTGTCGTCGTCGTAGCCCCTCACAAGGATCTCATGGTACTCCGGGGGCAGATTCGGGGCAATGCCATACAACGCCTCCTGCTTGACAACGATATCGTCATCCTCCTGGACATCACCATCGTCGCTGCCGAGATTAGCGTCGGAGTGGTTGAAGGACTCCTCGTCATCCGAGTCGATGGTAGGAACAGGGTAGACCTGCCCTCGCTGCAATTCGTCATGGACGGTGGTCGCTCGTCGCACCTTGTGCTCCCACTCGAGGAACTTTATCCAAAATTCCTCGCTCTGGTAGCCCCTCTCCCACCGCATCGCAGTGGGATGTTGCTGATCTAGTGATGGATCTCCTCCTTTAGCCCTTTGCCCTTCTTGGGCATGATCGGCACCGGTACACGGTCCCGGTTGAGGTGCTAGCCGGTGGGGAGGGAGATGCCCCTCCCTCCATCGGCGCTCGCACTCCGCAACACGGGAGTATCGCCGGCTGCGGCGCTCCCTATTGGGTTCGCAACATAGAAAACAAATTTTTATGATACGAACAACTAAACAATGGGTGGATATACATCCATAGAGAAATTATCTTCAAAGATTGACAAAGTGTTATGGGATTTGATCTCGTGGATGATGTAGTCGTTCACTTGCCAATCTCAAGATCGTCATGAAGTCCCAGCACCGCAAAGTAGTGGTGTATTCGTGATCGCACACACGTATGATACCCGAAAACCTCCGAGTCCTCGCTCCAGCGAAGCAGCGGAAGCAGCGGAAGTAGCAAATCCTTCCAGAAAAATCCACCAGGAACATGTACCTCGCTAGTCTAAGGCCATGGGGAATAATCTAGAGGGGGAGAGAGATCCTTCACGAGGAGTAGGTTAGGGGGGGCAGCCCCAAGGCCATGGAGTTGTGGCCATGGTGGTGCCCCACCTCTTCCTCATTCATGTGGGTGGAGCTCCCACTCACATAAACATACCTCCACTCACATGGATTAATTTTCCACCAAAATTAATGTATCTCTGAATTAATAAAATTATTTTATTTATTTTATTCAGAATTTTGTTAATTACTTTAATTAATAAAAATTCACATAAACCCCCTTGCAACATTTCAATATCACATGTAGAACCAATTTCAACAATTTCACGTGAAACAATTCCGGTGTCCATTGAAATAATTCCAGCGCTTTCATTTTATTTCTCTGGCATCTTATTTGCTCCAAATGGTGTCAATATCCCTTAAGTGTGTCACCCTAAGGTTCACGAATAATGCATACATGATCAAGACCCCTCTCTGATCAATAATTAGCAACGGGACCTGGAGATCTGTACCGATTCCCACACATTCAACGATAAATCCAGTGATCGTGTGAACCTTTAACGTCGTAACTAAATCCCTTTGTCTCATGATATATTACATGTCCAAGATTCGATCATAGATATCCCCATACCTAGTTTAATCTCGTTACCGACAAGTACTCTTTTATTGTTCCCATGATATAACATTCTAGTGATCTTATCACTTGCTTGCAAGCTATGTCAATGTGATATCACCAAGAGGGCCTAGAGTATATCTCTCCATCATCGGGATGGACAAATCACACTCTTGATCCATGAGCCTCAACATAACACTTTTGGAGTACCCAAACCCACCTTTATAGTCACCCTGTTACGGTGTGACGTTTGATGTTGTCAAATACTCTTCCGGTGTTAGCAATTAACATGATATCATGGTCTAAGGATTAGAGTTACTTCGTAGGACTTATTATAGAAATGTAAACATAATGACTTTGATCGTATTACTATACTTCGGTTGAGTGTTCATCACATCATTCCACCAATGTTGTGACGCCGTTATTAACTACATCCAATGTCCATGATCAAGAAACCTTGATCATCTTGTTAATCAACGAGCTAGTTTATATGAGAGGCATAACTAGGAACTCTTATATGTTTATTAACCACACATGTATTACCGTTTCCAATTAACACAATTATAGCATGAGAAATAAACATTTATCATAAATAAGGAATAATATAATAACCAGTTTATTATTTCCTCTCAGTCATATTCCCTTCAGTCTCCCACTTACACTAGAGTCAATAATCTAGTTTGTAAAATTGCGCATTCAACACATATGGCTTTTTGGTGTTGTATATACGCTGCTAGTGGTAAACATAATCTGGATCGACACTTTTAGGTCCGTGTATTTGAATTTCTTTACGTCTCTACGCATCACTCATTCTTAAATGAGATGGCATTGTATAAATTTAGTCATTTGGTGAGACCTTTAGTTCCTTTAGGTTAAAACATGTTGATATTATTGTCGTACAATATATCTTCAAAATAGTAGCCTACTTTGAACCACACCTAGTTTGATAATAAACTAATTAACACAAATGCCCTCCTTTGCTGCTATAATAGCAGTCATATACTTAGCCTTTTGTTATTGTATCCGTCATAATGTATTAACTTTGGAACTCATCTAAATCCATCATAGAACTTCCTTAACATTAGATTGTTCCACACATAGTTTAAATTGAGATAAACTTAACTTGTAATTTATGACAAAACTAGTATCAATGTAACACTTTACAATAAAATATTTTTAACTGTTTGTCACCTCTACATAAATATATTCTTAGTTCTTCCAAATATCATAAGAATATCCTCACTATGATCCAATAATCATCTTATGAGTCATCCTGGTATATGCTCATAGCATTTAGAGCATAGGAAATATCTGTATGTGTACATATCACGGTATATATGACTGACCAAAATATTCATGTGATTTCATTCACCAAGTGTCAAAACACTTGAATCTCATTTCACTTAGCAAGTGTCGATACACTTGAATCTTGATTCAACCCTTTCCATGCGACAAGAACCTTTATTGTTGTTTCCATATTGAACTCATTCAATATCTCATATATGTACATCTAGCACAACCATATTAGCTCCTCAAACTATCCATATAGACATTGATGCTTAATATTCTAATTTTGCCCAAGTCTTTTATTGAAATCAAATTTTAATTAAATTCTTAACCTGTGTCAATAAAAGATACATCATTTTCAATCAAAAAGATGTCTTCTACATAATGTATTAGAAATATGTCTCAGCGCTCCCACTTAATTTATTGCCAATGCAAGCATCTTCATTGTCTCTAATGAAATTAAACCTTTTAATAGTTTCATCACGGTGAAGATTCCAACTCCACGATGCTTACTTCAACCATTGAAGTTTGCATGCCCTTTTTAGCATCCATTGAATAAATAAAACCCTTTGAATCATGTCATGTACATGTCCTAGGTAACCATTCTATTAGAAGAACTTTGTTTTGTTTGTTCAACTACCATATACCAAAATTATATGTAGTGGTTGCTATAATAATTCGTCCAGACTAAATACCGCTATGAAAGATCAAATATTTTCATGGTCAACTCCTTGAACATTTTATTAAACTCTTTTCTGACATGTAGACTATTTCATAGATTTGAAACATCCATGTCTGTTTCTTTATAGATCTAAATACAACCGATAGGCTTTACACATTTCCGGAGGGTCTTACAAGTTCAAAAACTTGTTTTCTTGTGGATGGAAACTATCACAGATTCTTTATGACTTCTAGTCATTTGATGGAGTCAGCTCCCATCATCGCTTCTTTGCATATAGTCGGTTCATCATTATCAAAACAATAACGACTTGTTCTTCAAATCTTACTATTTGATTGTCACACGACCTACTCGGTTCAATAGAAGCTCAAATCTTAGATATCACAACCTTTGTAATCATGCAAGCCATGAGCATTGTGGATGACTCCGGGAAATTTTCCGACGCTGTGCTACTTAGCACATATTGCTTCGGTTCATCAACCTAATCAAAGTTCTATTATCCTCCCACTTAACTTTTGCGAAAAATCCCTTCTCAAGAAACTTTACGTTCAAAGTGGCAAACTCTTTTGTCTATAGTGTTATGGAGGAATACCCAACTGTTGCTTTGGGATAACCTACAAAGACGTTCTTATCCGACTTTGGTTGTAAACATTTTACTTATGCCTAGCATAGCAAAATTTAAGAAAAGACAATTCAGTTTGTATCCTAAACCATAACTCATATGGTGTCATTTCAACGGATCATGATGACGCTCTTTTCTGTGTAAAAGCGGTAGTCTCTAAAGCTTTAATCTTTAAAATATCATGGTAGTTTTATAAATGAAACCTTTGATCTTACCATGTCAAACAAGGTTTGATTTCATCTCTTGAATACTCCATACTCCTATGGTTTATTGGAAAATGCAAATCCATGGAACGATTCTTCAAATCTTAGGTGTTTTGCTAAACTTGTAATTCAAATATCTTCCTTTATAATACAATCATAAATTCTTTATTTTCTTGTTACAATCAAAGACTCCAAAATTCCATTGATGTCTACGCATTTCTATTCTTGTAAACAGTTGTTGGGCCTCCAAGTGCAGAGGTTTGTAGAACAGAAGCAAGTTTCCCTTAGGTGGATTACCCAAGGTTTATCGAACTCAGGAAGGAAGTGGTCAAAGGTATGCCTCTCAAGCAACCCTGAAATCAAGATACAAGAAGTCTCTTGTGTCCCCAACACACCCAATACACTTGTTAGGTGTATAGGTGCACTAGTTCGGCAAAGAGTAGTAAAATACAAGTGGTATGGATGATTATAAGTGGTAACAGTGCCAGAAAAGAGCTTCTAACGGGGAGGAAAATACTAAAGGCAAAAATATGGAAGCAAGCAAACATGTAACATATCTATATGAAAATGGTGTTTCAATGCTTAGAAACAAGGCCTAGGGATCATACTTTCACTAGTGAACACTCTCTCATATAAATATATCCTCTTCATGATACTACTCTGAACTACTCTCCGGTTGGACACTCTAATCCATGGTAGGGCTATAACAACACTCATCAAAATCCGCCTTCCCCATCTAGATAACTCGACACTGCCACCTTGAGCGCTAGATGGTTCCAACAAACACCACAATTTCATAAAGACATCCAACTCCAAATATACTCATGATAAATATTTATAAACTCTAGCCTAAGTGCCACCACGGCGTGCACGCTGTCACTTTCACACACGTGGGGAGAGCAGAGATCTATTGAAGTACTTGAGTATTTATGTAGACTCTAGCCTAAGTGCCACCACGGCGTGCACGCTATCACTTTCACACACATGGGGAGAGCAGAGATCTATTAAAGAACTTGAGTAGCAAAGTAGATCTACTTGATTTCAAAGCTGATGATCACAATATGATCATGCATAGAGAGAGAGATGAACGCAACTATCGGTAGAGACCCTAGCCTCGAGGAAGAACTACTCCCTTCTCATCATGGGAATCAGCAACGGTGATTAAGATGGCAATGGAGATCGATGGAGATGGTGGTGGAGATCGATGGAGATGGCTCCAGGGCACTTCTCCGTCCTGACAGGGTGCCGGAATAGAGACTTTTGCCCCCCCCCCCCCGAATCTCCCCTTCGGTGGCGGCGGCGCTACAGAAGTTTTTGTGGATGTATGCTGGATGATTTAGGGTTTTCTCCTTGGGGGCTTCTTATAGGTGAAAGGGCAAGGCAAGGGGCCCACACCCCCTGGTGGCGCCACCAGGGTGGGACCGCGCCACCACCAGGTGTGGCTGCCCTGGTGCCCTACTCCGTCTGCTTCGCGTTTCCATATTGCTCTGGGAAAATAGGAAGATTGGCTTTTGTCCCGTCCAATTCCGAGAATATTCATTTTTTAGCCTTTCTGAAACCAAAAACAGCAGAAAATAGGCAACTGGCACTACGACATCTTGTCAATAGGTTACTTCTTTAAAGTGTATAAATATACCTCAAAGTGTAGACAAAACATAAGAAAGTCGACACAAGACAAGCATGGAGCATAAAAAATTATAGATACGTTTACGACGTATCATCCATCAACATGGAGTTTCTACATGTTTTCTTTCCAATATAATTTAAACGACAATGTCACTTCATAAGTGATCTTTCAATCATTTGTCTTGCAACATTTTTAGCATTAGTTTTTATGGAAATGATTTCTCCAACTAGACTTGTATATCAGCCATCTTATATGGAATACGGTAATTATTTAAACAACCTTTGTTCTCATAATACCTGAACAAAATAACAATTATTAAAACAAATCTTAAAGGCAAGCTTTAATGTCAATGAGAAACACAACAACACTTTATTTGTTTTTGATGAACATCATCACATATTATCTTGCTAGTTACTTAGGCCATTGCAATTCATGAATTGTATTGTTCTATATGACACTTCACACCAACAAATTCGGTATCCAATACCCAAGAACTACATTGTTTAATAAGCAAATAATACAACCATAACATGTATATCATCTATATACCTAAGCTAGACATTTCCAGCCTTTTCTTTTCTGCCAAATATTTTATAGATTCTCTTTCAATATTTCCTTTTGTTTTAAAAGAATCTATCAACATCAATAGTGGCGCCATACACATGACACATCTTCCAAAGCATGTATAGTCAAATACTAATACCTTTGGACTTGCACTTTGAAGTGGATCACCATCATCAAATGTTTGGCCTTCTTTCAAAAATCCATTCTTTAGTATTGTTTTAGAGTAGTAAACATTTTACCAACATCTTCTATTCATCCTTATCATGACAACTTTCATGATCAAGATACTATAGCTTATAAAGGAGAATCGCGAGTATAATGTTACTTCCGAAAAACCTTTTGAAGGATTAGGTCGCCTAGTGTCTCCAAGCTTCGCAAATTCTCATACAATATGAGAACTTGTATTATACTCTATCACATTGCAACAAAAATATTGTTTCAGATATAACAATATCTTCCACACATGAAGGTTTTTGAAACAATTTTTTCAGCTCCTAGATAACCTTGATACTAAAACAACTTTTGAATAGCAAGGATCACGGAGGCAAACATGATACTTAGATACTAACACTGGAATTGTTACTCTTGATTTAATACTAGTTATTAAATTTCATGGAGTAAACGAAGTTTGCTGAAAGTTTGCAATAGAACTTTTAAGTTCGTAAAGTAAATATCCAGAAATCTATAGTTCTATTATCTCAATTATAACTAAGTGTAAGGTAGTAAACGGATGCTAATGACTACAACAAACTATGCAAATTCACTTTGATTTATTTTATGATAAACTGAGTTTAACTTTAATCATATTACTATTTAAACTCCCACTCAAAACCAACATCCCTCGAGTCGTTTTGGTGATTACATGAACCATATTGACTACACCAAGACCGATCATCACGTGAATTGGTGCAACTTCAAAGGCGAGCATCAATATGGGTATCATATCAACTATATGACTCATGCTTTACCTTTCGATTCGTGTTCCGAGGCCATGTCTGTACATGCTAAGCTCGCCAAGTAAGAACCTTAGTATACGCCTGTGTAAAACTGTCTTGCACATGTTGTATGTGAACATAGAGTCTATCACACCCGATCATCACGTGTTGTCTCGAAACGACGGACTTTCTTAACAGTGAATACTAAAGAAAGAACACATTTTTGTATTGATATTTTAAATGAGGGATCATCTTATAATGCTACTAAAGTGACATACAAGCAAAATAAGATGCAAACAAACATGATATGCAAAAAGTGATATGATATGGCTCCTGCACTTGATCACTATCTTGTGCATTGTGGTATGATCTTCATCATTCCCATATGTGTAAGGCCAAGGTCTATGGAACTTACACTTTGGTATGTTATAATTTCCAAGAGTACCAAACCATACATCAAATCATAAAATTACCATATCATAAAAATTTCCCAACATCAAATAAACTAGATGCTTCTAATTTATCCTTTGTATGTTTTACGTGGTTTAGGGCTTTCGAAGATAGAATCGTTCTTACCTACGAACATGGAACCACAACGATTATAATTAAATTATTAGCAACCCGTTGTAAATCAGATATTAACTATAGTGGGAGAGACAGAGACACGCTATCCACTTATGCAAAACAGTTGCATGTCAAACATGAAACAAGTCTCATATGCGAGGACATGTAAAGTTAGTCCAGGCCGCTTCATCCCACTATGCCATTAATATCCAAAGTACACAAGAGAATGCAATAACATGATCATCAACGCCCACATACTCCTATGTGTTCTACCCATACAAGTATCTACACATAGGTCCGGCTCTGACACCACTATTGAGTTCACAGCATAGAAAACAAAAAAAATCCTATGATATGAACAACTAAGCACCAAGATTTATCTATCATGATACAAGCAATGGGTATATACATCCATAGAGAACTTACTCTCGAAGATCGACAAAGCGTTATGAGAGTTGATCTCGTGGATGATGTATTCATTCACTTGACGATCACAAGATCGTGATGAAGTCCAGCATCACAAAGCAGTGGTGCATCCATGATCGCACACACGTCTGGTACCCAACAACCTCCGAGTCCTCGCTCCAGCGAAGCAGTGGAAGTAGCAAATCCTTCCAGAAAAATCCATTAGGAACATGTACCTCCCTAGTCCGAGGCCATGGGGAATAATCTAGAGGGGGAGAGAGATCCTTCACGAGGAGGTGTGGTGGGAGAGGAGGAGATGGAAACCTTTTATAGGTGAGAGGAAGCCCCAAGGCCATGGCGTGGTGGCCATGGTGGGTGCCCCCACCTCTTACTCATCCATGTGGGTGGAGCTCCTAGTCATATAACCACACCTCCACTCACATGCATTAATGTTCCACCAAAATTGATGTATCTCTCAATTAATAAAACTATTTTATTTTTTTATTCAGAATTTTGTTAATTACTTCAATTAACAAACATTCACATAAAACCCCTTGTAACATGTCAATATCACATGCAGAACCAATTTCACCCAAAATAATTTCGGTGTCTATTGAAATAATTCCAGCGCTTTTATTTTCTTTCTCTGGCATCTTATTTGCTCCAAATGATATCGGTATCCCTTAAGTTGTTACCCTATGGTTCGCGAATAATGCAGACATGACCGAGACGTCTCCAATCAATAATCAGCAGTGGGACCTGAAGATACGTACTGATTCCACCACATTCAACGATGACTCCTGTGATCGTGTGAACATTTAATGTCGTAATTAAATCCCTTTTGTATCGCGATATATTACATGTCCGAGATTCGATCATTTGTATCCTCATACCTAGTTTAATCTTGTTACCGATAAGTACTCTTTTCTCGTTCCCATGATATAACATTCTAGTGATCTTATTACTTGCTTGCAAACTATGTCAATGTGATATCACCGAGAGGTCTCAGAGTATATCTATCCGTCATCGGGATGGAAAAATCTCACTCTTGATCCATGAGCCTCAACATAACACTTTCGGAGTACCCAAACCCACCTTTATAGTCACCCTATTACGGTGTGACGTTTGATGTTATCAAAATACTCTTCCGGTGTTAGCAATTAACATGATCTCATGGTCTAAGGATTATGTTTACTTTGTAGAACTTATTATAGCAATGTAAACATAATGACTTTGATCGTATTACTATACTTCGGATGAGTGTTTATCATATTATTCCACCAATGCTCTGACCTTGTTATTAACAACATCCAATGTACATAATCAGAAAACCTTGATCATCTTGTTAATCAATGAGCTAGTTTATATGAGAGGCATAACTAGGAACTTTTATCTATTTATTAACCACGCATGTATTAAAGTTTCCAATTAACACAATTATAGCATGAGAAATAAACATTTATCATAAACAAGGAATAAGATAATAACCATTTTATTATTGCCTCTTGGGCATATTCCCTTCACTCTCGTGGTGGCGGGTAGTCCCCCACGGGGCGGCTCCTGTACTCCTCTGGCCTTAGCAGAGATGGAAAGGATGCGACGCAAAGGAAGGTCGGTAGGCAGGAGCGCTGGCTGATAGAGCAGGACGCCTTGTGGTCGTTTTTGCTCCTCCCCTTCTTCAGCCATGATAGCGTCTTCATTGTTGGGGGAGGCGGCTGCTGCTAGGGTTGTGATGGCGAGAGGTGAGGAGTGCGACATCGAAGAGCGCGGGGTTAAATAGCCCTTCGCTCGTGAACACACACAGGTTTCCGCTCTTTTGTCATCAATGCAAAGGGAATGCGGTGGCGTCGGTCGATTGTCGATCTTCGTCATTGATGACACAGGCTGCCGTCGGTCACCTTTCGCTGGCGCCTCTGAATCGCTGCCACGGTTGTCGGTGCCGCTGCCCGTGTCTAAATCGTCGCGCTAAGCGGTGGCTGATGGATGGATGTCACATCCCAAAATTTTCCAAATTTTGAAATGTGAAAAATAAATAAACAAATAAACAATTGTTGATTTTTAGGGTGAGAAGAAACTTTTTGATTCCAATTGGAAACATCAAAACCTATTTTGATCAAATAAAATCCTAAAGGGATTTAAAAAGATAAACAATTATTAAATAAAGTTTTAATAATTGGAATCACTATTTTTAGATCTTTTAATAAAAAGATATGGTTTTCCAAAAACAAAGGTAGAAATATAAATAAGGATTATTTTAAAGAGCCAAATTAAATCTTGGCCAAGCTTTTGAAATAAAATATTTCTATTTGATAAAAAGAGTAAAGGGTTTATTTAAAATAAAATAATGAGGATTTATTAATATCCAATTTTATTAAAGTAAAGGCTTTTCCATTTTAAATAAACACTAAAACTTGTTATTTTATTTTAAATAAGTTTTCCCAAGTGTTTTATTTATTCAATTAAAACCTACTGAAATGGTTTTGGTATTATTTAGATTTCAGATAGATTTTTTAAATAAATAAAATCCTATTGGAATTAATGACTAGGGTCTATTTATTTAATTATTAATGGATCCTAAAAAGAATAAAAATTATTTTGTTTTGGACATTGGATTGTGTTGTTAAACATAATTAAATTCAACACAAAGTTTGGTGGTGATTTGTTTTGATTTGGAGTTTGAATTGTTTGTTTGAAAATCAAAACAGAAATTTAAATAGAAAAAGAAAAGGCTTCAGTATAAAAAAAAAGTGAAACAGACTCAACCCACTAAGCCGGCCCCGCAAGCCCAGCAAGAGCCCACCCGGCATATCCTCACCGAAGCGTTTTCTCACGCGAAACCGCACCCACACAGACGCAGACAAGTGGCCCCATCTCCCACTCTCCCTCTCAGCATGACCGGACCCCCACCGCAAGACATCATCGCTCACCGACATTTCCTCCTCGCCGTTTCTGCCCTTTAACTCCGGCGATCAATTCGTGTTATTGCCTGCGTTATTGTCGCCCCCGACCACACACACTTAAGCGCCCGCCTCTCCTCGCCATTTCCCCTCATTCGCCCCACCTTCTCTGCCACCAGGCTGCCTCGAATCGGCTTTGCACCGCCGCTGCTCCGGCGACCTTCTCCAGCAAATTCCGACGCTGTCCAGCCGCCCCTCGACTCCCTCTGAATGTAGGCATATTCCCCATCGCCAGGCGCACCTGCCCATAGCCCCAGCTCACTCCCGCGTGCCCCGTAACGTCGGCTTCGTCCTCACCTGAGCACCGCCGCCGTCTGTCTCGTCTCCGACGAAGTTTCCTGGTAAGCCTCGACCGCCCCAGCACCTCCTGTTGATGCTCCCATCATTCCCATATCAGCACGCGTCTAACCACGCCTTTGTTTTGCCTTGGGGTGAAATGCAGCATCGCCCCGTCATCAAACAGAACCACCCGCCGCTCGCAGCAACTCCGGCGAGCAATCGTCGCCTCTCTGGTGCACCCCTTGCCAAGCCGACCACACGTTGAGCCTCAGCACCTCCCTGCGAGCACGGTGAGCCACTTCCCCCTCTTCCCCGCTCCCTGCATCATTGGCAAGCTCGCCGCCCGAGCGTGCGCCGCCAATCGCCGCCACCAGCACCGCCCATTCCTGGTTAACCACACAGCAACCGTTAGATCGCCATCCAGTGGCTAGGATATAACAACTTAACGAAGGGGTATCAGTTGATCTACACCGTGTGATCTAAATGAGATCCTACGGTTTGTAACAGTCGATCCAACCGAATTGTTTTCAACCAATAGGAAACAGCCACGTGGACAAGGTTTAGATTAAAACAGAAATTTGAATCTGATTGATATGCAAACTTGTAAAATTCATAACTTTAGTTCTACACGTCCAAATTTTGCAAATTTTATATCAATGGATTCAGCAAGACAAGTACTTTGCAACCATGCACTTTGTTTAATGATTTTTTTCTGTAAAATTGATTGAAATTGCAGAAACTTGTGTAGGCTTATTATGAATATAAAAATTGTTCTAGATATAATTTTAATGTGAAATCTTTGCAAAATGGTTTGTTGTGAACCTACTGATCCTAGGAACCAACCTATGGATTTAAAAATGTATTTTGTGAGGTTAAGGAGAAAATATTTGAATTAACTCATTTCTAGTCAAATAAAAATATTGATTATGATTTAGAAATGATTTTTGAGTAAAACCTTTGGGAAATGGTTTGATTCAAACCTTCTGACCCTAAACACCAAGTTTTGAGAATTAAAATATATTTGGTGAACTCTTTACATAATATTGCTTTGCTAAAAGCATTTTCAACCACATAAAATATTGATTTGATTTAAAAATGGTTTATAGATAAAACCTTTTGCAAATGGTTTTTACCACTTTAGAAAATGACCAATTTTGAACCTTACAATGTTTAGAGCCTAGTATAAACCACTTTTGCAAATAAAACTATCTTTTGCATGCTTGCATGCATGACCTTGTTTTTATTATTTTATGTGTGATAAATTGGTTGGAGTGCTAGTTGAAATTGTGTTTGTTTGATTGAATTGTAGTGAAGTTAGAAGAGTGTGATATTTGCAAGATCAAGAAGTGAACCAACATTATCTACTAAAAAGGCAAGTGACACTATCATCCAAGTCCTACTATTTTCATTACACTTAGTGGATTTTGTAACATGCATGGAAAGGTTTACTATATTTTATGCTATGCTAAATCCTAATAGGATACCCTTATATATTCCTTAGTGGAAACATTGTAGTTGTAGTATGCTTAGCCCTGCTATATATTGGGATGGGACACATGTTATGATGATATGAAGAGTTGAAAAGATATATGTTTATATAATAAAACAAGTACTCAATGAACCACCTGGGTGGACAAGGATACTCAAGTTTTGGACAAGGTGGAAACAAAAGGAACCATGTTTATATGGACATCTCTTTTTGTATGTGCACTAGAAGAAAACCACCCATGGACTTAGAGATTGAACATGTTTCTCGTACAGTGGCTTCCGTGTACAGCCACATGCTAAATGGGCTCTGGCTTAGTCAACTACATAGTGGAAGACCCATGCATTGGCATCTAGGTTAACTAGAATTGTGTAAGGGAACTTGAAACCCTACATTGGTGCCTGGATGACAATCTAGCATTGTGTATTGGGAGGACTCCTATGGAAAAAGACTTTGTCACATTCTCAATCTGCCAGTACTCCATCCTGGTGAGTACTTATCCAGCGGCCACTGGTGGCATCAAGATGAGATTGTGTCATGTGGGTAAAGTGTACAACTTCTTCAGAAGATCAAATTCTAAGCACTTAGCCATGTCCCCGGTTATGGACAATACTGAGCAACTAAGGCCTGAAGCTATGGAAGATCTCGACATTCCAATTTCTCAAAGTAAAACTTGATGGATACAACAAGGGATTTTGAAGCACTTGGAGTTTTCCAAGAAGTTCAGAAAGACTTGACAAAAGATCAAAACTATTTTGAAAAGATAGGATAAAAACTATATTGCTTTCTGCAAAAGAGCCTAAACCCTACTTAGCCAAATATGCATGTAATGATAGGATCCACTTATTTCTACATAGTAGTGAAACTTGCCAATACAATTCAAATGAATTGACCCTTGTGGCCGCAACTTATTATGTTGCAGGTTTGTTTGATGTTAGTGAAGTGTGTTGAATAGGATTACAATTCTACAACCAACATGTTTGCCTGTGGCACTTTGAAGATGAAGGACCCCATGCTATTGTTATATTCTGCTACATTGTAATGAGATAGCCAAATGAGCTATGTAAGATGTAATAATTTATTTTATTCCTGGTTATAAAGTTGTATTATGACCTTTGTTTCTTGATATTACATCTTAACTGTGGATGCTAGCTATTGATCCAGGGACTAGCATTGTAAACACAGGGATCTCTACCTTATTAAAGGTTGGGAACCTTACAATGGACCAGTGGCACGCGCGGGCAGAACACGCCCTCCGTCCGCGCGCGTCTGGACCGATGCAACCGTTGCCTACATTTGGTGCACAGATGGGTCAAATCGGATGCGTCAGTCCGGATGGGTCGTGCCGCTGGGGCGCCGCGCATGTGCCAAGCGTCTGCTTGAACGCGTTCGGACGCGCTCGGACAGGTTGGGTTGATCCGGTGAAGATGCACTTAGGAGGGAAATATCGTCGGCGGGGGTGGGGGAACTTCTGCACCAGATGTGGTACCTCACGGTGCAGCCTACATCATTCATTGTCTCTGCACTTTTGGCTTCTCCATACTTGTGATTACTCGATACTACCTTCGATCTATAATAAGTCTCTTTGATTTAGCATGCAAGTATATATAATTATATAGATTGAGTTATATTTTGATGCTTAGATCATGGCGGATATCTCCATTGAGTTTTTGTAGAATGAATTCATTGATACATTGTCCAATGATGAGTGTGGTATTTTGATCGTTGTAACCAGATCGCACTCCCGGTATATTCCTCTTTCCGTGTTGTTCTTCACATCATCATGTTCTACTTAGTCAGACCCACAAAAGGACAATGTGCCATCAATTTGACATTCCGATTATCAGAGCATCTCTAGCAGATACCCTAGATGCTTGTACTATAAAAATGGTTTGTAGTTACCGCAGATCACTTTTGTGGTATCAAATTTATCGGCGTAGAACCGGTACTGAATCAAATACTGCAAAGTTGAAAAAAAAACAGTTTGACGCCAAATCGATCACAAGTTCATACATAGGGGGATATTTTTATCTTATGATCATCATATTTACACAACAAATCGATGCCGCTGTGGCATCGATGCAAACCCTAGCGCAGACCTAATCCTACCGACAGTAACTACTCACCGGAGCTTGTTGTCGCAGCGCCGCGTGCGGTGACCCAGCATACCACTGCATGAGTAGTACACTATAGTCGTTAACATGACATCCACAGAACACCATTCCGTAAATATCACATCCCTTAGAGTGGTACAACAGAAACATTGCGGGTTCATATTACAAACATACACTCATTATTATAATTACAATACCACAAGTTCAAGAATTCAAAGGATTCACTTACAAACCAAATATAAAGTGTTTCAGCGAAAGATTTAAAAGTAACAACTCCAACTAGAAGTTGAGCTCAGCAGCTTATTATATAGAGTTTATGCTGCTCGGCTCTGTTGATTACTAATAATTAGAGAAACTAAGCTGATTTCTTGCCATCTACTCCATATCAGATCTCGTAATCCACTCCTTCAACACCACCTGACAGGTCAGGCTCCTCGTAGAAACATCATCTTGACATTCTGCTGCATACATTGGAGTGTCTTTGGGATCCTCAGAGTCTAAGCAGGGGATCAAAGGAAAAGGTGAGTAACAGCGTTACCCATCAAGTTCATTAAATGCAAGGTGGGAAGTTTGATGCTCTATCTACCACCTCGGACTATAAGTCCTTGGCACTATGCAATTTTCGTAAATCTTTCTTCAAAGATATATTTTATTATTAAAATCTATGCCCATTAGCCTTCACATGTTTACCAGAACTTTCATGGAGTTCCTTTCCTGACGCGTTCATAGATTCTTCCCAGAACAGGGAGTAACAAGTTATAGTTTTTACACTCTGCAGAGGTGCGTTACTTTACCCATGAGAGATCAACTCCTTGTTGCACAACCAGGCGTACTTTCCCGTCCACAATTCCATGATGTGGAGCCCAGTACGTGATCCAAGCCAATCACTGCCCCCTTTGCGACCTCGCATGCCTCCTTGGTGTACACCATTCCCACCCATTGAATTACGGCAATGGTTTGTACAAATCGTTAGATGCTAGAACTATCGTGGGACAATGAAGGTTCCCACTCATATGCTGCATATCCTCTATGAATTACCAATTAATATTCACGCTACGAGGATAACAGCCACGACCTGCACATCTGGCTACATGCGAGAGGAAGAAGATACGGCTGACTTCTCCGTCCCATTCCAAATCTCATGGTTAACGCGTGACATACGGCGCTAGAATCGCTGATGCCATGGTTGTTAAGTTCCTAGTTGATCATCATTGTTGCAAATAGAAATCTAAGTTCTGTTGCTTCATTATATCATCACTTAGGATGATATCAACAATTTATTTACTTGAGAAAATAATATTTTCTTTCCTTGAAACATAGATGATAACACACAATTTGCAAATACTTTGATAAAGACTCTTCAAAGGACATGAGCAAGTGATGAACTTGCCTTGTGAGTGCAAGGTAGTGAAGTCGGATGCTTGCACTGGACCTTGAGCTTCTGTGTCTACAAAACATCATTATTGCCTGGTAAGGACAATATTTAAAGAAGCAAAATGAATATGCATAGTAATGTAATGCATTATTTATCATTTGTTTTCTTTGTTTGTTTTACCCATTATTTTAGTTCCAAGACTTCCTTTAAATAATAATAAAGAATTTCATTCAAAAATAATCTTTAATATTTATTGAATATCCTATTTACCACTTTATATGATAATACTTTATTTTTAGAAAAAATAATATAAATTCTTATATTTATTTAATAATTCTTTTAATTAACAATTAAATAAAAGAAGTTCTTTTTATAACTTCAAATATTTATTTAGTATTTTTCTAAAATACTACAATAATAGTATATAATAAAAGTGATTTTTATTTATTTTTATCCTCTTTCTATAATTTTGTAAAATTCCATAAGGAATATATATATCAAAAAAATTCTTGTCTAAAATTATATTCATAAAAATTATTTCTGAATTTATTTAAATAGGTTGGGCTATTATGAATCCAAAAGTATATTTTTTGTAATTTTTAGACTTCTATTATATTTTCTAGAATTTTATTTAACTCTAGGGTATTTTGGGCAATTATTAATTATTAAAACTTTTCTTTTAAGTTTTGGGCTAGCCCTATTGGGATTATTGGGCCAATTTGGCCCAAGTGACCTGACCAAAAGGGCACCCCGAAGGGCTCTGGCCCTATTGGCCCATTCCATCTCTCTCTCTCTCTCTCTCTCTCTCGACCTCACTTCCTCTCCTCCTCGACCCCGTGGTCACTGGCGCCGCCGCGGTGCTCTGGCCGCCGCCGTGGTACTTCCTGGCCGCTGCCATGGTGCAGGGCGAGGTTGTCGACCATGCTACTTCATCTTATTCTGTAGAGGTCCCAATCTTTAATAAGATAGAGCCCCCTGTGTTTACAATGCTAGTCCCTGGATCAATAGCTAGCATCCATAGTTAAGATGTAATATCAAGAAACAAATGTCATAATTTAACTTTATAACCAGGAATAACATAAGTTTATTACATCAAACATAGCTCACTTGGATATTACATTACATTGCAGCGGAATAACTATAAGCATGGGTCCTTCATCTTCAAAGTGCCACAGGCAGATGTTGGTTGTAGACTTTGTAATCCTAATCAATCAATCTTCACTAAAATCAATCAAACCTGCAACATTACAAGTTACAGCCACAAGGGTCAATACATTTGAATTGTATTGGCAAGTGATACTATGGTAGTATAGTGGAATCTATCATCTATATACATTTGGCTAAGTGGAGTTGGGGCTTGCATTGCTCAAAATAGATTTTCCTTAACATTTTGAAAATACTTTGTTTTGACAAAATCTTTTCCAAAGCTTCTCTCAATCAAAGATTGAAGATATCAAACAACCCTTGTTCAAACCACAATATGTTAACTTAGAAATTTGAATGATGAGATTCTTGATTGCTTCCATGCCTTGATGCTCAAATTGTCCTTTACCAGGGACATGGCTAAGTACTTAGATTTTACACTCTGCAGAGGTGGTGCACTTTCCCCACAAGACTTAGTTTCCCAAGACAAGATCTTTCAGAAGCCTTCCCTTAGACCAAAATGGACGCGCTCCAACCTATCAAACACTACCACCCACTGTCCATATGGCTAAGTTCTTGCAACCTATATGATCATGGCAGAGCCCATATTGCCAAGTGGTTGCACTTGAAGCTTCTCAACATTTGACATCTCAAATCTCTTTGTTCCTGGGTGGCCATCCACAAGTGAGATACACAAGGTCAACCATAAACATGGGCCTTGTGAACCACTCAACCAAAACCACCAAGCAAGCCCATTCCTCTGTGGATTCATTAACTTAGTTGTTTTATTAAACAAAAACATAAGTCCTCGACTTAGAGATTTTTCCATAGTGTGAATATATTTTCCACCCATGTTTTCTATTAGCTAGGCTAAGCTTGATAGTAATAGGAATCTTAACTTAGGAAAATCCTACTAAGGATTCATCTACTAGGTTTTACTATAGCAAGGTCTATACTTAGCATAAATTACATGCAAGTTTTACTTAGCAAAATCACTAATGCATAGTGAAAGTAATGGGACAAAAGTATGAAGCATCACTTGCCTTTTGGTAGGGAATGGTGGTTCACTTGATCTTGCTAGTCTCATACTTCTCTAACTTCACTACAAGTCAATCAAGCAAACACAAAATCAACTAACATTCCAAACCAATAATCACTCAAACAAATTCATACACACAAGACAATGGAAACTAATTCATGCTTGGGAGCATGCACAAGATAGTTTTATTTTTGCAAAGAGGGTCTCTATTGGATTTCTAAACTTTGTATGATCCAAATTGGTCATTTACCAAAGTGGCAAAGTCATTAGCAAGGGGTTTTGTCCAAAAACCATTTTTAAATCCATTCATCTTTTTATGTGGTGGAAATTAGTTTTATCAAATCTAAAACCTTTAAGTCTTCACCCAAAGTTTCTAACTCTCAAGACTTGGTGTTTTGGGGTCAGTAGCTTTGAATCAAAATATTTTCCCAAAGTTTTTGTTCCAAAATCATTTCCATAACAAATCCATTATTTTTATTTGGCTAGAAATGGACCAAATCTAATATTCCATCCCAAACTTTTCCAAATCTATTTTCAAAACCATGGGTTGGTTCCTAAGGTCAGTAAGGTCACAACAAACCATTTTGCAAATGTTTTAACCCTAAAATCAATTTTAAACAATTTTTATACTCTAAATAAGCACACAAATGATTCTGCAAAAACAAGCAAACAAACAGATACTATTTGCTAAACTAAAGGCATGGCTGGCTAGGTCTTGCTCTCCTGAATCCAACGACATAAAATTTGTAATTTTTGGACGTGTGGATCCAAAGATACAAGGGTTTGAAGTTTGCAACAAATCATTCAAACATTCTTTAAATGATTCTAGTGCCACGCGGCAGTATCCTACTGGACGGTACCGCTTCGCGCGGATCAGCGTTGCGGTGCGTTGGATCTAATCGATCACACGATTCTGGAAGCATACCTCTTCGGCGTTTAAGTGACCTAATCCTGTTCGTCCGATCTAGATCTAACGGACCTAAACAAATGGCCATTAATCGGCAAGGCTGTCGCGGGCGGCGGCGGCAATGACGGGCGCTGGTGAAATAGGATGCGAGAGGAAAGGAAGTGCTCACCGAGTTCGTGAGGACGTGGTGGTGCTCGTGTGCTCGGCGTGGCAAGGCGCGAGATTTGCGGTAATTCCTCACCGAGGGGAATTGCGCCTCCAAGCTTCGATCGTCCGAGACGGCGCTAGGATCACCGGAGACAAACGAAACACAAGTCGGAGCAAGGACACGGCGAAGGCGTGTGTAAACGAGAGGTCGGGTAGTCGATTTACGAGAGGTTCCCGGAGTAGAGCGAGCGGTGGCGATGCTGGGGTTGTCGTTGGCGAGGCTCGGGCGCCCGGTGAGGCTGTTATAGAGCGGTGCTCTGAGTGCGAACCTGCCTGCTTGCTCGGGAGTCAAGGGCGATGTGATGCCGCCGAATTTGGCGAGAACTTCATGAGAGGCGGCGGTGCAGAAAAATTGCGATAACTGGTGGCTCTCGAGGCGTGAGGTCTGGGGAATGAAAGAGGAGAGGTGGTTAAGCGGCGTGATCATGGGGATTTCAATTCGCAGAATAACTCGCATTGATTCGGTTTAAAACACGAAGAAGAAATCGAAGCGAGTTCATCGGGTGAAGACGACGATGATCCGTACATGGCCCGACGTTAGGGGAAAACGTTTCAAGTGGGGTCCTCACGGTCGGTCTTGGTGTGCGGTTGGGTAGAATAATGCTTGGCGTGGGGAGGGAGCTGGCTGGATTGGGTGGGCTTTAGCTGGGCTGGTCGTTTACTCTCTTTTTTTCTGTCTGCTTTGATTTATCTTTTTCTATTTTCTATTTTTTGATTTGAATTTCATCCAACTATTCAAGCATTCAAATAATTCAAAAAATTCAAACAATTGTAATGAGTTTCTGGTTCTGTTTATCAACATAAACCAAATCTCAAAATAAAATTATATTTTTATTCATTTTTAAGATCTATTTAATAATTAAATAAAATAGCCCTTTAGTTATTTAAAATAGGGTTTGATTTATTTAATAAAATCTTCATTTGAAATCCAAACACTTTCAAAACCAAATCAGTAGGTTTTATTTGAAAATATAAGATACTTGAAATACTTGTTTTAAAACAATTTAATAAGTTTGATGTTTTAATTAAAATGGTAAAACCTTTTATTTAAATAAAATTGGATATTAATTCCTTATTATTTTATTTTAAATAAACCTTTGCTATTTTTGTTCAAAACAAAATGTTTTAATTCAAAAGCTTGGCCAAGGATTAATTTGGCTTTATAAAATAATCTTTATTTATAAATCCATCTTTTCTTTTGAATACCAAATATTTTATTAAAAGATCCAAAATAGTATTTCCAAAATATTTTATTTTCCTTTGTTAATTGTTTTATGTTTTTAAATCCGTTTAGGATTTAATTGTTCAAAATAGGTTTGAAGATTCCTATTGGAATTCAAAAAGTTTCTTCTGGCCCTGAAAATCAAACAAAGTTTTATTTTATTCATTTATTTTCACATTACAAGATTTGGAAAATCTTGGGATGTGACATATTCGCCTCGATTTGATCCTAGGGACCTCCTGTGGCCAGGCTAGGCCCCCTTCCCGAACCCTAGGGTTTGGGAATGGTGTTTCTACCGCCACCAACGATGCTCCCGTGGTGATGTGCAGTGCTCGTGCGCCCTTGTGTGCTGCGGTGGCCGCCGCCGTGGCTGGTGCGGGTTGCAGCGCCCTCTGGGGTGCTTACCGTGCCGCCACGAGCTCGTCGGCCCCTCTTCTTCCTCTTCAATTCTTCAGCGAGGACCATCAGTGAGTTATGTCTCTGTGATCACTCGTGCCTCTGGCTACCTCGAGTACCTCTGTGTGTATCTAGTGGCCAATGTATATTTAGGTGTTGCACTGATTCTAGGGTTCATCCCTGGTTCTAGGTTCATCCCTGTGTGCTTGTGAATTGATGCTATGATCTGGTAGTGATGCTCACTGAATATTGTATTCTCTGCACCTCATTGCTTGTTGTCATCCTTTGGTTATGTGATGCCGTTGTTGGTCTGAGGCTAATGTTGATCTGATGCTAGTGTTGATTTGATGCTAGTGGCTCATTGTGTTGCCTCTGATTAGTAACATGGTTGCTTAGTGTGTTCATCTTCTGTCAGTATCTTGGTACTGACAGTAATACTATCAGTGATGATCCACTGCACCAGTGAGTATTTGCTTGCATGTTCCTCCATAGACTGGGCTTAATTATTATTAGAGTCTGATGATTCTTTGGAGATAAGTTGATATATTAACTGATCTCTGTGTATGGTCTCAGGGAAATGATATGTATTGGTCTGCTAGTTTATTTATGAAAGCTCGACTATCTGGTTGGCTTAGCTGTAGGATCATTTCTTGTGAAACCATCTTAGAATGGTACACAAGTTGATCTTGTTGCTAGATTTACTTATGGTTAGTACTTGAGACTTGATAGATGCTTAATGATAAGTTGAAAAGTTCACTTAATGTTTATGCCTATGATGCTGGTCTGAGGCTCTAGGAACTAGGTTCCTGTGTTGCCGTCACTTTCAAAGTTGGTTAAGGCATCATAGTTACTTATTGGATCTTGGATCCTAGTTGGTTCAATTAATTGATTTGTTTGTAGCTTATAAGATCTGAGGTGCTACTCTTTCTTGGAGATGTGCCCAGATCTTATAAGAATAGATGATAGAACATATAAGTTGCCCTTTTTAGTAACACCAAATCTATGAGGCTGGTCTGAGATTTTGGTGTGTTTGTTAGAGTTTGTTTTTGACCTTTATACTTGAAATCCTCTAGGATAGGTTCACCCCACTTGGGTGGTAATTGAGAGGCTGTCTTATGAAACAACACATATTTCTGTTTGGATGTGATGAACAGATCATGTGGATGTTTATGACACTCACCACAAAACTGATGATTGTAGTGGGTTGTTGTGTTGGTGGTGTTGCTGGCTTGATCCTGTCCTTCACCTCCTGGTGTTGTTCTTGTTTCCCCTGGTTCCTATGCTTGGCCTTGATCAAGCCTGCTCCTCCTAAATCCTATGGTGTGGCCTTGCTATCCACCTAATTCTACCCCTCCTTATGTCACCATCTGGTGATGTTTGGTTTGATCTGGTATGAAGTTTTGTTGGCTTGTTTGCTTGGCTTTGGCTAGGCTGGTTGTTCTTGTGTGGTGTGAGCAATGGAGAGGTGCACTAGTGCTTGCCCACGGCTGTGCTTGGTCCTTTTGCTGGTTTGAACTGCTAGGACTGTGTCGACAGCACACCCATGCAGTTAGGTGACCGAGCTATTTGTGTGTCTGATGTATGGTTGTGGATATGCTCAATGAGGTGTTCTACCTTTTGATCTTGTTACTATTAATCTGCCTGGTGAAACTTGCCCCTTTACTTGTTGTGATCTTTTGACTTGTGGCTTATTTGTTATGAAAGATTAAATTCTTTCATATTGGTGAAACTCCCCCCTAAAGGATTTACTCAATGATATAAAGTTGAGCAGTGCAACTCACTGCTCTCTACTGAGAGTAAAAATTAATAACTTAACCTTCAATTTTCCTTTTTTTTGTTTATTCCTTGTTTTGCAGGTACAAGCTTTGAAGATTCAAGATTAGTATAGGTTTCCCTTTAGACAGATCACTGCCTTTGTAATTTTTATTTCATCCTTTTGTAATAAATGTGTAATAGTTTATTAATATGTAAATATTCCTCCTTTTTGTAATTTCTTTTCTGTAAGGATTCTTTATTGACTTAATGAGTTACTTTTTGTAACTTATTCATGAAATAAATATATGAAATAAATATTCATTTGTTTAATTGTATTTCTTATTGAGAGTTTCTATTACTATATATTATATCTTGATTAAATAATATCACTAAATCATAATTCTTAGCTTTTAAAATATGAACTCAAATTTCAAGTTTGAATTTAAATTCCTTCCCCCAAAACACACTAATTCATAAAGATCATGTTAAAATTTATAACGATCACTCTCCAAAGCTATTCCTAAACTTAGAGAGTGAAAGAAACTCTGATTATTTTAAGTTTTTATTTGGCGAAAAATTTACCCACATTTTGCAGATGAATGCATGCATATGCACAATTTCCTAAATCTACCCTTCGTTAGTTCCTAAATGCTAGGATGTTACACAGCGCCTACTCGCTATCGGAGTAGTTGGAGTCCTTGGAGTAGTCCACGACGAAGAAACCGAGGCGTGCTTGGTGCTCGTGCAGGGTGCGACTCATCTGACGATGGACCTTGCGCTGCTCCGCATCACGCTCGACGCGATGGCGCTTGGCACGGTCCCACACATCAGAGACGATCATCCCGAGCGAATTAAACTTCGCCTCACGGACATCGTCGTCCTTCGTGGATGCGTTGTCGCCGGAGTCGTCGGAATTGGCGACCACATGGGCCACACGCGGCGGAGAGAGCGTGCGCGGGAGCGGCAGCCGGAGCTGGCTGCGGCGCATGGACGGCGGGCGCGGCCTCGCGAGATCCGCCCGCCTCCATGTAGTTGCGGCCGGGGCCGAAAAGCCCGAAGTCAGCCCAAGCCGGGCGACGGCGGCGCGGGCGAGAAACTCTGAGCACGCGGCCTCCTCCACGGAGACCGCTGGCGCGCGAGCTCGGCCGCTCGATCTCCCGCCGCGGCGCGGAGAAGCGCCGCCACGGCTGGCCACGTTGCGGCAAGATTGGCCGGCCATGGGTGCGGGGAGGGCTGATACGGCGGTGGGCGGAGTCGATTTGAGCTGGGGCGACGGACGGCAGTAGAATCGATGTCAGCGACGCGAGCTCGGGCAGGATTCTGCGCATGGGGAATGGGAGGAAGAGGATGCAGTTTACCACTTCCGAGGCCTCCTGTTATGAATATATGCGGGACGAACAGTCCGTTTTGCGGAAACGGCAAAAATATTTACGATACGGATCGTTTTACGATATCTAAAAATGCCACTTTTAGATCTCAGTACCACATTTCGACGCAAAAATTTGCGGGTCAGCCGATATGCGGTATCCGGCTTGAGATGCTCTTATACATTATGATGGGAGGCCATCCATTCATCTTGTTGAAAATATCTGCCGGTTGTCACAGAATTTTAGCACATCGAATAATCCCATCCCCATCCGCCCCCCCCCCCCCACCCACCCACACTGAAAATAAATAAGTGATACATAAATGTTTTCGTCCGCTGCACAGAATATACAACGAGTATCATCTTCTCAGTCCTCTTTTGAATTTGTTTGGTCAAAATTCTCCACTAAATAATGGGCCAAGCAAAAAAAAAGTCTTAATGTCTGTAAGTAATTTATTTTTCCAGATTAAACCATATGCATTTATCTTGTGCAAATTGTAACAATTCCCTCTAATTGTACATGTTTTCCAGAGTCCTGTAAAATTTACAAGATTCTTGAGTTTGCAAACTGAGTATTAAGTGGGCGTTCGGTCATGACCGAAAATTCGGTCTTTGCATATCGGCTATTTTAAAATCGGTCTCCGAACAAATAAAGACCAAAATTTACTTATTATTTTTACTAACCGATAAATTCGGTTACCCGATAATTCGGATTCGGTTTTGGTCATGACCGAATTGTATAGTAGATATTAATACAAAAGTTCGATAATATTTGGTAAACCATTTGGTACTATGTAAGTTGTAATTTGAATATAAAATACACTTCATATAGTCATATTAACTTGTGAAAACTAACATTCAATAATACTAAATTTGGCTTAGTTGAGGAAGATAAATCTATAGTTATGAGCAACTAGGGCTTTGGAACTACGCCACTCTTGACATTGTTATACCTACGGGTACACGATCTTAGCATACCTGGTCCAGTCCAAGGAAGGCCCACGGGAATATGCGCCGGCCCATGAAGATTTTCGGATGGCCCGGACCCATGACGCCTTCGGATCCTTGGAGAGCAAGACTAGAATAGATAGAATATTCAAAGAGGCAAACCCTAAAACACAGAATCGAATCGATCATGCTGGGACACGCCTATCTCTATATAAAGGCTAGGAGGGCACGACGAGGAGGGCACTTCATACCACCGCATACACACCTCCACGCCAGATTGCATCTGCGCACCCCTGTAACCTTCGGTTCCGCCGTAATCAAGAGCAGACAAGCAGGAGTAGGCTTTTCCCTCCGGGGGCCTGAACCTGGGTAAACCTCGTGTCCCGGCGTTGCTTGTTTGCTAACCATTCCACGATCTTCAGCATCCCCATCTTCTCCAAAACCCAAGCTCATAACAATGGGCTTTGAGGAAGGTGCGGATGATATCCACACCGTTCACCTCTTTATCCGGAATCACCTGGAGGTCATCCACCCGATGATAGAGCTCCTCTATCTCCGCCACCTCACCATCCAAGATGTGGTTCTTCCAGGACCTCTTCCGCTGGATTTTCTGGGAGGGGTCGAAAGGAGCAAGGCCAAAGTTTTGCCCGTCCACTGTGGAGTCACGGATACAAAACCATCGCCTCCGCCAAGATCGGACTGACATAGAAAAGAAAAGAAGATAAAGTTGGATTTCGGGAAATGATGCGGCCGTCGATGGGATAAACGCCATCGAGCGATTGCCTCTTCACGAATAGAGCTTCGAAAGAAGAGGGCCAAAGTGCGGCTCGATACCGAGCCAGCACTCGCAGAAGATGATGAAGCAGGCGATATGAAGAAGAGAATTTGGCGAAAGATGATGGAGTTGGATGCCGTAGAAAAAAAAAGCAATCCACGGATAAAATCGTGGACCGGGAGAGAAAGGCCCCGAAGGATAAAAGCGACGAACATGACCGGAAACCCAGCGGGAGGACGGGGAATTACCTCGAAACCGGGAATCTTGACGGCCTCTTTCTCTCGCGGGATCAGACCCCGCTCACGGAGCTTGCGGAGATCGCCCTCGTGCGTCTTCGATCGCCGCCAGCCACCATCGGTGACGCGAGTAGCGGCGGTACCCTTCTTGCCGCCGGCAGCAGCGCTGGTACCAACTGCGGTGGATGCCTTCTTTGGTTTCCCCATTGCAGTGCGGTGACGGCGACGGTGTGAACGCATGATCGGAGATGGGAAGGATCGAAGAACTTCCAGCGCGCGGCAAGGAAAGCTCAAGAAGGTGAAAGCAATGAAACGAGAATGGCTGCGGTGAAAACAATTTTTTTTCCTCCACTGATTATAAGGACGAAGACGACGCATAGTGACCGTTCATCCGGAAGCCCTAAAGCAAACATCCAAATCCAACTGTCCACGTGTCAGCACAGCAGCTAACCGTCGCTCACACGCCGTCCACTACGCACGGAAACTGAGGCGACACCGTAATTATCTCCACGCCGCGCGTGACCAGTCAATTCAAAGTCAGAAGGTGGGACCCATGTTCGTCCAGTCACGTCACCTCTGGCGCCACAGACGCTTGAGGTCACCGATCGTCAGCACTAACGTCATCAAGGATATACTAGCAACGGTTACAAATCTTCGACTACACAGCTAAAGTATTCACCCGAATCTACGATTCGAATAACTACTCGGGGGCTACTCCTAGGAGCGCTGGCCTCGCACCCGAAGTATGATTAAGGTACTACACCGCTAAACTATTTCTTCGAGTCCTACGTCGAGTCTACGACTCCACTACGGACTCGAGGGCTACTCCCATTGGGAGAACTGATTCAAGCATCCGAAAATTTTTGTGTCCTACGGACCTGAAGTAAGCAACAGCTGAACTAAAGTCTACGACTCGAACAGACACTCGGTGGCTACTCCCATAGGATACCGGTCGCGCACCCTATGAATTCTTCGACTGCGATCCTTCGGATGAGCATGCAAAAAAAATTCGGCAACTCTGCCCCAATTAAACGCTAAGTGAGCAACATCCTCTTTGGCCACCCGAAACACCTCCGCGGTGATAAACATTCGGATGTTGTGTCTGCGACACAAAGATAAGACCTACAGATATCATCTGATGGCCTGACAACACACACGACTGCGCTCTGCTAGTAAGAATCCGTGTCAGCAGGCGCGATAAAAAATCCCGACGGACGCGTTGGGTACATCATTTAAAATTCACTGGAATTCCACTCCTGTAAATCCTCAGTGGCCTGAGTCGAATTACGCCAGCATATGTTCCGGGTTCAAGTCGAGGGACTCGAATCTGAAAAAGATCGTGTTGTTTTGTCCTAAGACAGTTAACTGACCCTGATCCGTCGGAAGAGTCAGACACACGCATCAATAATCCCTACACACTCAAATCGTTCTCTAAACAAACAGAGATAGCTACACCCGAAGGATTGAAGAGTCCTCAGCCGAATCTACGATTCGACTAAACACTCGGGGGCTACTGACATGGTTATACCCTACAGGTACACGACATTAGCATACCTGGTCTAGCCCAAGGAAGGCCCACGGGAATATACGCCGGCCCATGAAGACTTTCGGGTGGCCCGGGCCCATGACGCTTTCGGATCCTTGGAGAGCAAGACTAGAATAGATAGAATATTCAAATAGGCAAACCCTAAAACCTGTAACCGACTCGATCTGTGCGTGGGATCTGTCTATCTCTATATAAAGGCTAGGAGGACACTTCATACCACCGCATACACACCTCCACGTCAGATTGCATCTGCACACACTTGTAACCTTTGGTTCCGCCGTAATCAAGAGCAGACAAGCAGGAGTAGGATTTTCCTTCCGGGGGCCTTTACCTGGGTAAACCCCGTGTCCCCGCGTTGCTTGTTTGCTAACCGTTCCGCGATCTCTAGCATCCCCATCTTCTCCAAAACCCAAGCTCATAACAATGAGCATTAACGAGATTAAACCTCATCAACTCTCACCTAATATTCGGTCAGTTCGGTCTATTTGGTTACCAAGAACTAATGACCGAACTAACCAAACAAAATTCGGTCTATAAAATTTGCTACCTAATTTTTTGATCGGTCCTTTTAGTCTCAGTCTATTCGGTTTCGGTGTCGGTTTTTGGGGTTGGTTTTTGATTATCGGTTTTTCTGCCCATCCCTACTGCAGGGTTACAACGTGCATAGAAACGACGTTTAACACTCATGGGTCCTGACCAAAAGCGTGGAACACCTTTCCTATTTGTTGCATGTGTTAGAGTTTGTTTTCTGAAATATTTTTCCCTCAAAAGTTCTTGCGAGGTATCATATTTATTATTTTCCAATTTCTATAACTCATTTACACAAAAGGCTGATATTCATATTATTCAAGTTCAGCACCCTTAAACCAGCCATTGCTTTAGGAGTGCAACAACCTCTCACACACTTTTTTAGGTACTCCCTCCGATCCATATTACTTGACTTGGATTTATCAAAATTTAGATGAACCTATATACTAAATAGTGTCTAGATTCATTTAAATCTAAGCAAATTTGAGTCAACTAATATGGGTCGGAGGAAGTAATATCTACTACAATATGTTTTAACAAAAATTGTTTCTGAACATGACGGGAAAAACCAAATTTAGTACTCCTATATGAAGACTCGGGATGAAGACGGACCGTAGTAAGCTGGACTAAAACGGGATGAAGACGGACCGTAGTAAGCTGGACTAAAAAGCTGCTCGGCTCAGCTCGTTAAGACTCAGCAACTCGTTAAGCTGATGGTTGCTCATTAAGAAAATGTTGGCTAAGCATACATAAATCTATTAGTCATAGTAGGCAATGCATACATGTATCAGTGTGCTGTCCGAAGAATCAGGATTTAGAAAGAAGGATTAGGTATTTTCTTACACGGTTATGTGGCCATAACGAGCAAAACTCATTGCTTGGCTATGTTTTGTTAATGAAACGAGCCAAGTTAAACGAGTGCCGGTTACGAGCTTTATTATGTCTAGCCCTAGAAGTACACAGTGAAACCAAACTGTGACTGTAAAGATTACAATAGGAAGTACACGGGTGATTTTATACTTGCAGCTTGACTCGGCAGAAAACGAACATCGCTAGCTAGATGTATATACCGTACAATACTCAATGATGCAGTGCAGCGGAGAGTAGTTTCATTATTCAGGCAAGTATAGTAAACTAACAGCAGGTGCTTTCCGGCGGTTGGAGCAAGACGACTATGAGGCCGCCGACGGTGAAGCCCGTGACCGCGCTGTAGGCGGCGCCCTTGAGCCCCTCGCGTGCGGCGGCGCGAGGCCCCCGATGCACCGAGAAGAGGGCGTTGGCGCCGCCCCACGCGGCAGCAAAGTTCAAGGGGTCCTGCACTTGGCGCGACCGCACCATGCCGGCCTTGATGGCTGTCATGACGCCGAACCAGGCCGCCCAGCGACAGACGCGGGGCCCATTGGAGATGACCTCCTGGACACCGCCGGCGAGGCGGCCGCCGTTGGAGGAGCTGCGCAGGGCGCCCTTGACGAAGTAGAAGGCGGAGCCGCCGGCCGCGGCAACGATGAAGAACTCGCACCCGACCTGGATGACGCCCCGTAAAGTCATTGGCTTGGATATACGGGATTGGTTTCAGGCGGCGGAGTGGATCTGGGGCGAGGTTGATCTAGGGTTACGATTAATGGACGGTTCAGATCTGGGGCGTCTGTTTGTATAAGAACGTGAACATATAATATCCATTTATCTATCTATCTACCTACTAATTTAAGCTGAGGTAGGATCGTCTTTAGATTTTTCCGTTCACCTTTTATTTTCCGGTTTTGCCCCTATATGTTTGCCTAATTTACACCCCTGCCACCGCCAAGTGACACGTCCGGTGAAAGAAAAAAGAAAAAGGACTCAAAACTCCTCTCGATGGTCAACTCACGCGACCCACACATCCCGCGATCCCCTTCGGCCGCCCTGCTAGCGTGTGCCGCCATGTCCCCATCGCCAAGCTCCGTCGCCAGTTCTAATATATTACAAGCCGCCTCCTTGCCGTCGATGTTCCTACCACGCCTCGCTCACGACGCCTCGAGCTCCAGCCAAGACGCCCTGCGGCTCCTGCCTCACTGGAGCTCACTTCGCCGTCGGAGGACCACCATTCCACGCCGTGGACTGGACTCTTCTGGTGCCCCAATTTCCTCGCCAATTTGTTGAGCTCCATCCTAGGACTCTTCCACAAGGCGAAGGTCTCTAACCTCCAACCCATCTTCCCGATCTGGGTCTAGCATAAAATCCATTCGAGGTAGGCGGAGGCACGACTTCCCTACCGCTGGCCGGGATTGGGCGTCGCGCCGCCGATCGCTAGTTGTCGTCACTTGCCTACGGTGGGATTGGAGCGATCGATATGGTGTTGTGCATCGTAGCAATCTTCCCGACCAACCATCTCGGCTATGTGAGTGGGGTAGAAAACAAGAGGAAAAAGAGCTCGGCGGAGGAGGTGGGCTGCATCGCTCCAATCTTCCGCCAACCATCTCAAGCTGTCGATTGGGGGTAGAAAACAAGAGAAAAAAAGAGCTCGGCGGAGGTGGAGCTGCATCGCTCCGGTCCGGTCAGTGCCGTTGGCTTGGAGGAGGTAGCCGGGGTGGTCCAGCTCTGTTTGTTGCTTGGATATGCAGGGATTTAGGGACAGACAGGAGCAGGGGAGCAGATGGAGAGAGAGGATAGAAGATGGCGTCCGGTGCTACGGCAATGGCGGCCAGAAGTCTCTTGCCTATACCATCTTCTGGTTTCTGCATTCAGCCGATTCTGATTTTCTATTAATTATTAGTTGTTAGTTAGCTATAAGTACTAGCATACATCTGAGCAACAGTAGCAAAGGGGATTTTTTGGTGTATGGGAGAGAATAAGAACGTGGACTATGTGGGCGACATCGCAACGAACCGGATTATTTCTTTTTTCTTTATTATTACTCCTCTCCCTAGGACTAGGACCTGGAGCACTCCGATTTTTTTTCATTTGTTTGTACTAGCAACCAGCAATGTTGGCTACATCTTAGTTCTTAGACTTTTAGGCTTAGCCAGGTAGGCCAAAGTAATCTAATTTACCAAAATGTCCAATAATTGTAAATAGATGTATTTTCTCCATTTAAAAATATAAGATATTTTTTATTTTTCCTGAAACACATGTATCTAAAATAATGTGTAGATTCGGAACAAAATGAGTAAATCTACACACTAAAAATTATCTAGATACATGTGTTTTAGAAAATGGCTAAAACATCTTATATTCAAAGCAGGAGAGTAGTACTTAGTATATAGGATATGGCCGATACAAGTTTTGTAAGTGGCACCAGATGCGGGGTCTATGAGTTCTTTTCCATCTAGACATGGTCTCGATGGGATGAGTTCACTTACAATTAAGATGGTGGATGGACCGAAAACAACGAGTTAATAGTGGCAGCTGGGCCGACGACAGCAATGAGATCATCTTGGATAGAGTGATCGACATCATCAAGTCAATGCTGAAGGCATGCGTAGATGTCGGTGGCGAGATGGACAAACCAGATGAGGACACCGACATGAAAGTAATATTATAGAGGGAGCTCCAAGGCGAGAGGAAGAACTTGCCCTTCTACAAACTCAAGGACAATATGATCAAGGACATTAAGAAGTACTTTACTATCCATTGCCTGACAGATGGGCTCCCGCCATATACCCAATACCTCCACACTCAGGGTACATGGCGAAAAAAACTAGATAGCATCGTCTTAAGTGTGAGAAGATAACCGCCAAGAAAGAATCGACATCTTTAACGCTAACATTATAGGAGTCATACTTCGATGCTTCTAAAACGATATCTAGGTTTTATTCCTGATGCAACGCACGGGCATTCCGCTAGTTACAAATAAGATCATCTCCAGCAGGCGCTATAATAACGCAGCGCTAAAATAACCGCTTTGGTAAACCTCCTTCAGCAGGTGCTCTAAAATAGAATGCGCGTCCAATATTTAGCGCGGCGCTGGACTTTGCGCTATCCCGAGCGTCAAATTTGCAGCTCCGGCTATAGCGCGCTATCGCTGCGACGCGCGCGAAGAACACCAACTGCTTTGAAAAATCCCCCGCGCGAGCGTGTCGGCTCTGCCCCTCCGCGCGGCCGCCGGCGATGGAAAGCTCTGGCACCCCTCCCACCCCTCCATACTCCGTCCCGCCCCCGCCGCGCGCAATCCGCGTCAACCCGCGCCAAACCTAAGCGGGCGCCGCTTGGCCGCCGATCAGCTCTTCAAGCTGCCGCGAATGACCTCATTGCCACCCATCAGCCGGGAAGAAGACCACGTCGAAGAAGATGGCGTCGAAGCGGCCGCCATGGCTCCAAGGGAAATGGCAGCGCGAATGGCGCTTCCGCTGAGCTTCCACCGCCGTCTCCAACCTACGCTCCGCCCGCGCATGAATAATTTGGTGTTTTTTTGATCTTCTTTTCATAGATGCAATTGTGTTTTGTGTTTGTGTTGTCGCGCGCGCGCTAAAATACAGCGCCTGGTGGGGGACGAAACGAGCACGCGCTGCATTTTAGAGCCTTTGGCGGAGGTCGCTAATAAATGCATGACGGATAGCGCGCTATCCCAAGTTTACAGCGCTCTAAAATACAGCCTCTGCTGGAGATGCTCTAAGGACGAGACTAGCCGGCGGCCGGCTGCTCGTTAGTGCCATCGAGCGGACTCCTGTTTAAAGAAAGTTTCCAGGTCCCGGCTTGCTTCAGCCAAAATAGAAAGGAAAGTGCTAGGCGTTTCCCGGAAGATGGGGGAGCTCCCATCGTCCTGCTTCCCGTGTTGAAACGTGTTCATTTGCTGGAAAACATCCCGCGTTTACTGCATATGTCCCCGCTTTTATACGAAGCAAAAAGGTTCGTTTAAAATAGAGCGTCTCACGGGAGACCATGCAAGAAAAAATGTGCTAATGCGCAAAACAAACTCACGGAGACATCGCTAAACAACTCGTTGATGACCCTCGCCGGAGACCATACAGCAAAAAAAGTTTCCGGCGAAGTCGGTTTTGCTGCATTAGCACAATTTTTTTGCTGCATGGTCTCCGGCGAGACGTTCTATTTCTAAAACGAACCTTTTTTTTTGCTTCGGAAGCAAAAGCGGGGACATATGTAGCAAAAGCGGACCGTTTTGCAGCAAAAACAAAATTTGGGAAGATTTTGAGAATAAACGCAGGGGGAGGAGGACGATGGGAACCCCCCATCGTCCGGGGGATCCACATCATTTTCCAAATAGAAAACAAACGGTCTTTGCACACTACCTTAATCGGTCTCGCCTGCACAAAATACGGTCACGTGATCCAGGGCGTGAACTTTCTCCCCCTCAATCTCCTTGGTTTCCACCCCCAGCATTGCCGGCTCGAAAACCAGCAAGAAAATACACAACAGCGATGTAGAACAAGGCAATAACAACAACATATACGAAGAAAAGTTGCTGGGTGTTTCCAAAACAAGATCCTATGGTAAACCTATCTCCCTGGTTCAAATATATCCTTAATATTTGGCACAGTTCTCCTAGAATTTGCTTGTTCTAGGAGAACATCCCTAGTACTAACAAGAATTAAAAGTTGCCTTATCGGGTTTTGAAGTTGTCTCGCCAAGAACCGAAGTTGTCTCGTCAGACCTAGAAGTTGTTCCGTTGGGCATCGAAGTTGCCTCGCCGAGCAAAAGTTGCTTTGTTAGGCATAAAAATTGCTCCGTCGGGCTCCGAAGTTGCCTCATGGGCTTCAAAGTTTCCTCGCCAGGCTCCATATTTGCCTCGTCAGACTCTGAAGTTGCCTAGCCGGGAAACAAAGTTGCCTCACCGGGCTCTGAAGTTGCCTCGTCGGACTCTGAAGTTGTCTCATCGGGCTTCGAAGTTTGCCTCGTCAGGCACAAAAGTTGCCTGTTGGGCTCAAAAATTGCCTCACCAGGCAAAAATTGCCTCGCTAAACTCCTAAGTTGCCTTGTTAAACACAGAAGTTGTCTCATCGGGCAATAAAGTTACATCGCCGGACTCTAAAGTTGTCCCGTCAAGCACAGAAGTTGCTCCGTCAGGCACCAAAGTTGCTCTGCCGAGCACCAGATAAGGCATAAAATATACAAGTTGCCTCGTCAAGCTATACAACATCTCAACAAGGATAGTTGCTACATTGTTATATACTTGCCTACTTGTCATACTTGCCTGCTAGAAAGTTTCCTATATTATTAACAAATTCCAAACAAGTAAAAATTGCCTAAAACATGATTTAAATTGCCTAAATTCACTTTAAAACGCCATATCATATTACTAGAAAATTGCTTACATTGTTAACAAATTCCAAAAAAGTAAAAATTGCCTAGAACATGATTTAAATTGCCTAAATTCACTTTAAAATGCCATATCATATTACTAGAAAATTTCCTACATTGTTAACAAATTCCAAAAAAAGTAAATATTGCCTAAAACATGATTTAAATTGCCTCAATTCACTTTTTAAAGGTCATATCATACTACTAGAAAATTCTCTACATTGTTAAGAAAATCCAAACAAGTAAAACTTGCCTAGAACATAGTTTAAGTTGCCTAAATTCACTTTATAAAGTCATATATCATACTACTAGAAAACTGAAAAAATTGTTCAGAAAATCCAAACAAGTTGCCTAGGACATGATTTAAATTGTATAAAGTCACTTTAAAAAGACATATCATAGCACGTAAAATTCCGTAAAAAAAAAAGAGGAAAACACTCTGCTCTTTCAATGTCGGTATCCACGCAGATATCAAAAGCGCACACATACTACTGATCGATAATATTCCACAAACATCAATCCGCAAGTAGCAACCACATGGAAATCAAATCATGCGCTGGCACGAACACTAGAAATCTGCAGCCAAATTTTCAGGGCACGCCGGCTTGGGGATGATCACGGTACCTCGCCAGTAGAACAAATCCCTCTCCCCGCCTAAGCTATAACGCAGCCAAAGAACCTACATCTCCCTGGTGCGGCTGGATTTGGAGATCAAGAAGAGCAGAAAAAAACCTGGAAAAATCCATCGAACCGGGTCTGACAGCTCGTCCGCCTCCCCTCGCCGATATACCAGACTCTATCCGCCTCCCGCCGGCGTAGCGTGAGTTTCGCCTCCGAAAACCTCCGTGTGCCGCTCCTGCTCGGAAAAAAAGGTGTGCGGAGTGCCGCGACGTGCCTCCCTCTCCACCGTCACCAGAAACTAGTACCCTCCACGCCACCGCAGCGCACTGCTTCACCACCCGCAACTTGCCCTCCTTTGTCGCCGTTTGCGGATGATGAACCCTACGAGATGCCCATTGTCGCGTGAGGACAAGAGGAGACGGAAAGGTGAAAGAGTGGGGAAATTTGACCGGAAACGACAAAATCTAGAGCGGTGCAGGTAGAAAAGACGCTGGACTCTCCTCTGTTCCAACTTGTCGCGCAACGCGAATCAGAGCGCGCACGAACGGCGCATTCTCCTCTGTCCCAACTTGTCACGCAACGCGAATCACAGTGCGCGACGGACGGCGCACGAGCGGCCGCTTGGAGATGACAGAAAGCGCGCGTCTCGATTGTTAGCTTTTGGGTACAAATAAAAACCTGATTCACTTGAGTTACTCCAAATCCTCATCCTCGCTGCCTGCCGACCATCTGGGTCATGCTCACCTCTACCGCATGTGCCCACTACCTAACAGCGTCTTCACTCCTCTATCCAGAACCCTGATTTCAGGGTGTGTTTTTGTCCGGACACCGAAAATTTCAGTCGCGTTTTTAGGACTTCATTTTCGTTTGAATTTGGGCCAACTTTGGTCCGGACTTCCCAGGCCATTCCTATCATTCTAGGAATGTCGGATGAAGCGAATTTCGCCTCGGAACCCCGTGGAGGACCGCCGGATAATAACTGCGCGTCGCTTGACCACGCTGTCAGGTAATGTCGCGCCATGCTGCCTCCTTTGCCATGACGGATGACGGCAGGCAATAACTTCCGTCGTTCCCGCCTTTTCGTCGCTATACCCTCCTCACCACCCTCGGCCTATAAAAGCGTACCCTCGCCGGAGCCTTCACACTCCCTCATAGCTCCCCAGGTCTCCCAACTCCGGCGAACCACACACTCCGGCAAACACACTCCCCTCACTTCCCATGGTTGAGCGCTTTCCCGGCGATCCCACGGCGGCGAACGGCTTCGGCCGCCGCATGCTCCAGTAGTGGAGGCGCGATATGTATGACGCCGGATATGGCACCGCCGACGTTCGCCTTCCCATTTGGAAGCTCAGCGCCGGCGGGATACCGATTCCGCTGGTGCCCAAGGACGAAGAAATGGTGGAGCAGATCCAGGCGGCCATCGACGGCATGGAAGAGCCGGATCTTGCTGAGGATCCGGGCAATCTTCTCTACTAGGAGAATTTTTTTGCGGACCGGCGGCTCTAGGAGCTCGCCCTCCATGAGGGGCCGCCGGGGTCGCCACCGAAGCAGAACAACGTGGTGTCGCGCCGCCTTGGTGGAGCATTGCCGGCGAACTCTCGTCGCCGTGCTTGAGCACATCCATGCTGGCAACACTCCTCGCCTTGGCTTCCCACACAACGCGACGCCAGCATCAAGGGCGAGGGCCCGTCCTCCGGCCAACTAGTTGCCGAGGAGGATGGCCAGCCTCTCCTCCTCCTCCACAGCCTCGGCGTCCCGCTACTCCGGGTCCATGCCGGCGACATCGCCGCCTCTACGGTCGATCAAGCACGAGCCGGAGACGGTTCGCCGCCGACGAGGACAAGGCGCCCGACATCGCGTCATCAACGAAGTCGCGCGTCCTCGCCGCCAGCGAGTGTCCACGGCCGCCCGAGCAAGCGAGCCTATCGATTGGGCGTCGGTCGACGAGATGCCTTCGCCATGAAGATGGCGATGGAGATGTCCTCGGAGTCGGCCCCGCCGGTGGAGCTGTCCTTGCCTGGTCCAGGGCGGACTAGGAGGAGGAGGAAGGCCTCCGCATTCAGCGCCACCAGGAGCTGGCCGAGCGCCAGGCGTGATCCGGCCGCATCCTCGCCTACCAGGGCGCCCCACTTGTCTTCCTCGACGATGACGCCGGCCCTCCCACCAGTCACGGAGGTGCAGCGCCGGCGAAAGCGACTCCATCCCACCACAGCCGCCGAGCGACAACGACGATGGCAGCGACGACGGCGACAAGACTGATCCTGGCTACATGTCCTTCTACGACAACTTCATCATGTAGAAGCGGCGTTCGACATCGGCGGTGGCCTCGGCGAGTGTGCTACCTATTATATTTTTCTAGTTTTTTTTATCTAAATGTAGTTTAAATTCGATATACGCCTATATTCTCCCTCAATTAATAAAATTTGCCTTAATTCGCCCAATTCGACTGAATTTTATCCGAACGCGAGAACTCGTCCTGGGAACGTGAGTGGGAAACTCGGCGTTCCCAAGCCGAAAACGAGTTTCGTCTGGCCATATTTTAATCCGGATTTTGGCCTAGGAACATCCAACGAGTGGGTATTCTCTAAGCTCACTGCATTGGGTCGGCGCTCCAGAGGATGAGGCGACGGTGGGAGGACCCGATTGGCAGCGAAGGAGGAGAAGGAGAAGGAGGAGACAGAGGATACGCCGATCGATGACTAGCAGACAAAGGAGGAGGACATGTAGGAGCTCGATTTCGACAACATCGACGATGAAGAGGATCCCGTGGACCAACAGGCCCTCCTCGCGTCTTTCTAAACGACGCGCGATGAGAAGGCCACCAATGTCATTGGCGTGACAGTCGAAGGACACGTCATTGCGGCCTAACTGCTGAGTAGGATGAGAGGGGTCAGCGCTTCATGGCCGTCGAGTGGGAGGCCTCGACAAAGCAGCATTCCTAGTAGGAGGCCAGCGGAGGAGCAGGACACATGCTACAAAGGCCTTCTGTTGTAGGCCGCCTGCGATGCCAATGCGGTGAAGTGGGTGCGTGAGAGTCGCCAACGAACCACGCCAACAGCGTCAGCCGCATTGCACGGCCACACGTTTCCACGACTACGAGAAGAACACAGGCGAGGGCAACTGCAACGACAACGGTGGAAGAACCGCGATCGCCGGTGGAGAGCGTGGGAGGCAGCCCATACAGCATAGGCGATCGGGCACCAGCAAAAGGCCTAGTTAGCATTTATCAAAAATATGGATAAGCCTAGCTAGCATTTACTCCTTTGCATTTATTTAGTAATAAATCATATAAAGAGACATGATTTAGAGCATCTCTAACAGATCTAAGTATCAATTTCATGTGTTTACTTATATACCTGGATCTCTTTTGCCATAGTTGAGAAGTGATAGTCTTGCATCTTATTGATATAACTTTGCTGATTCAACAATGATAGTCAATTGTATTGACCATTGGTCTTAGTATATGATAGAGCGTACAAAAATAGACAACTGTGTTCTTATGCTTTCAAATCCACATGCCCTGAACAAAATTCATAGGTTGAGTTTCATATAACCGTTAAGGTCATAAAAAAACGCTACCCCGATCCCTCATCGCAATTTTTCCCATCCACCGCTCCAACCAAAAAAGCTACGGCGAGTGATGTCTACACACTTCTATTCTTGTAGACAGTTGTTGGGCCTCCAAGTACAGAAGTTTGTAGAACAGCAGCAAGTTTCCCTTAAGTGGATTACCCAAAGTTTATCGAACTCAGGGAGGAAGTGGTCAAAGGTTCCCTCTCAAGCAACCTTGCAATCAAGATACAAGAAGTCTCTTGTCTCCCCAACACACCTAATACACTTGTCAGGTGTATAGGTGCACTAGTTCGGCGAAGATATAGTGAAATACAAGTGGTAACGGTGCCAAAAAAATAGCTTCTGACTTGCTGTTGACGTGGGTTAAAGACTAAAGCAAACAAACATGCAACAAATATAATAGAAAATTGTGTTTCAATGTTTAGAAACAAGGCCTAGGGATCATACTTTCACAAGTGAACACTCTCTCATATAAATATCCTCTCTTCATGATACTACTCTTAACTACTCTCCGTTTGGACACTCTAATCCACGACAGGGCCTTCCCCAATCTAGATAACCCCACACTGTCACCTTGAGCGCTAGATGGTTCCAACAAACACCACAATTTCATAGAGACATCGAACTCCAAATATAACTCATAACAAATATTCAATCTAGCCAAAGTGCCACACTCGGTATGCACGCTGTCAACTTTCACACACGTGGGGAAAAGCATAGATCTATCAAAGCATACAGAGTATTTATGTAGACTCAAACCTAAGTGACACCATGGCATGCACGCTTCACTTTCACACACATGGGGAGAGCAGAGATATAATGAAGCACTTGAGTAGCAAGGTAGATCTACTTGATTACAAAGCTCATGACCACAACAAGTGAAGGGTTTCGTAGCATAGTAAATCAAAAAAATTCTACGGATGCGAACAGGAAAGCAAAGATCTAATCTAGGAGATGCAAACAACGAGGGGAATAGATGAGATCTTCATACCCTTGTAGATTCGCACATCGGAACGTTCGACGAAACGTGGGTGATGTAGTCATACTCGCTTCTCCTCCTCGTGATCCGATCCGATCTAACACCGCAAGTGGCGATGCCTCCGAGAGATGCACACGTGCGGCACCTCGACGTCTCCTCCTTCCTCGGTCCAGCAAGTATGGTGGAGAGACGGATTGGATCTACAACGCGACGGCGCGGTGCAAGTGGTGGAGAGTTTCTGCAGCAGGGCTTCGCCTACGTGCAGTCGGGAGGGAGAGAGAGAGGAGGGCAGCAGGGCGGCTAGGGCTTGAGGAGGAGGTGTGGGAGGGGGTGCGCCCCCAGCCCTCTTTATATAGAGGGGTGGGCGGCCAGCCCTTGCCCCTCCCCCAAGCCCTAGGGCCGGCGGCCAAGGAGGGAGGAGTGGGGGGCAAGTTCCCTCCCTTCTAGAAGCTCCCCTAGGGTTTGCCCTAGGTTTGGCAGGCTAGGCCCTATGGGGCCTTGTGCCCCTGGCCCAATGCGGCCAGGGCACTCCCTCATAGGCCCATGCCCCCTCCCGGTAGGTGGGGCCATGTTGGTCCCCCTCCGGAAGGTTCTATAAGCTTTCGGTACAATACCGATTAACCCGAAACAATTCCGAACTCCAAAAACTGCATTGCCTTATATGAATCTTATTCTCCGGACTATTCCGGATCCTCTCGTGATGTCCCGGATCCCATCCGAGACTCCGAACAAAAACTCATAAACCAATTATCCAATCTATCCTAGCGTCGAGACACGTTAAGTGTGACCCTTGGGTTCGAGAATATGCGACATGATCTTATATCAATAATAAACAGAGTCTGGAAACCCATATTGACTCCACATTCATCGATGATCATATCGGATGAACCACGATGCTAGGATTCAATCAATCCGATATATATATTCCTCGTCTTGCGATATTTTACTTGCGAGATTTGATCGGTGCCGTCATACCTAGTTCAATCTCGTTCACGGCAAGTACTTTACTGTTCCATAATCCGATATCACTTTGCGATTAACTCCTTAACCACATTCTTGCAAGCGGTGTTGATATCGACACGAGTGGGCCAGTATATCTCTCCACTTGGGAGGACAAATCCCATCTCGATACATACAACCCTGGTACTTTCCGATCACACGAGACACCTTTATGATCACCCTCTCATAGGATGATTTTGATGACCTCAAAGCTTTCTTCCGATACTGTGGAGTTGTATTATCTCATGGTCTAAGGAATACAATATTTGACATAAGAAAAGCTTCGCAAAGATGAACACGTTGACACGATCTAATTTGCTCCGCTTAGTTTGGGTTTGTCCATCATATCATTCTCCCAATGATATGATCTCATTATTAATCGACAACTCATGTCTATGGTTAGGAAACCTTAACCATCATTAATCAATGAGCTAGTCCTTAGAGGCATACTAGGGACACGGTGTTGTTCACAAACCACACAAGTATTAAAGTTTCCGCTTAATACAATTCTAGCATGGAATATAAACTTTATCATGAACAAGAATTATAATAATAACATATTTATTATTGCCTCTAGGGCATAATTCCAACAACAAGATCATGCATAGAGAGAGAGATGAACACATAGCTAACGGTAGAGCCCTTAGCCTCGAGGAAGAACTACTCCCTCCTCATCATGGGAATCAGCAACGGTGATGAAGATGGCAATGGAGATCGATGGAGATGGCTCCGGGGGCACTTCCCCGTCCCGGCAGGGTGCCGGAACAGAGACTTTCTGTCCCCCGAATCTCTCTTTTGGTGGTGGCGGCGCTACGGAGGTTTTCATGGATTTCTTCTATATGCCCTAGGGTTTTTGGGTCGGAGGCTTCTTATAGGCGAAGGGGGAGACCGAGGAGGCGGACAGAGGGCCCACACCCTCCCCAGGCATGGGCCAGGCTTGGTCGCGCCCAGGGCGGTCTGGCCACCCTCTGGTGCCTCTCCGTCCCTCCTTCTGGATTCGTGTCTCTCACGGAAAGTTATTGACTTTGGCTTTTGTCCCGTCTAATTCCGTGAATATTTATTTTCTGCCTTTCTAGAACCAAAAACAGAAGAAAACAGGCAACTGGCACTGTGGCAACTTGTTAATAGGTTAGTTCTAGAAAAGATATAAAAACACCTCAAAGTGTAGACAAAGCAAAGAAAACTAGATAAAAAACAAGCATGGATCATCAAAAATTATAAATGCGTTTCCGACGTATCAAGCATCCCCAAGCTTAACTCCTTCTCGTCCTCGAGTAGGTAAGTGATAAAAAGAATAATTTTTGAGGTGACATGCACCATCAAAACCAAGATCAAACCATTTGCAAGCATTGAAAGCTGGGATCAAAGAACTCTAAACATGTGCATGAAAGATGGAGTTCTAACAATAAGACGAAGTAACTACGCATGCAACATGAAAGGCTACAAACAAAGATCATGAATAACATGCATTGAAAAACGTTTGTTTGTTTCACATACAGAAAACATGGCATAGTGGCATTCAGCTTGTCCGTCATAGAGTAGCAATATAGATGCATAGGACACCTTCAAAGTTCACAAGAGTGACTAGAAACAAATAGCACAAGAACAAGTAATATCACAATATGCATCAATTAATAAGCTTTGGAACACTGCACACAGAATGACAACTATGCTCTCTTAATGGTGCCTAAACTTAGAAGGTGGAGACTCAACATAATAGTGAAAGAAAGGCCCTTCACAAAGGGAAGCAGGGATTTCAAGTTTCAAAAAGAGCTTCCAAAAATTATGGTACTTGTTAGCTTTCAGCCCTCATTGCCCCTATCATAAGCATCTTGAAGTGATTAAGGTTAAAGTGGAAAAGATGGAGTATATGCTTGACGAAGTATAAGTTGGCAATCTCAAGTCCCTTGAATACGAGGGCCACACCTCATGCATACTCAACTTCGGTCACAGGTAAGTTCTTGTCATTGTAAGTATTTGCATATCATTGAGAACCGCCAACAGGGTACCCCTTGCACATGGTACAGGAGCTTTCCCATAACCAAAATGACAAGTCAAGCAGACAATGAACATCTCAGCAATCTTTTCATTTACTATATGCATAGCTTTTTATTGAGGATCCTTCATAGATAGCTCACTATGGTGATGCTGCAAGTTTCCACCATGATTAGACATGGCTTAGGATAGCGGCCCAGGGGTTTATCTAACATAGGATATAAATTCTATGGACTTACAAGTTCCCTTTTTATTTCACACCGGTGACATCCATAGAGAAAAGAGCATGATATCAACTGAGTACAAAGTACAAGTGCAATGTTGAAAACGTTCGCTATGACAGCACGGTTCTGCTAATTCCAACTTATAAATGCAAGCATATACAACATAGATGCCACAATGGTTCAAGTTTATTAGCGGAAAATAATATAAAGTGTGCCATCAAGTTTGTGAGGGCTTTAATCACTAAGTTTTCACATAACAAAATAGTTTTTAATTGGAAGATATCTGAAAACAAGAATATACTTGGAATGGTGTAACACACCATGCATAGGAATTTATAGTGGACACTTTGGAATAACTTGGTTTCTTGGGAGTTGGAAGCATGAGTAGAGCTTACTCATACAAGTGGAGGCTAGCAAAAGACTGGGAGCAACCAACTAAGAGAACAATAATGGTCATAATTATGCAGAGCAACAAAGCATTACTAATGAAGGCATAGAGTGGTACTACAAGTAAAGTACTAAATGATCATATAGGCTAATGGTGACTTGTTCATAGTCATAACATGGTGTGAGCATGTTCCAAGTCAACCCAAATAAAGCATCAAAGGAGAATACCACAATACTATACTTTTTATGCTAAAACAACGCATAATTTCTTGAAGGCACACTAAGCAATCCCAATTGTTTGGAACAAGTCATGCTAAAACAATAATAACTAAACATAAGGTCAAAATAACATCTAGCATGGCATGATAAAGTCTAAGCCACAGTCAATGCAAGCTCCTCTTGCACTTACAAGCAAGAACTTACTACTCTTTTCCAACACTAATCAACCTATTTGAAACACCTCGCAAAGATAATAATCAATAAAACTAGTGAGCTTGTCTCACAAATCCACAAAGAAGAACTAAAAAGTTCTAAGCTGAAATCAAAAGAAAACTAAGGCTAAACATACTGCTAGCAAAAGAGAACACTCACAAAACAATAAGAGTGAAAACTAGAGTGTTCTAGGCAATGGAAACAGAGCGTGTCTCTCTCCAAACGAAGCGTGGTGTAACCAACCAACTTACTCAAGCAAACTAAATAAAGGAAAACCAAAAAAGAAAACTAAGACGCTCCAATAACAACACAACAATGCATGAAACAATAAAAACGAAGTGTCTAGAAAGACCTAAGATTTTTATTGATGAAGAAGGGGATGCCTTGGGCATCCCCAAGCTTTGACGCTTGTACCTCTTGAATATTTCTTGGGGTGACACGGGGTGACATCCCCAAGCTTGAGATTTTGTCCATTCTTCATCTCATTACATCATTCTTTCTCTACACCTGCAAATTTTCCTTCATATAAAACTTCACACAATCTTCATTAGCAACATTAGTGTATTCAAAAGATAATAGACCCTTAGGTAAAGCTTTGAAACAGCAAGACTTTTCACTAAAAACACATGCTACTGTAGCAAATCCTTCAAAAATATCAATTCCCCTAAAGAGAACTCAAAAAGGAATCAATAAGAAGCAAATGCAAATAATGGCAGAAATCTGTCAAAACAGACCAGCAGGTAGAAACCGATTTTTTCGAAGACCTTCTGTTGCTCAAATCAAAAAGTGTTGAAATAACGAAAGTTAGCTAACATACTGGGGGGTTTATTAGTAAATTTTCAGCTCTATCCGACTTACGGAGACTCCTCGCGATGTTTTATGATGGAGGACAGAAATCTGTTTTGGGACAGCAACTCGCCAAATCTTACTTCCCTCTCATTAAAGGTCATTCTTGGCACAAAAAGAAAACAAAAAGGATAAGGAGAGGTCATTACAGAAGTAATAACTTCCAATACTCAAGAAAACTCTTGGGTTATCTCCCAACAAGTGCTTTTCTTTAACGCCTTTAGGTTAGGCTTGATAGCTTGAGAAGATGCTCACATAAGAATTATGAATTGAAGTCAAAGAGAGCATCAAGAAGCAAATTCAAAACACATTTAAGTCTAACCCACTTCCTATTCATAGGAATATTGTAAACAAACAAGTCATGAAAGCATAAAGCAACAAGCATAGGAAAGCAAAATAAGTGCAACTTCAAGACTTTCAACATAAATAGGGGAAACTTAATATTATTGAGATGCATAAGACCATGTTTCCCTCTCTCATAATAACTTTCAGTAGCAACATGAATGAAATTAATAATATAACTATCACATAAAACATTCTTATCATGAGCCACATGCATAAAATGATTATTACTCTCCACATAAGAATAACCATTCTTATTAATTGTAGTGGGAGCAAATTAAACAAAATAGCTATCATTGTTATTCTCATCACCATAATCATCAAATATAGGAGGCATATTTTAATCACAATAAATTTTCTCCTCAATAGTAGGTGGACTGAAAATATCACATTCATCATTGTAATCATCATATATTGGAGGTTTGGTACCATCATAAGCAATACAATAGCTATCTTCCAAAGCTGGGGGAAGTAAAAAGATCATTTTCATCAAAACTAGCTTCCCCAAGCTTAGACTTTTCCATATCATTAGCAATAATTGTGTCCAAAGAGTTCATACTAATAACATTGCTATTAGCATGCAAATAAAGTTCCATAGGTTTTTTTAATTTTCTCTTCAAACAATTCATGTCCTAACTCAAGATAAACGCTATAAAGCTCTCTAATTTTTGTTGTTGTTTTCCATTAAGCCTAACTAGTGAAGACAATAAACAAAAAGACAAAATTATAGAATCTAAAGGAAATAACTTCGAGCACTCACACCGGAGGATGTGAGTACCTTTTACCTCCCACAGCGGCGCCCGTAAAAGAACTTTACGGCTTCATTGCCGTGGGTAATGTGTGTGAGTGACTTTTACCTTTCCTCCCCGGCAACGGCGCTAGAAAAGATCTTGATGTATACACACTTCTATTCTTATAGACAGTTGTTGGGCCTCCAAGTGTAGAGGTTTGTAGAATAGCAGCAAGTTTCCCTTAAGTGGATTACCCAAGGTTTATCGAACTCAGGGAGGAAGTGGTCAAAGGTATTCCCTCTCAAGCAACCATGCAATCAAGATACAAGAAGTCTCTTGTGTCCCCAACAGACCTAATACACTTGTCAGGTGTATAGGTGCACTAGTTCGGCGAAGAGATAGTGAAATACAAGTGGTAACGGTGCTAGAAAATAGCTTCTGACTTGTTATTGACGTGGGGTAAAGACTAAAACAAACAAACATGCAACAGATCTAGTAGCAAACGGTGTTTCAATGTTTAGAAACAAGGCCTAGGGATCATACTTTCACTAGTGAACACTCTCTCATATAAATATCCTCTCTTCATGATACTACTCTTAAATACTCTCCGGTTGGACACTCTAATCCACAGTAGGGCCTTCCCCAATCTAGATAACCCCACACTATCACCTTGAGCGCTAGATGGTTCCAACAAACACCATAATTTCATAGAGACATCCAACTCCAAATATAACTCATAACAAATATTCAATCTAGCCAAAGTGCCACACACGGTATGCACACTGTCAACTTTCACACACGTGGGGAAAAACATAGATCTATTAAAGCACAAAGAGTATTTATATAGAATCAAACCTAAGTGCCACCATGGCATGCACGATGTCACTTTCACACACATGGGGAGAGCAGAGATATAATGAAGCACTTGAGTAGCAAGGTAGATCTACTTGATTACAAAGCTCATGACCACAACAAGATCATGCATAGAGAGAGAGATGAACACATAGCTACCGATAGAGCCCTTAGCCTCAAGGAAGAACTACTCCCTCCTCATCATGGGAATCAGCAACGGTGATGAAGATGGAGATGGAGATCGATCCGGGCACTTCCTGCAGTGGTGCCTTGAACAGAGACTTTGTCATCCGAATCTCTTTTGGTGGCGGCGGCACTACGGAGGTTTTCGTGGATTTCTTCTGGATGCCCTAGGGTTTTTGGGTAGGAGGCTTCTTATAGGCGAAGAGGGAGACCGAGGAGGCGGCCAGAGGGCCCACATCCTCCCCGGGCGCGGGCCAGGCTTGGCCACGCCCAGGGGGTCTGGCCACCCTCTAGTGTCTCTCCGTCCCTCCTTCTGGATTCGTGTCCCTCATGGAAAGTTATTGGCTTTGGATTTTGTCCCGTCCAATTCCGAGAATATTGATTTCGCCTTTACGGAAAAAAAGAAAAGAAAGCGGCATCGTGGCAACTTGTTAATAGGTTAGTTCCAGAAAAGATATAAAAACACCTCAAAGTGTAGACAAAGCAAAGCAAAGTAGATACAAAACAAGCATGGATCATCAAAAATTATAGATACATTTTGATGTATCAGCGAGCAATCCATGGCTAGCAGACAAAACAGAGAAAGATTAGGCTTCTACGGGGACACCAGAGGGTGCATAATAAGCTCCAGCTTGTCCGCGCGTGGCAACGACATGGAGGCGGGGAGTTGTAGCACAGCGGCGCCGGCTGATGAATCTGGAGGCGCGGACTACTGGCGCTCTATCCAGGATCGCAACCACGGCACCCTCCCCCTGAGCGGTGAAAAGGCGGCATGGAGGGGAGGGGCATGGGTGGACATCCTTAGGGAGATCCTTCTTCCGGTGATCCTAGAGCGTTCTGTCTTGCAATGCCTCATGGAGCGGGAGGAGGAGACGAAGAATGCCCTGACGATGCTGATACGTCGTAAACATATCTATAATTTTTGATGTTCCGTGCTTGTTTAGTATCTAGTTTGCTTTGTTTTATCATTACTTTGAGGTATTTTTATATGTTTTCTGAGAATAACCTATTAACAAGATTCCACAGTATCAGTTGCCTGTTTTCTTCTGTTTTTGGTTCTAGAAAAGGCAGAAAATCAATATTCTCGGAATTGGACAAGACAAAAGCCAAAGTCAATATTTTACCGTGGGGAACACGGAGCCAGAAGACGAGACAGAGAAGGTCCACGAGGGGGCCATACCCCTGGCTGCGCGGCCAGGCCTGGCCCGCGCCTGGGGGTTGCAGCCGCCTCGGGCACCCCCTCGGCCTCCCTCTTCGCCTATAAGAATCCCCCGATACCAAAACCCTAAGTACCGATGAATCTTCCACGAAATAGTCCGTAGCCGCCGCCACCATAGTCCTAGATCGGGGGGGGGATCTGAAGCTCTTCTCGACACCCTGCTGGAGGGAAGAGATCATCCCGGAGGCCTTCTTCATCACCATGCTAGCCTCCGGTATGAAGCGTGAGTAGTTCCACCTTGGACTACGGGTCCATGTAGTATCTAGATGGTTCTTTCTCCTCATTTGTGCTACCATGTTTAGATCTTGTGAGCTCCGTTCATGATCAAGATCATCTATTTGTAATCATGCATGTTGTGTTTGCGGGGATCCAATGGATATTGATATTACTATGTTATATTGGTTAATGATTCTATCTTATTGATCTATCATGTCTGTGTTGTTTGTGATCTTGCATGCTCTCCGTTTCTAGTAGCTATCTTCGCCAAGTAGATGCTAGTGACTCCAAGAAGGAGTATTTATACTCGATAGTGGATTTATGCCTCTATTTAATCTGGGGAAGTGATAGAAATCTCTAAGGTTGTAGATGTGCTATTGCTACTAGGGAGAAAACAACGATCTCTTGTTCATGGAACAAGTGGTTTTTTACCTTACACACTTTGCTTAAAGCAGTTATCCGTTGCTTGCAACTTAATACTGGAGGGGGTTCGGATGATAACCTGAAGGTGGATTACTAGTCATAGATGCAATTGGATGGCGGTCTATGTATATTGTTGTATTTCCCAATCAAATCTCATAGGATCATGGATGTCTAGTATTGCATTATTATGCGTTGCTTTTTCCTGTCAATTGCCCTGCTGTAATTTGTTTACCCAGCGTGCCATGTTGTTTATCTAAAGAAGAACACCTCTAGTGAACTATGGACCCTGGTCCAATCTCTACCATTGATACATCTTCCACTGTTACTGTTTACTTTCTACAAACCACCATTACCTTCCACGGTATATAGTTAATCCTTTGTTTTCAGCAAACCGGTGAGATTGACAACCTCACTGTTCGTTGGGGCAAAGTCTTGCGTTTGTGTTGTGCAGGTTTCCAGTTTCTAGCAACACCTTTGAGTCTTTCCTTCCTCCTACCGGTTCGATAACCTTGGTTTCTTACTGAGGGAAAAACTTGCTGCTGTACTCATCATACCTTTCTCTTGGGGTCTCCCAACGAAGCTCTAAAGTGATCTGAGCTGCATCAAGCCTTTTTCTGGCGCCGTTGCCGGGGAGGTTACGGACGACTTCACAAGGGGATTCCTTCACGACCTTTCTCTTTACTTTGTTTTTGTTTTGCTTATTTTTTCTTTTGCCTTGTTTTGTTTGCCTCTTTTTATCAAAACTCCAAAAAAATAGTTTGGGTTGGTTTGCTTTCTTTTATAAAAAACACAAAAAATTTAGCTCCTACCCTAGCTGTCACCTTGCTCTAGCTCACCATGTTGATCCCCAAGTTCACCCTGAAAGACGTTTCAATAGGTAGTGGCTCTATAATTGGGAAAGAAAATATTGAAGAATTTTTTAATCATGTTAGCAAACATGAGGATATTGAGGATAGATCCTTAGCGGAACTTGCTCCTAATTATGAAATTGCTGTAGCTTCTTTAGTTCACATGTTGGAGGCTAGGTTTGTTAACCTTAACCCCATGATGCAAATAATGTTTCTTAAACTAAAAGAAGAGGAGGATACTGAAAAGAGAGATTTTATCCTAGAAACTTTGCTAAAAGAGTTCAATGATGTTGCTAAGGAAGCCAAAAAGGTTTTTGATTGTTTTAATATGCTAGGATCATGTGTAGATGTTATGGATACTTTAGAAAAGTCAGATAAAACCAAACCCATTGGAGAGGAAATTAATATACTCATGTGTAGATGCATGAGGCCTTAGAAAAGAATTTTGATTGGATTGTTCCTAAAAACCCATTTGATGAAATTAGTGAACCTAAGAGAGATGAGAAAGGATCCTCTAAAACTCATTTGGATGAGATACCTTTCCTAGTTGAAGAGATTGCGAATATTGATCTTAATGCTTCTTCATTTGAAAATACTTGATTCTTGCTTTTTGTGCCTAACTTAAAGGCATTAAAGAAAAGTACTTTAGAATAGTTTTCTTGAGTCTTGGAAGTTATTACTTATGTTATAACCTCTACTTATCCTTTTTATTTGATTTTTGTGCCAAGAAAATAACCTCTAAGGAGAGGGAAGTAAGATTTGGGGAGTTGCTGTCCTGAAATAGATTTTTCTGATCCACCGTAAATATTTGTGTAAAATCTCTGTAAGTCGGATTGAGCTGGAATTTTCTGAATAAATACCCCAGGTTGTTTGATAACTTTTGTTAGTTCAACACCTTTTGATTTGAGCAACACAAGGTCTTAAAAAAAACGGTTTCTACCTGCTTGTCTGTTTTGACAGATTTCTGCCATTATTTGCATTTGCTTCTTATTGATTCCTTTTTGGGTTGTTTTTGGGAAATTGAGCTTTCTGAGGGAATTATTACAGTAGCGTGTGTATTTATTGACAGTTTTGCTGTTTAAAAACTAAAACCCAAGGGTCTATTATCTTTTGAATACACTAATGTTGCTAATGAAGATTCTGTGAAGTTTTGTATGAAGGAAAATTTGCAGGTGTAGAGGAAGAATGATGTAATGAGATGAATAATGGACAAAATATCGAGCTTGGGGATGCCACCCCATGTCACCCCAAGAAATTGCAGGGTTCACAGCATAGAAAACAAAAAAATTCTACGATGGGAACAACTATGTACCAAGATCTATCTACTAGATACAAGCAACGAGTGGATATACATCCATAGAATACATACCCTCGAAGACCGTATAGCGTTAACGAGGTTGTACTTGTGGATGATGTAGTCGAACGCTTGCTGATCTCAAGATCGTGATGAAGTCCATCTGGTCCAGCCGGTCCAGCACCATCACGTCCAGCACCGCAAAGCAGTGGTGCATCTGTGATCGCACACACGTCCGGGTACCCCGACAACCTCCGCGCTCTCGCTCCAGCGAAGCAGCGGAAGCAACAAATCCTTCCAGAAAAAGCCACGGGAACATGTATCTCGCTGATCCGAGACCATGGGGTAATTCTAAAGGGGGGAGAGAGATCTTCGCGAGGAGGTGTGCTTTGAGAGGAGGAGAGGGGGCCTTTTATAGGGAGAGGGGGCACCCCAAGGGGCATGGCACCAGCCATGGTGGCTCCCCCACCTCTTCCACATTCATGTGGGTGGAGCTCCCACTCAAAATGAAAAGCCTCCACTCCCATTAAAAAGAGCCTCCACTCAAAAATCCACTCACATGCATTAAATTTCCACCAAATTTAATGCAAGCTCTCATTTAAATAAAACTCTTTTATTTATTTATTCAGAATTTTTTAATTACTTTAATTAACAAACTTTCACATAAAACCCCTTGCTAGTATTCAATTTCACATGCAGAACCATTTTCAGCAATTTCAACCGAAACAGTTTTGGTGTCTAGTGAAATAAATTCCTACGCTTTCCTTTTTCTTTCTCTGGCATATTATTTGCTCCAAATGGTGTCGGTATCCCTTAAGTGTGTCACCCTATGGTTCACGAATAATGTAGACATGATCGAGACCCCTCTCCGATCAATAATCAGCAGCGGGACCTGGAGATCCGTACTGACTCCCACATATTCAACGATGACTTCTGTGATCATGTGAACCTTATACGCATGTAACTCAATCCCTTTGTCTCGCGATATATTACATGTCCGAGATTCGATCATCGGTATCTCCATACCTAGTTTGATCTCGTTAACAACATGTACTCTTTTCTCGTTTCCATGATATAACATTCTAATGATCAAATCACTTGCTTGCAAGCTAATCAATGTGATATCACCGTGAGGGACCAGAGTATATCTATCCGTCACCGGGATGGAAAAATTCCACTCTTGATCTATGAGCCTCAACATAACACCTTCATAACACTGAACCCATCTTTATAATTATCCTGTTACGGTGTGACGTTTGATGTTATCAAGATACTCTTCTGGTGTTAGTGATTGACATGATCTCATGGTCTAAGGACTAAGATTACTTCGTATGATGTTATAGCAATATAAACACAATGACCTTGACCATAATGCTATACTTCGGATGAATGTTCATCACATCATTACACTAATGTTGTGACCTCGTTATTAACAACGTCCAATGTCCATGATCAGGAAACCTTTGATCATCTTGTTAATCAACAAGCTAGTTTATAAGAGAGGCATAACTAGGAACTTCCTTTTTGTTTATTAAAAACACATGTATTAACGTTTCTGTATTAATACAATTATAGCATGCAAAATAAACATTTATCATAAATAAGGAATATGATAATAACCACTTTATTATTGCCTCTCGGGCATATTCCTTTCAGAAATATTCAAGAGATACAAGCGTCAAAGCTTGGGGATGCCTAAGGCATCCCCTTCTTCATCAATAAAAATCTTAGGTCTTTCTAGACACTTCATTTTTATTTTTTCATGCACTATTGTGTTGTTCTTGGAGCGTCTTATTTTTCGTTTTTGGTTTTTGTTTGCTTAGTTTGCTTGAATAAAGTAGTTTGGACCCCCGTTCTCGCTATATTGTTTTAAATAAGTTGATTGGTGTTGGAAAGGAGTAGGAAGTACTTGCTTTAGTAGTACAAGAGGAACGTGCTTTGACTGTGACTTAGACTTTATCATGTCATGCTAGATATTGTTTTCACCTTATGACTAGTGATTATTGTTTTAGCATGACTTGTTTCAAACAATTAGGATTGCTTAATGTGCCTTGAAAGAATCACATTGTTTTAGCATACAAAAGCATAGTATTGTGGTATTCTCCTTTGATGCTTTGTTTGGGTTGACTTGGCACATGCTCACACCATGTTATGACTATGAACAAGTCTTCATAGCCTCTATGATCATTTAGTTTTGACTTGTAGTACCACTTTATGCATTGATTAGTAATGTTTTGTCGCTCTGCATTATTATAGCCATTATTGCTCTCTTAGTTGGTCGCTCCCGGTCTTTTGCTAGCCTCCACTTGTATGAGTAAGCTCTACTCATGCATCCAACTCCCGAGAAACTAAGTTATTCCAAAGTGTCCATTATAAATTCCTATGCATGGTGTGTTACACCATTCCAAGTATATTATTGTTTTATCTATCTTCCAAATTAAACTTGTTATGTGAAAACTTTGTAATTTAAGCTCACACAAACTTGATGACATACTTTATTTTTATTGCCCCTAAATAAAATTGAACCATTGTGTCATCTATGTTGTATATGCTTGCACTCATACGTTGGTATTAGCACAACCATGCTATCATGGGGAATGCTTTCAATATTGTACTTGTATATTGTACTCAGTTGATATCATGCTCTTTTGCTTATGGATGTCTTCGGTGTGAAATGAAAGGGGAGCTAGTAAGTCCACGGAGTTATGTATGTGTGTTAGAGAAACGCTTGGGCCGCTAGCCTAAGCCATGCCTAATCATGATGGAAACTTGCAGCATCACCATAGTGAGCAATCTATGAAGCTTTCTTCTTATAAAAAAAAGAGACATATTGAAAAGAGGAAAGAGAGAAAAAAGCACAATTTTTCCATAGTAAATAAGAAGATTGCTGAGATGCTCATTGTCTGCTTGCCTTGTCATTTTGATTATGGAATAACTCTTATATCATGTGCAAGGGGTACCCCGTTGGCGGTTCTCTATGATACACATGTACTTACTATGACAAGAACTTACCAGTGACTAAAGTTGAGTAGCATGCAGAGCGTCCCTCGTACTCAAGGGACATGAGATTGCCAACTTATACTTTGTCAAGCATATACTCTATAATTTGTTCACTTTAACCTTAATCACTTCAACATGCTTATGATAGGGGCAATGAGAGCTAAAAGCTAATAAGTACCATAATTTTTGGAAGCTCTTTATGAGACTTGAAATTCCTGCTTCCCTTTTATGAAGGGCCATTATATTGAGTCTCCACTTTCTGTTCTTATGCACCAATTAAGAGAGCATAGTTGCCATTTTTAGTTCTATGTGCATTGTCCCAAAACTTATTGATTGATGTATATTATTGATATTGCTTGCTCATGAACTATTTGTATCTAGTCACTCTTGTGAACGGTGTCCTATGCATTTATTAATACTCCATGAGAGACAAGCTGAATACCACTATGCTATGTTTTCTATATATGAAACAAACAAACGTCTTTTAATGCATTGTTATTCATAATCTTTGTTTGTAATCTTTCATGTGTTTTCTCAGTCTCGTTTGATTGTTCTCGGTGGCAAGTTTTGGTTTTCTGTGCTTTCCTTTGTTTATTTTTGATCTGCTATGTAAGAGGTTCGCCTCACCATATTTTACAAGTTCGGCCGTTGTGGCTTTATTTATAAAGCAGTGCGAAAGCCTATTTCGAAGCTCTCTTTTGTTTCTTAGTTTTGTCATATGGATGGAAGACGAATAAACTGGATGCACTGGCTCAACGTTTTTGCAGCACAAGGTTGTAAAATTCTAATGGTTTAAACACTGCCATTCTTTTGATCTTTTTCATATTAAATTGTTGTTTCTCCCATATCAATTTCAAAGGTATACTTAGAAACATGATTTCCTGTAATAATCACCATATTTCTAAACTAAAGCTTGTATTGGTACCGTTGTGATATAACTAATGTATTTCTAAAACTCCAAAGCTTGTAGTGGTACCGTATGCTTTCAGGTTTGCCATGGCTATATACAAGCAGGCATGCAGCTTCTCTTGGTAGAAACTGAATTTGATCATAGAGACACTAAAGGTAATCTTCTAAACTAGGCCAGCTATGTCATTAGTTTTCCAACATGAATTTCCTGTTATGTTCCGTATTAGTGCACCTTTTTCTTAAAGAAAAACTAGATCACTAAATGTTGTAGTCGAATTTGTACTAAGCATATATCCACTAAAGCTTTTGCCTTTTAGTGAGAAGTTAGATGTAACAGGAATTTTAATTTGCATACGTCATTGTACTTAGGTTGAGTACTTGTTATTAAAATCAAGTTGAACTAGGTTCTCGTAGAGAAAATGTTGTGCTAGTATTATAATTAATCTGACCATGCAAACTTTAGACTGAAGGGAACACAACTAATTTTTTGTATAATAATTTATAAACTGTATATCTTTTGTCAATTACCTTCACGGTAATTGCATAGACCGGCCCAAATTACAACAAAGTCGACACTAGTTCTTCAATATGTCATATACTGTTTTTTTTTGCGGGGGACAATCTGTCATATACTAAGAAATGAAGTTTTTGCAATTCCATTGCTGAGCACTAGACTCGGATAAGTGAGCATGTGGGTGGCCGGTGGTCGTACAAGCCTAGTTTATGAGCCATTACTCACAATTATATGTTCATTTTCTTGTTTCTATCGGGTTAAGCATGTCATCAATGTTATGCATGATTTCGTTCCATACAAGGAAGACATAATGACAGAATTTGCACCTCACAAAGATGATGAAAATGTAGAATAGTAAAAGAAACTTACAACTATGCATATGACCAGAGTATGTACTATGGTGGTTTTGTTCTTTGGAGTTTAAACTGTTTGCCAGATAATTAACTCATTAAGAAACTTGCAAGTACTTTTTTTCGAGGGGCACTACAGGACGCGCGCGCTACGCCGAGGGCAAAAAGCCGTCGGCGTAGGCTAAAATTCCCTCGGCGTATGCTACGCCGACGGCTGCCCTCGGCGTATGCATAATATGGACACATTATCACAAACTATGCCTTGATTCTAGCCATAACATTGGTCATTTGACCCGAAAGCCAACCTCGAATGGGATAGGTCATTTTGTGAAGGTTTTTTTGAGACATAATCACTATATCAAGTTTAATATTTTTACTTATAACTATGTCACATAATATGACACCACGCGAAGGTTTCGCATTGTATCGATCATTTTTTATTTTTTTATGCCCGTTTTAAACTATCGTCAAACTTTGTCGAACGACGGGCATGAAGATTCTTAGCTCGGGGCCGAGCCTCACTAAACTTGCATTGGATCTTTGATAAAATAGCATATTGTGAACCTAAAAATGATTTTTGTAAAAAAAACATGAGCATCGGATCATGTACCTGTAGTTTATATCTGACCCACTTCCTACCGACTCGGCATAAATTTGTCTTTTTCATCAAAGGTGGACGGAAAGGTTTCGGATTCCCCTATTGGGACATTGTCTATATAAGGTGGTATAGTATTTTTGGAAAATGTGGTGGTACCATTTTGAATTAGCCATTTGGTGATTGCTTCACAAAATCGTCCGTTTTTTGTGTTCGGAAAATGGGAAATGGCTTTTTGGTGCGACGAAAAGGAAAACTTCCTCGTACAACATTGTTCGCCATCCCATGATGCATGTGTATGCACAATATGGGCACATTATCATAAACTATGCCTTGATTCTAGCCATAACATTGGTCATTTGACCCAAAAGCCAAGAAACCTCGAATGAGATAGGTCATTTTGTGAAGGTTTTTTTGAGACATAATTAATATATCAAGTTTAATATTTTTACTTATAACTATGTCACATAATATGACACCACGCGAAGATTTCACATTGTTTCGATCGTTTTTGAATTTTTTATGCCCGTTTTAAACTATCGTCAAACTTTGTCGAACGGCGGGCATGAAGATTCTTACTTCGGGGCCGAGCCTCGCTAAACTTGCATTGGATCTTTGATAAAATTACATATTGTGAACCTAAAAATGATTTTTGTAAAAAACATGAGCATCGGATCATGTACCTGTAGTTTATATCTGACCCACTTCCTACCGATTAGGCATAAATTTGTCTTTTTCACCAAAGGTGGACGGAAAGGTTTCGGATCCCCCTGTTGGGACATTGTCCATATAAGGTGCTCTATTATTTTTGTAAAATGTGGTGGTAGTATTTTGCATTAGCCATTTGGTGGTTGCTTCATAAAACCATCCGTTTTTTATGCTTAGAAAATGAATAATGCCTTTTTGGTGCGATAAAAAGGAAAGCTTTCTCCTGCAACATTGTTCGCCATCCTATTATACACATGTATGCATAATATGGGCACATTATTACAAACTATGCCTTGATTCTAGTCATAACATTGGTCATTTGACCCGAAAGCCAAGAAACCTCGAATGAGATAGGTCATTAGGTTTTTTTGAGACATAATCAATATACCAGTTTGATATTTTTCCTTCTAACTATGTCACATAATATAACACCACGCGAAGGTTTCGCATTGTTTCGATCATTTTTGAATTTTTTATGCCCGTTTTAAACTATATATAATGTTTTATGTTTTACTTAATTTTTATTTACAAATGTGTAATATTTGAGTGTAGATAGATAGGTCTTATTTTTCTGCAAATTTTGATATATTATTTGTATTTTTCCGAATTAGAATGATTTAGTTATGATTTTTCAAAGTTTAATAAGATAAAATAAAAAATAGCTACGCCGAGGGCAGCCGTCGGCGTACGCCGAGGGCCGTCGTAGCATAGGATATGCCGAGGGAAATTCTACGCCGACGGCTGCTTGGCGGAGCTGGCCTAGACGATGGCTATGCCGACGGCCCCGATGTTTGGCCGTCGGCGTAGCGACCGGCCGTCGGCGTAGCTTCCCATTCCTGTAGTGGGGGATTGCAAGTACTTATGCTAGTGTGTTAGCTGTGCAAATGTTATCTCATATTCATTTATGTGAGTATACCGATTAGTACGTCTCATGGATATTAGCTGCACATTTTCTATGAATCTGATCAAACATAGAGACGTTTAACTTAAGATAAATCTATAACTTATTTGGAAACAACGGAAGGTAAAATTGCACTCTTTGATTCGATACATGTGCATCAGTAAAAACCCACTGTCGTTGGCCCTGTTTCAAAGTAAATTTTTTTTTGGAATAGTTTTTGTCCTGGTTCAAACATGAATCAGGATAGAAAAAATCAATCCCCAATGCAATAGTAAGCTTCCAAAGATGGCCAACTATGGGACAAAAAACGTGATGCAGCCAACGCACTACAGCACGCGACGGCTACGCCGACGGCAAAAAGCCCTCGGCGTAGCCAGCTTTGCCGTCGGCATACGCTACGCCGAGGGCTGCCGTTGGCGTAGCCCCCTCGGCGAAGGTCTCCCTCGGCAGAGCAAAAACGGCCGTCGGCGGGCGAGAAAACCGTCGGCGTAACTCGCGCCGGACGAGCCCGTCGGCGTAACGGCCGTCGTGACGGCGGCGCTGCTTAGACGCCGCTAACGGCGCACCGTATCGCCGGCGGCCCTACCCTCGGCGTATGGTGGCCACGTGGCACCTGGGCCTCCCCGAGAAGGGCTACGCCGACCTCGCCCTCGGCGTATGTGGACGCGTGTCCACCGCCTGGCCCTCCCAGGCTGGCGCTAGGCCGACGGCCGACCCTCGGCGTAGTGGCAGGTGCTACGCCGACGACAGTGCCCTCGGCGTAGCCCTGACCATATGGCACATGGCATAGGGCTACGCCGAGGGCATTGCCGTCGGCGTAGCACCTTCACAGTTTTTTTTTCAGCAGCAGCAGCACTCACAGTTTTTTTTCCACAGCAGCAGCAGCACTCATAGCAGCACACATGCAGCACTCACAGCAGCACATCAGTCATACAAGATCACATATGGTCATATTAAACATTGTTCATATCACACATGCTCATATTAAACATTGTTTATACATCATCCATACATTGTTCATACATCATCACACATGCCTACAACTCTGGAGGAGAGGGGGTGTACCCGAGATCTCCCCTGGTGAAAAGTGGCGACCTCTGCCGAGGGTTGCGTCCAGTAGAAGCAGCAGCAGAAGAGCCACTGGCGAGGGAGTAGAAGTGAAGCTCGGAGAACCACCTACGGAATGGCGGAGATGGACCATCGTCATGAAGCGGTGTGATCCGACGCCCATCCGGAGGCGTGGCCAAAGTGCCGGTTCCCAAGCTCCTGTTCCTACATGTTGCCTACATGTTAGTAACTTGCGAGGCAAAGTAAAGCGATAACCTGGGTTAGCAAAGAACTTACCGATGTCGATGCGTAGTAGGTCCTAGCGAAGCTTTCCTTCGATTGCAAAAATGGCATCGGACTGGCATGGGAGGCACAGGCCCGAATCTCTATTCGCCAGTTTGAATATTCACCATCATGGCCTGCAAGATAGTTTAGAAGTCAGCCGTAGTACAACAAACGGGGGAAGTGGGACTTGTATCTTTGCAAAAATAAAGGTTCGGACTTACATTTACGTATTGCATGTAGATCGATTCGCCTCCCGATCTCGCCGAAAGGCCACCTGATATTCCTCATAAGCGGCATCGTAGGCCGCGTCTAACTCAGGCTACAATTTCAAATACAAGGAATCTCGTCAGCGGTTAGCCATGCAGGAACAAAAGTCAAAGATGATGAAAACGAGAAAAACTTACATCCTCGGCGGAGCGACGAGGCTGGCCACGAGGCGGATAGGGGGCCGTCGGGTAGGTAGCCTTGAGACGGTGAAGCTCGGCCGAGGGTAGGCTTGACCTTCTTATTCAGAATCTTGAGGCATCCATGCTGCAATCCGCCCCAGACCAACGACTCCTCGTCGATCTCCGCGTGAATGGGGTCATCCACATGGGGGTGACGAGCCTTCACCATCGTCTTGTAGTTCCCCAAGTCGCTCGGGGCCGGGCACACGGGCAACGAGGGTTGAGGCTCGAGTAATGGGCTTCTTCGCCGCATCATCTCATAAACGGCGACGTCATGAATCACCTCCCGGGTTGTGCCTCTACCCTGTATCGCGAAAAGAAAATATTATGCATATGAAGTACAAACATAAGCAGAAATGCACGCAGGTCGTTCCATGTATATACGCACCACCTTCCCTTGAAGCGGTCAAAGTTGCGGTTTCAGCAGCGCGTTCCACCATCGCCTCGGTTATCCGCGTTCCGCCTCGACAAGGCTGCAAACTCGCCTTCTCTCGAGCCACCTGCCCCTAACCAGCTCCTCCCATGCGAGTCGATGCGGCTCGGCCCAATCGGGGATAACCTGAAAATGCAATACTCAACTCCAGACAATGCAATGGCAACTTAGAAGCAACTTAGAAGCAATCCAGATTACTCTCAGACTCTGCCTTCCTCTCGGACTCTGCCTCCCTCTCGGCCCTGAAAGGCTGCTCCGTCAGGAACAACTCAGGAGCCACGTCGCCAGAAGCAGAGGGTGGTGGGTCAAAGTCCACGCCTCCTCCTGTGGCACCTCGTCCTGCCCTCCTCGACCTCACCGACCCCATCCTCCGCCGCCAGAGCAAGGTCGGGTAACGCGATTGGGATTTGGCTGTCACCGTGTAGCTCTTTTCTTCTTGCTTCAACGCATTAAGCAAGGACGAACTGATTGCCTTGCGCTGCTCATATTGTTCAATCACCGCATTAAGTAAGAGAAAACAGTTAAGCACAAAGACATAATAAAATGTATACACAAAGAATAAAGGCATAATGCAATTAAGAAAACGATTAATCACAAAGACAAAATAAAATGCATTAAAAATAAATACTCACTATCATTTCATTCATTCTCATTCTCATTCTCATTCTCATTCTCACTATCACTATCTTTTGAGAAATCTGGATTCTCATCGAAGGGTGTAGGCTCATCATCGTTGTCATTCTCGGTATGGAGCTTCTCGAGCATACTTATGTCATGTATATTCACCACGACTCACCCCGAGTTTCTACATCATTCCCAAGGTCCTCAAGATCAACCGGTTCTAAATCAAAGTGTCCAAGTCCTCTTGCTCTTGATAGAAAATTCCTACGTGCTAAGGGTTAATGTTGTTGTAATCGCCCCTCGGAGGGAATCGGTAGGTTACCATGTGGCGATACCGAACACGACTTCCCAGCCACGGAATTCCGCTCCGGCATGGGTAGGGCAAATAATAAACTTGGTTGGCTTGGTGAGCAACAACAAAGACGTCGGCTCCGCTATAGGTGGTTGAAGGCCTAACTTCAACTAACCCAATGGAAGGGTACTTCTCGGTCCACCCTTGGGTCAAACCGTGGCACTTGAACACAACAAGATTGAGTTCGACATTCGTATGATTGAAGGTCACCGTATACATTCTCTAACCTTCCGTAGTAATCAAGGGAATCGGCTCCTTTGGTGAACACCCCAAGATTTACCTTTTGCATTCGTCGCCCTTTACAGTGCGTCTGTATGGAAGAAACCCATTCACATCATACTTCCATACTTCATGACGACATGTTACAACCTTGGGAAACACATTTCAGCTCATCCGCATCTCAACGTTGGGATCAGCTCCCTACAGGTACAAGAGGAATTTGTTGCGTTCAGTAGTTACGTGGAATAAGAGCGACAAGTCACATATTGCAAGGTAAGAGGGATATGTTAGAAATTACTTTTTCCATAAACCAGGACACAAAGTTTTTTTTATTTCCGGGAGCACCCTCTTTCAGTAGAGTGTCCAACTCCATGGGAGAGGGATCAGTCGGTCTCGGCCACTGTTCATCCGTGAAATCGCTAAGAAGGATAAAATAAGCATTAGACGGAAACCGAGTTACTAGCTGCATAGAGAAATAGGGTGTTCACCATTTTACCTAATGAAATCGACCACTTCCTTCATGTTCATAAGCACATAGAGCATTATGCAATCCTTCTCTTCCTTCGGCAACATCAACTCTAGCCTTGACATTATCCTTTGACTTCCCAGGAATGTTCAGGACTGTGTGAAAAAGGGACTCCCCGACATTCTTTTCGGTGTGCATCACATCGATGTTATGGGGAAGTTCGAGGTCCTTGTAATACACGAGATTCGTTAAGGCTGCCACGTGAGTCCAATTATGCGTTACACCATATCCCGCAAATTGATGGCCAGTTCCCGGCGCCGCGGGCACGAGAGCACGTATCTCGGCATCAACAACTGCACCCTCGAACTTTGGTACCTCTTTTACTTCATGCACAACTTTGCCCTTCTTGAAGTTCTTTCTATCTTCTCTGAACGAATGATTTCTTTTGAGGTACTGTCGATTCGTGTCAAACGCAACATATTTGCGACCCGACTTTAGCCAAAGGAACTCAAGTCGGTGCCTGCACACTGGGTATGGCCACTTACCAGCTGTACACCATCCACACGTTAGGGCATACCCGGGCATGTCATGCATAGTATATTGTAACCAAACTTTCATCAAAAAGTTTCTCTTTGATGCTCGGTCGTATGTCAACGTCCCGTGTATCCAAGAGTGGTTCAAATCATCCACAATCGGCTGCATGTAGACACTCAAGTTCTTCTCCGGATACTCAGGTCCTGGAATTATCAGCGACAAAAACATGGTCTTCCGTTGCATTAATACTCCGGGAGGGAGATTGAGCGGAATAACATACACCGGCCAGCAGTTGTATGAGGCCGTCGACATACCCTATGGGTTGAAGCCATCTGTTGCTATCGCAATTCTAACATTCCGAGCCTCTTCTGCCCACCGGGGGTATTTGTCATCGAAGTTCTTCCATGCCTTACCATCAGATGGATGTCCCATCTTCTTCCGTCTGCGTCTGCCTCGTATCTTTTCCCTTCTTGTGCCACGCCATCTGCTTTGGCCTCCTCGCTCAAGTAAAGCCGCTGGATTCTTTTTATGAATGGGAGATACCGAAGTATCTTCTTAGCGACCTTCGACTGCCTCACCTGACCATCCTTCCCCTTTATCTCTTCATATCTAGAGGCCTTACAAATGGAGCAGTACTTGTCACCCTCAAACTGTTTCCAAAACAAAAGGCAGCCTTTTGGACAACAATCTATCTTTTCATAATCCATGTTGAGCTCCTTCATGAGTTTCTTCGTTTCGTGAAAGGTTTTAGCAGACAATTCCCTTCAGGCAACATGTTACCACATGTTCTCAGATTAGCTTCAAAGTGAGAACAGTGGGAGTAATCGCACTTGTCGGCTAGACACGAGAGATGGCATCGAGTGAGAAATCTTTGCACCCTGCAGAGGCCTCTTAGCCGCGGCCATCATATCAAGGAAGGCCTTCGCGGTTGGCTCCAGTTCTAGTGGTTCCTCCGGTTCTGGTGATTCCTCCCGTGGAGGTGGCGAATTTGGCTGGTCGGCATCGATAAGATCATCTAGCATGTTTCTAATCCCATCGTGCTCATTGCCATTGAGCCGCTGACGCATCACCTCACCTGTCACGTTCGCACGAGCAAAGTCGACTTGCGTGACATAGTTAGACATGTACCCATATTGCAGAAGGTGTTTGTACATGTCATCCTTTCCCTGATGATGACGCTTAGTGCAATGAGCGCAGGGACAAAGTGCCCGAACCATTGCCTTCGAACCACGCGCTAACTCATTCACTAATAAATAAGTGTGCCGTACCCAATAGTCTGTTTTATTAGTCGCACTAATACGGCCACTATACATCCACCCATTATCAGCCATCCTCTTCTGCTTTGTTGGGAGACAAACAACAAATATAACATTTTATATCAAACAGGAGATTAAATGCTTCATATTTTTACGCATTCATCAACCTACATGTCCAATAGGAAAAGAGGTTCCTAACCAGCCACCGGATCCGTAGATTGGGTAAGTTCTCCCTGGTTCTACCCCGATCCAAGCATAATTTCGGCAGCACCTCCCCGCTGCTCTCCCGATACACGTCTCGACAAAAAGCCAAGAGGATGTGCATCCGGAGAACAATGAGGAGGCGCCACCGAAATCCTGTCTCGAATCGAGGTAGAGCCAGGGAGAACCAAACCCAACTACGAATCCGTCGACTGCCCGATAAAAGCCACAAGCGTTACAGTCCAAAATATGCGAGACCACTAATGCATATTAAGTCGCGTAACGCTTACGGTCGGGATGACGCCTAGGTGACGCGACAGACTTGGTGATCTAGACACAAAAATAAAACATAGGTACAAGAGAGGCGAACAAATTCTCACCCTCGGCGGTAGAGGAAGTAGTCGATCAACCAAGTGTCGAGGTCGGCGACGGAACTCGGAGACGGGATCAAGGTGTCACCTACACCATCTCCTGCAACGACAGTCAGTCCGCCAAGGATGGTCACTCCCGAAACACTACAAAGTCTGTACATTGACATAAAGAGAACACCTTAGTAAACATGCAACACACTCACGGCCCTAGTGTGGCTTCTCTCTTCAACGGCCATATGACCAAGCTAGATTGCCACTAACCAACGGCCTAATCCTAGCAACTCGTGCATGCATATCACTTAACAAATGATATAAACTACTAATAGATGCAACTAATAAATTCTAACAAGATTAACAACAAGATTTAATCTAACAAAATTAAATATTTGCCTCTAGAGGGGAGTGGAGGAGGTACCTGCAGAGGGGGCCGAGCTCGAGGAGGATGGGGAGAGCTTGGGAGGAGGGGGCCGAGCTTGGGGAGGAGGGGGCGAGGTCGGGGAGGAGCCGAGGCTGGAGGAGGGGCCGAGCTCGGGAGGAGGAAGGAAGGAGGGAGGAAGGCCGGGAGGAGGAGAGCTTGGGAGGAGGGTGCAAGGTCGGGAGGAGGGAGAGCTCGGGGAGGAGGGGGCCGAGCTCGGGGAGGAGGAAGGGAGGAGGGAGGAAGGTCAGGAAGGAGGGGTCCGAGCTCGGGGAGGAGGAAGGGAGGAGGGAGGAAGGCGGCTGGCGGCGGGGAGGAGGGAGGGAGGAGGCGGTGGAGCTCGGGGACCGGCTCGGGGAGGAGGAAGGGAGGAGGGAGGCTAGCGCGGGAGAGAGGGAGGCGGCGGTGGGGGAGGGCCGGGGTCGGGGGAGGGAGGAGGCGGTGGAGCTCGGGGGAGGGAGGAGGGCAGGCGGGTGAGGTCGGGTTCGGGAGAGCGGTTGGTGAGAGGAGGAGGGGTCGGGAGCGGGCGCGTGGGAGCCAAAGTAGGATAGGGCTACGCCGACGGCCAGGCATACGCCGAGGGCAGCCGTCGGCGTAGCTAGGATTTTTTTTTTAACTTTTTTTTTGAAAGAAGGGTCTTTTGTTTAATATCAAATTTTACGACATACTTTATTTAGTGTCTACTATTATAGAAGAAACTATATATTATTAATATATAATTTTTTATTTCGTCTTGTGCTCGTTTTCCAAGCAAACCCTAGATGTGGGCTAAACGGGGAGATTCCCACCTTATTTCGTCTTGCATGCATGCGAGGGGGGACACATGAAAGCACCTATACCAACCTCTCACCACACTCACACACATATGCTAGGGGCACATGCAAGTTTTCATCTCACTCCAATGTTCTCGTGGTCTTCGTCCGGCGAAACCCTGATCTGTGCACACTCGGATCATCTACCCCACTAGACGTTCCTCTAACATGGGTAGCCCGGCGTAGCTCTCTCTTGTTTTGTGTTTGTTTAGGTCATAGGGTGATGTAAAACCATGTTGGTTCACAAGTTGGGGCACTATCCTACCCGGTTTCACCTCGACGGGGAGATTCCACCCTCATACGGGTCCGGAACCTTAGACTCTAGGTTAGAGCGCATGCATGCGAGGGGGCACACATGCAAGCACCTATACCAACCTCTCACCACACCCACACACATATGCTAGGGGCACATGCAAGTTTTCATCTCATTCCAATGTTCTCGTGGTCTTCCTCCGGCGAAACCCTGATCTCTGTGCACACTCGAATCGTCTACCCCGCTAGACGTTCCTCTGACAGGGGTAGCCCGACGTAGCTCTCTCTTGTTTTGTGTTTGTTTAGGTCATAGGGTGATGTAAAACCATGTTGGGTCACAAGTTGGGTCACTATCCTACCCGGTTTCACCTCGACGGGGAGATTCCACCCTCATACGGGTCCGGAACCTTCGCCTCTAGGTTAGAGCGCATGCATGTGAGGGGGGACACATGCAAGCACCTATACCAACCTCTCACCACACCCACACACATATGCTAGGGGCACATGCAAGTTTTCATCTCATTCCAATGTTCTCGTGGTCTTCCTCCGGCGAAACCCTGATCTCTGTGCACACTCGGATCGTCTACCCCCCTAGACGTTCCTCTGACAGGGGTAGCCCGGCGTAGCTCTCTCTTGTTTTGTGTTTGTTTAGGTCATAGGGTGATGTAAAACCATGTTGGCTCACAAGTTGGGGCACTATCCTACGGTTTCACCTCGACGGGAGATTCCACCCTCATCTGGTCGGAACCTTCGCCTCTAGGTTAGAGCGCATGCATGCGAGGGGGGACACATGCAAGCACCTATACCAACCTCTCACCACACCCACACACATATTCTAGGGGCACATGCAAGTTTTCATCTCATTCCAATCGTGGTCTTCCTCCGGCGAAACCCTGATCTCTGTGCACACTCGGATCGTCTACCCCCTAGACGTTCCTCTGACAGGGGTATCCCGGCGTAGCTCTCTCTTGTTTTGTGTTTGTTTAGGTCATAGGGTGATGTAAAACCATGTTGGCTCACAAGTTGGGGCACTATCCTACCCGGTTTCACCTCGACGGAGATTCCACCCTCATCTGGTCCGAACCTTCGCCTCTAGGTTAGAGCGCATGCATGCGAGGGGACACATGCAAGCACCTATACCAACCTCTCACCACACCCACACACATATGCTAGGGGCACATGCAAGTTTTCATCTCATTGAATGTTCTCGTGGTCTTCCTCCGTGAAACCACGATCTCTGCACACTCGGATCGTCTACCCCTAGGCGTTCCTCGACAGGGTAGCCCGTAGCTCTCTCTTGTTTTGTGTTTGTTTAGGTCATAGGGTGATGTAAAACCATGTTGGCTCACAAGTTGGGGCACTATCCTACCGGTTTCACCTCGTCGGGAGATTCCACCCTCATCTGGTCCGGAACCTTCGCCTCTAGGTTAGAGCGCATGCATGCGAGGGGGGACACATGCAAGCACCTATACCAACCTCTCACCACACCCACACACATATGCTAGGGGCACATGCAAGTTTTCATCTCATTCCAATGTTCTCGTGGTCTTCCTCCGGCGAAACCCTGATCTCTATGCACACTCGGATCGTCTACCCCCTAGACGTTCCTCTGACAGGGGTAGCCCGGCGTAGCTCTCTCTTGTTTTGTGTTTGTTTAGGTCATAGGGTGATGTAAAACCATGTTGGTTCACAAGTTGGGGCACTATCCTACCCGGTTTCACCTCGGGGAGATTCCACCCTCACACGGTCCGGAACCTTCGCCTCTAGGTTAGGCGCATGCATGCGAGGGGACACATGCAAGCACCTATACCAACCTCTCACCACACCCACACACATATGCTAGGGGCACATGCAAGTTTTCATCTCATTCCAATGTTCTCGTGGTCTTCCTCGTGAAACCACGATCTCTGTGCACACTCGGATCGTCTACCCCTAGACGTTCCTCGGCGAGGTAGCCGGCGTAGCTCTCTCTTGTTTTGTGTTTGTTTAGGTCATAGGGTGATGTAAAACCATGTTGGCTCACAAGTTGGGGCACTATCCTACCGGTTTCACCTCGGGAGATTCCACCTCATCTGGTCGGAACCTTCGCCTCTAGGTTAGGCGCATGCATGCGAGGGGACACATGCAAGCACCTATACCAACCTCTCACCACACCCACACACATATGCTAGGGGCACATGCAAGTTTTCATCTCATTCCAATGTTCTCGTGATCTTCCTCGTGAAACCACGATCTCTGTGCACACTCGGATCGTCTACCCCTAGGCGTTCCTCAGTGAGTAGCCGGTGTAGCTCTCTCTTGTTTTGTGTTTGTTTAGGTCATAGGGTGATGTCAAACCATGTTGGCTCACAAGTTGGGGCACTATCCTATCCGGTTTCACCTCGACGGGAGATTCCACCCTCATCGGTCGGAACCGCCTCTAGGTTAGGCGCATGCATGCGAGGGGGACACATGCAAGCACCTATACCAACCTCTCACCACACCACACACATATGCTAGGGGCACATGCAAGTTTTCATCTCATTCCAATGTTCTCGTGGTCTTCCTCGTGAAACCACGATCTCTGTGCACACTCGGATCGTCACCCCCTAGGCGTTCCTCACGGAGGTAGCCAGCGTAGCTCTCTCTTGTTTTGTGTTTGTTTAGGTCATAGGGTGATGTCAAACCATGTTGGCTCACAAGTTGGGGCACTATCCTACCCGGTTTCACCTCGGGGAGATTCCACCTCATCTGGTCCGGAACCTTCGCCTCTAGGTTAGGCGCATGCATGCGAGGGAACACATGCAAGCACTTCATGTGGTCGTGGTGAGTGCTATTGAGAACCACATGCGATAATAACACTTACAAACATATAGAAATTTCTCGATCGGGTGTGAGAAGATTCAGCGACATTTCATGTGGACGTGTATGCTATTCAGAGGGTACGAAATTATCCAATTAATAAAATATATATAAATAATTGATGCAAATACAAAATATATGAAAATAGAGAAGGCTAGGCCGAGGTGACCGTCGTCACGTTGCTGTGCGCCAGGGTGGCCGTTATGTCTATCTGCCGAGGTGGCCGTCGGTATGCTATCTTAGGGTCGTCGGCTAACCGAAGCACCGTTAAGCGGCCGTCCGTCTTTGGCCGGCATGTGCCACGCGTCCGCTTGCTACGCCGAGGACCGCCACTACGCCGAGGGTGACCGTCGGTGTAGTGTATACTACGCCGACGTCTTGGCTACGCCGAGGGCTAGCCAGTTGGGCTGGCCTGGTCCGGTGCTACGCCGACGGCCCCGACGTTTGGCCGTCGGCGTAGCGGACGGCCGTCGGCGCATCTGGCCATTCCTGTAGTGACGTGTGTAGATAAACAAAAAATCTTGGTATATATTATTATATTACAGCATATCGAGACCTTGAGCTATCGGCGTGAAGCAGAGAAGCATATCAACTGAGCGGGTAGACGCAACGCATGTACTTGCACTAGTGGAAACGCGGGCTTTTGTTGATCCCGAAAATGGGCTTTAACACCGGTTCTTCTACGAACCGGTGTTAAAGGGGGGGCCGTACCAGCGTGGCCTCTGCGGCATTAAAGGAGCCCCTTAACACCGGTTCGTGCCACTAACCGGTGTTAAAGGTCCCCACCAGATGGCCCCTTTTAACACGGTTCGTGGCACGACCGGTGTTAAAGTGAAAATATAAGACACCACCCAGCCACACACCCCACTCTTCCATTTTTCACATTTTGGAGCCTAGCAAGAGGGTGTGAAGAGTGCTAGTTTGTGTTTTTCATATGCACTAGAGGTGTTCGGTGAAATGCCCGAGAGCTCAAAATAAGCTTTCTTGTTGCTCTTTCAGTCTCGATTAGGTCGGCAACTATAGTTTCATGTGTCATTGATGTACTATATATATAAATGGTCATCTCCTATTATTTTTGATATATACTACATATTAATGCAGATGAATCGGCAATGGATGTATGACCGCCGCACTTCCGAGTACATTACGGGCCTCCAAAATTTCATCGTTGGCTAATGCAAACCGTGGTCACAATGGTTTCATGTGTTGTCCGTGTGTTCCTTTGTCGAACAAGAAAGACTACTCAAATACGAGAACCATTCACGCCCACCGCTTGATCGGTTTCATGCCCGCTATAATTGTTGGACCAAGCACGGAGAAAAAGGGGTTGTGATGGAAGACAACAAAGAAGAAGAGGATGATGAAAACTATCATAATATGTATCACGAATATGATGATCTTGCAACGGGGTAGATAATGAAGATCAAGAGGAGCGGATGGGCCGCTGATGGCGATCTTGGTCGGGCCATTCTTGATGCAAAGGAAGAATGTGAAACTGAGCAGAGAAGGAGAAGCTGGAGCAGATGTTAAAGGATCACAAAACATTGTTGTATCCAACTTGCGAAGATGGCCACAAAAGCTAGGTGCCACCTTGGATTTGCTGCAATGGAAGGCAGAGAATGGTGTGGTGACAGCATTTTCAAAGTTGTTGGTAAAATGAAGAATCTTCTTCCAAGAAATAATGAGTTGCTGACGGTACATACCAAGCAAAGAAGGTTGTCGCCCTCTAGGATTAGACGTAAGCGAATACATACTGCATTAATGACTGCATCCTCTACCGGTGAAATGCGAGAATTTGGATGCATGCGGTATGCACCTTTGCAGTATAAGATCGACGAGACGATCTGGCGATGTTGAGGCGAGGCCCCTAGGAAGAAGGTTCCCGCCAAGGTTATGTGGTATGCTCCTATAATACCACGGTTAAAGCGTCTCTTGAAATAAAGAGCATGCCAAGTTGTTGCGATGGCACATGGAAGACCGTAAGAAAGAGCGATGTTGAGACACCCTGATGGGTCACGGTGGAGAAAAGTCGAGCGAGAGGACTTTACTGCGTGGCAAGGAACTTAAGGTTTGGTCTAATGCACGACGGCATGAATCCTTTTGGTGAGCGAGCTGATCACAGACACGGCACGTGACCCTATGTATCTATAACCTTCCTCCTTGGTTGTGTATGAAGAGGAAGTTCATTATGATGCCGGTGCTCATCCAAGGCCGAGGCAACCCGGCAGCGACATTGATGTGTACCTAAGGCCATTAGTTGAAGAACTTTTACAGCTGTGGGCCAAACCAGGTGTCGTATGTGGGATGAGCACAAAGGGGCCATTTGACCTCTGAGCATTGCTTTTCGTAACCATCAATGATTGGCCTGCTCTTAGTAACATTTCAGGCGACAAACAAGGGATACAATGCATGCACACACTGTTTAGATGATCTTGAAAGTGTATATTTGGATAAATGTAAGAAGGTTGTGTACCTAGGGTATCGCCGATTTCTTGAACACATCGATGAAAGAAAGGCAAGCATTTCAAACGTCTGGCGAACCGGAGGAAGCTTGTCCTCGCAGGTGAGGAGGTATTTGGTATGGTCAAGGACCTAGAAGTAATCTTTGGAAAAGGTCTGGCGGTCTATCTGTTCCGAATGACGATGCGGACACGCGCCCATGTGGAAGAAGCAATCTATATTTTGGGACCTACCCTATTGGAAAGTCTTAGAGGTCCGCTCTTCAATCGACGTGATGCACGGATTTAAGAATGTTTGCGTGAACCTGCTAGGCTTTCTAGGAGTGTATGGGAAGACAAAGATACACGGAAGCACGACAAGACCAGCAACGTCAGAAGGCCTGAAGAGCCTATGCATCACGAGCGAGAAGGGTAAGCGATGCCACTTAACTCCTGCCACTACGCTCTTACCAAAGAGAAGGAAATCTTTTTGAATGTCGAAGCGTATCAAGGTCCCGTCGGCTTCTAATCGAATATAAAGGGAATAATAAATATGGCGAGAAAAATTCCAAAACCGAAGTCTCATGGCGCCACGTGATTATGACACAATTGCTTCCGATTGCATTGAGGGGCTTCTACGAAAATGTTCGAGTACCCATTGTGAAGCTATGTGCATTCCTCAATGCAATATCTCGAAGGTAATCGATCCGAGCCTACCGGTTACAAGCAGATGTGGCCCAATGTCTTGTCGACTTTGAGTTGGTGTTCCCATCCTTCTTCAATATTATGGCGCATCTCTGGTTCACCTAGTAGAAGAGATTGCCATTCTCGGTCTGTATTTCTACACAATATGTTCCCCTTTGAGAGGTACATGGAGTCTTAAAGAAATATGTTCATAACCGTGCTAGGCGAGGAAGCATCTCCAAGGGCTATGTAAGAGGAGGTCATTGAGTTACGTGTTGATTTTATTCGACCTTAAGGCGATTGGTGTTCGAGAATCACGACATGAGGGAGACTGCGTGGAAAAGGCACCCTAGGATGTAAAGCAATGATATGTAGGGACGGGCATTCTCTCAATCAAGCACACTACGGTTTTACAAAGATCTATCTTGGTTGCCCGTATATCAATGAACACAAGAATTTAATCGCCTCAAACACCGGGCGGTCGATGAATGGATTATAAGTGAACACATGGCGAGTTTTGGCGGCTGCAAAGACTTCTCACGAATAACACCACTATTGGGGATCATTGTACTTGTTGGCGGGACACCGTCTTATTGTATGTACTTTCCAAGTGCGAGATAAATGGGAATACATTTTACACGATAGGCCAAGATAAAAGAGCACCAACCAAAAGCAGTGGTGTCCGCCGATGCACAGAAGACAATGGGCAAAAGACCACGTATTATGGGTTCATAGAGGAGATATGGGAACTTGACTATGGACCTAATTTTAAGGTCCCCTTGTTTCGATGCAAATGGGTCAAGCTAACGAGGAGGGGTTGAGGTAGACAAGTACGGAATGACAGCGGTGGATCTCAACAATCTTATGAAGAACTTAGGCGAACCATTCGTCCTAGCCAATGATGTGGCTCAGTTTTCTATGTGAAGGACATGTCCTCCAGACCTAAAAAAAAAAAAAATATGCAAACGAATACATCATATGATGAGCCAAAGCGTCACATAGTTCTTTCAGGGAAAAGAAACATCGTGGGAATCGAGGACAAGACAGACATGTCAATAAGTTTGATGAAATTCCGCCCTTCACGGTGAAAACCACCCAAGCATTCCGTTAAGTAAAGAAGATGCTCCATGGTTACGGAAGCGATCATAAGGAAGGGCATATGCCAAGAAGTTCATGCTCATATTATGTAACTCTAGTTCATGTTTTAATACATGTCTTGAGTGTTAGTCATGTTTTGTGGATGGACGGGAGTATGAGAAGAAGTTGTCCGAATCGTACTTACCATTAAGATCGATCTCCAAGCGTGCGCGGTCACATATTAGGAGTGCCTCTATGAGCAGTTTCTGGAGATCTTGGGAGGCGGGCTCGTCGGCATCTCCACTGGCCGTAGTGGTGTCCCTGCTCTCAAAACCATCTTGCAGCTTTGTAACTTGTCTAACTAGATCAATACACGGGGAGCTAACTAATTTCACATATTAGGGTGCCTCTATGACCAGTTTCTCGGAGATCTTGGAGGCCCAGGCGTGCATCTCCACAAACTGGCCCGTAGTGGTGTCCTGCCTCAAGCGGGTGGAGGACTGGACTCACAAGGATGCCTATTTATAGTACAAGCAGCTCGACATAGTGTTGACACTTACAAAATAATGTCGACACTCACCCTAATTAGTCGGTTGGTGTCTCCAAGGACTAAATTCATCTTTAGTCGGTTGGTGACACCATCCGGAGGTACACGCCATACGACATAATGTCGACATGCACTCACCTCTATTATTAGTCTTGACTCGTGTTTTGTCGGTTGGTGTCTCCAACGGGACTAAAATTCATCTTTAGTCCCGGTTGGTGTCTCCAACCGACTAAGGTTCATCCCGCCATTTTCTTCCGCCATTTTTCTTCCCGATTCTTCCCGCCATTTTCTTCCCTCCATTTTCTTCCCTTGATTCTTCCCTCCAGTTCTTCCCGCTAGTTCACTATATATATATAGGGGTTGGCCTCCATTGTCATTGCACATCTCTAGACTCATATCGCAACCTCATCACTCTTTCCCATGGCTTCCACCGTAGCACTAACCCCGGGGAGGCGGAGGCGCTTTGCCTCCTACCCCCGCAGGAACTCTTGTCCCGTCGGCTGGATCTTTGGCCGGAGGTGTCGGTTCCTCTGTCCCTCTAGGTGTGGGCGGATGGCCATCACGAACCACTACTACTTGAGCTCACTGGCCGGAGCGGAGGAATCCCGGATGGCATCCCGACTATTTCTCTACTTGGGAAGCCTTCTTCGTGGATCGGCATGAGAGGCGCTCGCCAGCACGAGGAGGACGGCCCACCTCCTCCTAACTTCAACGAGGCCGTCGGCTATGGTGGCGCGGTCGGACTCTCAGGCGTCATGGCCTATGACACCGCCGACTCTAACCCCGTCTGCGCTACCCTCAAGTCCAGCCCACGCTACCCTCAAGTCCAGCCCGCGTACTCTCGGAGGTTCAATTACGGTGACCCGGACGGCAGCGGCGATGGCGGCGTGGCGAAACGACTACATGGCGAGTATTACAGTGTAGGCGAGCATGACTAAATCACTCCAACATTCGAAACAAGTTCGGCGATTGTTACTTAATCGCCATGTATCTTGATTTTCGTTCTTTTATGTATCTTAATTTTCAGTTCGATTCGGTAGATTGTTACTTAATCTGGCCATGTATCTTAATTTTTAGTTCTTTTATATATCTTAAAAAGCACCTTTAATGCATGAAATAAGTGTTTATTTATTTTAGAAAATTTCATGTAAAGTAAATATAAAAATCATTTACATGAATGGATAGATATTATTTTATGAAAATTATGATATATTATTCATATTTTTCGAGTTGAAATGAAAAAGATATGAATTTTCTAAATTCATATCATATTTTTGAATTAAAAAGCCCTTTAATGCATGAAATAAGTGTTTATTTATTTTAAAAATTTCATGTAAAGTAAATATAAAAATCATTTACATTAATGGATAGATATTATTTTTCTGAAAATTATGATATATTATTCATATTTTTCGAGTTGAAATGAAAAGATATGAATTTTCTAAATTCATATCATATTTTTGAATTAAAAAGCCCTTTAATGCATGAAATAAGTGTTTATTTATTTTAAAAATTTCATGTAAAGTAAATATAAAATTATTTACATGAATGGATAGATATTATTTTTCTGAAAATTATGATATATTATTCATATTTTGAATTAAAAAGCCCCTGAATTAAAAAGCCCGAATTAAAAAGCCCTGAAATAAATCTTTGAAAACACCCCTTTAACACGGTTCGTGGCTGGGCCGGTGTTAAAAGCATGAGCATATCTTTAACACGGTTCGTGGTGAACCGGTGTTAAAGGAAATATCTTTGTGAGCGCCCCCCACTAACACCGGTTCCACGAACCGTGTTAAAGAAATTTATTCACCTTCCTCCTATTCCTCCCACGCAGCCAGATCGATCGGCCTTGCCCGACGCTGCCTTCGCCCCACGCCGTCTGCCGCCGACGCCTTGCCTCTCGCCGCTCGAGTTCGCCTGACTCTGCACGCCGCCCCTCTCCGCCTGACCGCCGGGCTGCTGGCGACCCGCCGGCTCGCCGCATCCACCACTGCGGCCATGCCCGTCGCCTTCACGTCCCGGCCTGGCGCGCGTCCTGCGCCCGTCGCCCAATGCTTCGCCGACGTGCGCTTCGCCCGTTCCACCTCCGCCAGCGTCCGCTGCAGGCCACGCCGCCTCGCCGCCTCTCGCCCAGGCTCCTCGCCCGGCGCGTCCCCGTCCCGTCGCTTGGGCTCGGGCCACCTCCACCTCTGGCCCTCGGGCTGCTGGACCCGCCCTCAACCGACCTGCCTCTCCTTCCCGGCCTGGCCGCCATGTCGCGACCGTCGCCTGCAATGGCCGTCCTTGTTCAAGGCCTCCTCCCACTCCTTGGCGGAGCTTGGGCCAACCAATTGGGGGCAAATGGGCCAAGGAGACACTTTGGGCCACTATTGGGGGCAAATGGGCCAAATATCGTTATTTTACCCAAAATTTGTCAAATATGAAGGGATATTAGGAAAAAAAATTCTTGGGGAAATGGCGGCCTCGAATGCATAGCTCACTTGAGTCCCAGGCCCGTCTTCCTTGTCGTGCCCTTTGGCAGGAGCTCGCTGCCATGGCGGCGCGCCTCCTCTGGAACCGCCTCCGGGCCTCGCGACTCACGATCTAGGCCTTAATCCTTGCACATGTGAATTAGAAGCATGTGGAGTAAAATAAAATAGCTTATAGCAAAGATATTATAATAGGCCACGCCTAAACCCTAATGACCACCTCGCTCTCTTCCGTGCAGAGCGTCTCGCCCGCCGCCAGAGCTCATAGGCCACGCCAACGCTTCTAGCCGCCCGACGAGACCGCCGCATCCGTGTTCGCCTCGCCGCCTCGCCCACACCACCCTCGTCGCCCTCGCCGCCGCCATCCATGGGATATAAGTAAGGGCATGTTTGATTCAAAGGATTTGTATAGGAAATTTGTAGGATTAAATCCTATAGGAAATTTGTAGGATTAAATCCTATAGGAAATCCTATAGGAAATTATGCATGTTTGATTCAAAGGATTTGTATTGTATGTGTATTGTATATGCATGTGTATATTTTGTGCCACGCCGACCACACCGCCACCATTATGCCGACCTCGACCTCCTATGTCCTCGCCGAGCCTACACACGCCGAGGTGTGTCGCCCATGTTAGGTAGACCATCACGTCGTCTTGGTTGACACACCACGCACCCGGCCCGCTCTCGCCCTAGCGTCGCCACCTCTCGTTGTCAATATAGCATTATAATAACCATGCTATGTTAATCAACTTTGATGACAAGTTAATTAGAAGAAGTAAATGTACCCTCTCATATGAGTCCGGTTTCTCGAATTAGGGTTTGAAATGACCAAGCATGTATTAGGGTTACATTTCAATACTTTTAACTGTCATATCATCGTCCTTGCTTGAGCATTTCAATAGATGTATTACGATATTTCGTGATAATATTATTGTTTTAGAAACTATGGATCCACTTAGTAGAAACCTTGAAGAAGAAGAAATAATGGAGAACATTATTGATGAGGACACCTCACAATATCGAACTTGGAGGGACATGACGACGGCTCAAGTACTAGTCATGGAGAAGATGAAGACTCGGTGAGCAATTTAATGGTTACAAAGTCCCGAGGTATATGCATTGATTAAGCCTCGGTTGAACTCCACCAACAATCTTCTTCTACATGTATTAATTAACGCTTCTTTCTTTTTAGCCCTCTGGATCGACCAGCCGCAACCATCTTCTTCTACGAAAAGAGCAAGCGAGGCGCGAGTTGAAAGATCGTGCAAAGTTCACGATCGAGCGGTCGTGTTGATGGCAGGCCGATGGAGCCCAAGAAGGCGCGAGACAAATTTATACGTCGGTGGAGTTCTTGTTAGGGACCAAATCCCAATCACAATTGAAAATTGGAATAAGCCAAAGAAGGCGGCGGTACCTTTGTCGATGATCCAAAAACGCTTTGGAATTCGTTGTTGGTAAATTTCACCCTTCCGCCAGAGGAGGATGAAAACAACCGGTTATAGAGAACAAGGTCAAAGAGTGGACTCTAAAGAAGATGGCTGATGCTTTCATAGCTGGAAGACAAAATTGAACAAATTTGTCAAAGGCGAGACTCAAATTTCAAGACGCATATTATGCGAAGATAAGACCTCAACGGCGAATTTAAGACATATAAAGAAAGTGCTATAGCTAAAGAGGTCGAAACCAATACGCTTAATGCCCTCAAGAAGGAATATCACGGAGGACGGGGTCGGTGGCTACATATCTCGGAGGCCTAAGTGGGAGGAAGCTGAGAGGGCCTGCTTGAGAGGACCACACCCAGACAGATGGGTGGGACCTACGTGCAAAGACTTGGTTCTCTGGAATCGGGGCAAGGTTGGACCCGAAGCGATTGTGTATCTTCCCAACCATCCTTGCCAAACCCGTCCTTGAACTCATCACGGCACGAGGAAACATCCGGGACCTTCCATCCCGGCAGAGAATGACCAGCTCACACGCGCCATCGGTAAAAAGAACAGTCCGGACATGCACGAGGCACGGGGTATGGCGTGGAAGGATGGGTTTGCCGTGGGCGACTCTTCAGATGGCGCGCAGAAAAGAAAAAGCGCAGATCGGATGACACAGATAGAACATGCACTTGCGGCAGACGCAAGTGAATGCACAATGAAACCATCAAGCTACCGGCCCATCTCAGCGGCATGAAGAGCCTGCATTGGAAGCTGCCGGCCGGACTGCGCGGAAGCGTGTGGCTTCCACGGAGAACGTGCAGCCAACGCTTGAAATGACGGGTCTCGATACCCGTTGATGAGATCACGGAGAGCGAACACGCTGAGCTGCATGTGAGATTAATGGGCTTATCCATTAAGGTGGCTGTCGGCTATGCCTTACCTCCCAGAGCTGGTGGAACTTACCACGCCGACCGATTCGGATGGCTATGCTATTGTCGGGTGGATGAGGTTGTGAAGGAATATGAGGAAGCACGACTTGACCATGCTACGGTGAAGGAAACTCAACTCAAATTTGCAGTGAAAACAACCATTCTTTGGAAGAAGGAACACATTGTGCTTCCAAATTGGAGTCACTGCACCCGCCGTCTCCATGAGGCGAGCCGCTTCAGCCATCTCTGCGGCAGCCATCTCCGCCGTCAGCCATCTCTGCTTGGCAGCCATCTCCGACCGTCGACCATCTCTGCTGGCAGCCATCTCCGCCCGTCAGCCATCTCTGCTTGGCAGCCATCTCTCCCGTCGGCCATCTCCAAAGCTTCAGCCATCTCCTCGCGTAAGCGGAGAGCACGCCACGAGGAGCATCGGTAGCTGCCACAAAGAAATCCGCAGGAAACCGTCGCCAAAGAGTTCAAAAACTACGTCCGCAGCCTTCCGCCAAGCCATTGCCGGTTTTACCGTGGAATCGCAGCGACGAGGAGACCAATAGGATCTCGGAGAACAGGTCAAGAAATTCTTTGCACCTAGACGGGCCGAGCCAAAGGAGAAAATAGATCCGGCGGTGGTGGAGAAGTTTTACAAAAATCTTTGAAACCGAAACCCCACTTGTGCCGGACTACGGCGCCAGATTTTGAAGGCGGATGCAAGGCGCCGTAGGGAGACTAGTAGCGATCGTGAGGCACCCCACAAAACAGTTCCCATGCTCGGAGAGCAGGAAAACCAATCATGCGCTCCAAATGTTTGACAAGCGGGACGCTCCTCCCGTAGATGATTACGAGGCAGAGCTACAAAGAAAGGCCAATGAGATGGGGATGACTTACATTGCATACTTGAGCGTCATGGGAGACAACTTGCCCAAATGCGATGTCAACCCCATACAGCCATGGAAGTATGGGAAGAATCTAGTAAAGAAAGAGGAGCTCAAAATCTACCAACAAAGATGCGAAAATTGCACAAGTGGTACCTTCATTTCTGCAAGACGAAAAGAAGAATGGATCACGCGCATATAAGAGATGAGATTTTCTTGTGCGGAGCGACGCGATCGACTTCAACATTCAAGACTTGCATTTTCTATTCAATCGAAGGAACTCGACAAAGCTGCCATCAGCCTTTATTGTGTGTAAGTACTATTTCGTAATTTTTATCTCAACTCATTCACTTCATTAATTGCATGTATATATATATGCTCACCATATATGTATATACTATTATGCAGGAAAAAGGTTATGGAATGCAGGAAAGGAGGCCCTTTTGACATTGGGTTCGTTGACCCAAATAGAGTTCATGAAGAAGTGGTAAGAAAAACCGGGCAAGCAGAAGATTACTTGCTAAAGTCTTTCTTGAGACAACAAACCAAAAGAGAAATACTATTGCCTTACAACTTCTCGTGAGTACTGTTACCCTCTCTCTTGTACACATTCTGTTTGACTTACTCGATGTTAAGTGTAACTGATGATGAGTTATGCGTCGCAGAGTTCCACTTTATTCGCTAGTCATTCAACCCGACTCAGAAAAGTCCTTGTCATGGACTCGTTAAAAGAAAAAGAGCTATGGGCAAACTTTAGAGATGCTCAGAGGTAATTTCAATCATATTATCGCACTAGATCGGCAACTTTCGTGACAATAAGTAATTAATTACTCCTTTATCCATTTTCTTTGTCGGACAGGGTTTGGAAAATGTTCACGGGCAGGGCCGTGGGTGAATGGTCGAAGAACTAAAATTTGTAGACCAAAATGTAAGTAATACTAGCTAGCTTCCAATTCCATTATATCATGCTTTATTGATTATTATTTTGATTGAACTCTCTATTCTCGTAAAGTCTGGCGCATCAAGGACACGGCAATAACTTATGTGGGTACTATGTTTGCGAATTCATTCGCAACACGATATATCGACAGGCCAAGCCGCACTAGAACAACTTAGAGTAAGTAAACAAAGTCCACAACATTATTTTATTACCATCAATTGTGTTGAGTTTTATTCTTATATATATATTGACTCATTCTTCATATATATTCAGATCGAGCGGATGCGGGACCAACTCCTACCATTTGAGCATACGAGCCATTCAAGAGGAATTGGCGGGGTTCATACTTGATGAGGTCGTCACGCTGGCGGAGAACTCTTTAGATATCCACCAAAATGAACGATGATGATGTATGTGCCGATGACGATGTATGTGCCGATGACGATGTTTGTGTATAATAATAGTTGCTTAATTATTCATGTACTCGTATGTACCGATGACGATTCTATAAGTATACCGCTCCCGATCGATTTCCCCTCGCTCTCCCCCTCCGGTAAATCGCCCGAGCAGGGGCAGTCTGCATGGCGAGATTTAGGCCGTTTTCTGCGCGGCGAACTCTGCAGCGGCGAACCTAAATCTGCCGGCAGAACCTTTTAACACCGGTTCGGATCACCGGTGTTAAAGAGAACCGAGGCCTGCGGCAGCCCCACGTGCGCCACCCTTTAACACCGGTTCGTATAGGAACCGGTGTTAAAGGGGCCCCCCCTCTAACACCGAACCCTCAACAGCGGTTGGGGAACCGCTGTTAGAGGGTCCTCCAAACCGGTGTTAGAGGGGTACGTGTGCACTAGTGTTGAGGCGGAGGTCACAATCCGGCTTCCACCATTGACGAAGGCCGTGCGGGTCCATCCCGTCGTTCCAGTTGGTCCACAAACTCGCCGATGGTAGCAGTTGGGGCCGCAACTTCCTGAAGAAGAGTATATCACGGTATGATGTTCTGGCGGCCGTACTGGCGAAGCGAGGGTGATTCGCCGCCACCAGCTGTCGCTCCACGAAGTAATCCATAAACCCCTGGCAGATCCAGTCAGCCGGATTGACGTACAGCTCCGGCACCCATGGGCCAAGCTTCTCGAACATCTTCTTGGTTCGCTTGCGGTGCCATGGCAGAATGTTTGCGAGTGCGAACTTCACCGTGTAGCTCCCGGTGTAGAGCCGAGTCTTGTTTTCCTCTGAGAGGATGCCATTGATCACCGGCGCAGGCGAGATATGCGGCGGATTGAAGAGGAAGGTGGGGATCTTGAGCCCCTTCTCCAGCATCATGGTTCGCCCGATTTCCAGCGCCAGCGACGCGCCGAGGGAGTGGCCGACGAGCCATACGGAGCCGCTGCTGAGGTTGCGGATGAGGTTGTCGACATGCGAATGTGTTTCCTTGAATCGTGTGTACTCGGTCTGTGCGTTGAACAACAGCAAGGTGTTCTGCACCAGATCCGTCAAGGTATTGGCATGGAATAGCATGGTGCCTCGGAAGGCAACCACGTATTTTGGGGCAGACGACGGCCCACATGCTGGTTCCATCAGCTCGAACACTGCACCATAGGTGAGATACTCCTTATGGTTAATAATGCTGGGGTCGGTGAAAAATAAAGTATCCATCCTGAAACCGAAACTCTCTGACCACGGCGATGCCAGCGCCATATCCTTCTCCATCACGTAACAAGCTTTGACAAGGCAGGCAGCGATACACCGGCGGTGTTCCTCATTGTTCCTATCATGTATGTTCACATGCATGCATGATTTGATCAGCATCTAGCTAGACAAATAATGTTCATGATGGAGCACAAAAGCGCTAGTCCAGACGTGCAAAGCATGCAAAAAAAAAATAACTAGACACATGTTTCTTGCTCCATCAATGAACACATGCATGATTCCACACTGGAGAATGGAACATACCAGTCAATAACGCCGTGCATCATATGCTTTGGGCCGCAGACTTCAAAGCGGTCCTCATCAGTTATCCCTTGACCCATTGACCCCTAGGTGAAATGTAATCAGGCCAGTTCAAAGAGGTGAACACACCCAGCAGTTTCGTTTCTAAAAAGGAACGGCGGAGATTTAAATTTAGTATAGCAAAGATAAGTTGAAATGAACGGTTCAGATGTAATCTAACAAATAAGTCACAGACCAAAAATGATGAACGCCTAAGGTTTAGTAGTTTAACTAATAGATTACAAAATTTCTATGTTGAAGAAGTAATTAATTTGGAAAGAAGTTGATATATACTCCATTATGAATGTTCAGGAATCTATGAGTTGTACAACATGAAAAGATAGATAGTCGTTAACCTTAAGTCAAACGTTATAGATTACTAAATTAATTAAACCAAATATAGAGAACACAATTTGAGCATCTACACCATTTAGTAAATATGCTACAAACTGCATTCTATGGTTCATATATTGATGTTTTTTTCGTAATGTAGATAATTTTGTCCACAAAATTAGGTAAAAAAATATAGAACATGCTGACTTATGAATGAATTCATACGCTATATTATTTTTGAATGGGTTTTACCTTTGGCTTCCTCCTTGTTAACCAAGATAACCTTCCTTCTCTCTTTGGTATGACTTTGGTTCCTTTGTTCTCTTAGTTGAGATGCTTTAAGAAAAGAGTAGATATATGAGAAGCCGTAGTCATACTCCTACCTAGAGGCGTACCCCAAGAATAATCAGAAGTTTGGATACATTAAAGATGGGGAATTGACACAACATCTTGGCATATTATGAGGTGTAGCATAGCAAAAAAGGCAAAAAAGAACAAACTGGATTTGATTATTCCCTCTACCAGCAAGCCAAAAGCTTGATATCACAGATACCATCCGAATCTTTATTTTTAAAGCGGCATCTGAATCTGGTGGCTAGCTGCTATATGAGTATTGCTGCTCAAACTAGCTCAAAATGTAAAATTGATCCAGAACCAACAGCTGAAACAAACTAAGATGCAATCACACAGCTTACATGAAATTGGCGACTCATCTAAGGCCTCAGTTGCAGTGGTGGGAAATCGGCCTTGCGGTCGCAGGAAGAGATAGAGGATATGAGAGAAAGAGAGGGAGAGGGGTTACTTATTTATATGAAAACTTTTTTCAACGGAATTATAACCTAATAACACATTGACTATTTCTTGGAGTTTCTTATTCAATTCCACGCTCAAGCCTCTCGCTCAGCAGAGAAGAGAAAGGGACGGGTTGTTTTGGCCTTTTGTTTGGGAAGACTTGACCTAAAGCTGCTTCGTGGCACAAGGCAAGTGGACTGCTGATTTTCAATCATCTGGTGTCCTAATTATTGACCTAAATTATTCTCATAAACAAAGAAGAGTTCTAAAAAATATGCAAATTAGAGACTACTTCAATCATTACGTGATCAAAGAGATGAGTTTTTCTAAGCAGGAGTACACACATATATGGGGTCACGCGAGGCGGAGACAAAGCCATGAGGCGTTTACGAACAAGGATTTTCCCCGGTTTGGGATCTCGGTCCGTTTAGAGGGGCGCCTATAAGCAATATAATTGCAGCATCATGGAACTAATCGTACTCTATCACAGACTACTCATCTTTGTACATTCACGTTATGTCTTAATATAGACGTATGCTGTTACGTATGCATCTCGACCTCATCTCACGGTGCCATGACGGAGGAGGAAATTTTCAGTGTCCCCTAACAGAAAGTCAGCAAACGTCCGTGTTTTTTCTCGCCTTTTATTTCCTGCCCTTTATTTTCCTGCACAGTTGTTTGCCGAGTGTCCGCCAAAACACTCAGAATAATAGCCCTATTATTTGTCTGAGTGTATTTTGGAAAAGACTTGGCAAACAGCCATGTGCCTCCCATCCACGTTCCAACGCGTGAAAAAATCATTCCAGCCGCCCAATCTTTGTCAAGTGTCCCTGGCATACACTTGACAAAGTATTTCCCGTCTTTTGCTTCCTGTCACTCTTTCCTACCATTTCTGTCCCGCCATCCCTCAACCCTCGACCCTATATATAGCCCATCTCACGGCCACATTCGTCTCACTCATTGTAGGCGATGTTCTCCAAAATACCCCCTCCCCGTATCTTTCTGTTTACCAAATACAAATCACCCAGATGAGTCGGGTTATATCCAAGGGGGCCTCCGATATCCAATTATTCAAGATGTTCATGAGTCACCTTTGGGTATGACCAGACTCAGCCATGTGTTTTATTACAAAATCATCTAGAGTAGGTGTTCTTTCTGTTCAGAACTAACTCGGTGTTCCTCTTGTGGTCAAAACACGGGGTATAGTCAGAGTTCCTCAAAATACACTAGCTCGCATAAAATTAAACTGTACGCATGTTTTCCATTTTTTGTTTGAATTTCTTGTGCCTTGTTCAAGTTGCGTTCGAAACGGCGGGCATGAATGTCTTTAGCTAGGAGTTGCATCTTGCATAACTGTTAGCGTATTTTTGATGAGATGACAACTTGTATATCTAAATATGATTTTTGTGAAAAACCTGGAGAAAAGTATGCAGCACATGCAGTTCAATTTCCATCGGCTTCCTGCTAATTCAGCAAGATAATCAGGAAATTATGAAAAAACACTAAAAGTTATGTGGCTGCGAGTCGCAGATCACCAAGCCAGATCTTCAACACCACAAAGATACAATCCACCATAGCTATCCTTTATGTTTCTTTCTTTATAAAATTCTCCACATCTGACTTCACCATGGATCGTCAAAGACATGACACATGATGGTAACAGTTAGCAGATCTTCGACACGCTCCATTTGAAACCAAACGGCCAGCAAAAAACACATGTGCACACGACCGAATTCCTTCCAATCTAGCAAACTTCAGGCATGATGCGCCCATGGGAGTTCGCCGGCAGAGCCTTTCGGAACTAGACATTTCGGACAGATCCATGAAGGCACGCATCAAGTAATCTTCATCTTGGTATGCGAGAGATCCGAGGACCACCACCTTTATTCAAGCTGAGATGGTATCCCCCCAAGCCACGCGCTGACAACCTGCAAGATCCGCCGCTTTGACCCCTAGTAGCAGCCCATGGCCTAGGCCATCATTAAGAAAGGCAGCGACAGAGCAAGATCGACCCTCCATCGGATCCGGCCCAACCATGCAACGAAGAGCAATTGGGGGACGATACGAGAGACACCCATATTTTGATCTAGGGTTTCGTCCATGGTCACCAGGCCTAGTCCCACTTCCGCCGCCGTCCATGGCACCGCCGGGAGAGGATCTCGGCCACCACCCTAACTAGGGGCGCCGCCCTGGCTGTTACAAGTCAGCGCGCCGACCATTCCTGCCCCAACAGATCCGGCGGGTACCTCCGACAACCACCACCTCAGACCTCCTTCGGTTGTTGGGCCTGCCGCCACAGGGGCTAGGGCCCGTGGCAGCGATGGCGTGAGAGGTAGGCGACAGAGGGCGCTAGGGCTATCGTGCAAGGACCAGGAGGTGATATGCGATGAGCTTCGTGATCTTGCGGTCGGCTATAGTTCGACTACTACAGCCACAATCCCCGCGGGACGGTAACTGTGTTTGGTCAACAAGGGTATGTAACCGAACCTCTCCACCCCGTTACTGCATGAACTCCTAAATAGATCTTGGGCTTTGGGTTGTTCTAGTTAAGAATTTTTTTTCCTCTACGAACCCATTCACCTTTTGCTTACATCTCTCTAGTGCCTCTAGATGTTTATGGTGTTTGTTTTTGCTGAATTTGGAATGAAAAACTACAACTAGCTTCTCCCAAGTTTCTATTTCATTGATGCCTCATAGTTGGTTAATTAGCCACAGCGCAACATTGCCTATGAAGTGCATAATGGCAAAACTAGCCCAAGAATCATGATTAACATCATAGGTTGAAAAATACTTGTCACAAATATTTTTCCACCACTTTGGGTTTTCCCCTATCGAAACATGGAAATCCAGGTTTCGTCATGCGAGAGTGACCCCTCTCCTTGTGTGTGTGACTATCTGCGTAAGGACTATCATCTTCATCATAAATGGTGCCAGAATTTTCCCCTAACCGAAACTGGACATGAGTGTGATGCAGATGGTGCTTACCCCTGACCAGGGAATGGACCGGAGCTCAAGGAGCATCCGAGTCGAGGCCCTGGTGTGTCAGTACCTGACGGTGCCCTTCAGGCCAAGGTGTTTGGTCGTCAACGGGATACCGCGCGGTATCTAGCGCTGTGAATCGCGCTCCCATCACGGCAATGGAGTTCTAGATACTCGTGATATATGTGTTTACTTATGGCATCCACGGTTCGAGCCCTTGGACCAATTCAGACATGGCCCTGATGGATTCAGCGACGAGATCCCCATGTGCCTTCAACTCCTTCAAGTTGGTCTGGACTTGATCCATCGGCGCAAGCCTTTTCACGATTTTCCTCCGTCACGCATGAACCAAGGTCATGAGCTAGGATTTCACGCACCAAGGGATTGTTGTAACATCCCAAAAATACTAAACTTGGATCATCAAACTCTAATCATCAAAATTAGGGTTAACAAAAACTTTTCTAAATAAAATTATGGAAGCATGCATGTGAGTATGCCTTTCATTTTGAATTCTTTTGAACCACCTTGTTTGTGTGTTCCATTGCTTGTAAATGGATGCTTAGGTTAAATAAACATCATCTAAACATTTCCCACACTTTTCCCAAAGACAAGTAAATCAAAACAAATAAAATAAGGGAATGGTCATTTTGACCAATTTAACTCCCATGCCTACTTTGGCTGTCTCAAACTTTTCTGGATCTTTGCACCCCTTGATTGTACTCATAACAAAGTATCAAGGCCCACTTTGTGATCATCCAGAAACTTTCAAATGCTTAGTTTAAATGACAATTCAAAATTGAATCTTTATCATATGGGAAGATCCCACTTTTTCAAAAACCACTCAAAAAAGCTCAACTTTCAAAACCCAAGCATCTGCAGACTCACCAGCACCAACCTAGCACACCCTCCAAAATCTTTTCAAAATTCAAAACTTGAGTTTTTGCGGCAATTTCATCAAACAGGTTGCAGACACAAATCAAACAAAATCTAAACACTATTGTGAGCAGTGATTGAAGCCTAACTTGTTCCCTCTCTGGTTGCAACTAGGTTTTAGTAGATCATCTAGCTCAATTGCACACCCTTAGCATCCCTGTAAGCTAGGCAATGCCATCAATGGTGAACAACCGAAGCTCACCATGCCACCCCAGTGGAGACAGCAAGATAGGAAGGAAACTAGCCGTGCCAACCTTGTCTGGGAGATCACCCATGCCTCACCGCCCCCTCTCGACCAGCCCTGCCTCGAAGACGTCGAACACAGCACCCAGGAACGCCGCGCCCGTGCCTCTGTCAACCATGCCGAGCATGCGCCAGAGCGCCACGCTCGACCGAAGCCCACAGACCGCGTGCCGCCCTCGCCGCGTGCATACATGATCGCCACCGACCCAGGAGACCGCCAGACATCCCCGTTCGCCTCCCCATGCCGCACAGCCATCGCTCGCCGTCGAAGATGCGGCCTCTGCCGCGCAGAGCATCGTGCGTTCCAGACCAAACCGCACCGCCCCTACACGCACATTAAAGCCGTAGAGCATCGTCAGGAGACCACCAAGCGATCGCCACCACCGGCCATGCCTCTAGCAGCCCGTAGCCATGTCGCCATCGTCGCCTGCCCATCCCGTTCGGTCTCGTCGTCGCGACTATAAATAGAGGCCACCCCCAGCCGAACTGAGCACACCATCTCACTCCCCTCTCCTCACTGATCATTCCACCCCGTTCCCGGAGCAAGGCGAGCAGCGCAGCGCCGGAATTTCACCGGAGCCCGCCGCTGTTGGAGAAGAAGGGAGCCAGCTATTGGAGCCGCCCCAGGAGAAGCTGCCAGTACCAGGAGGTTCGCCGTCGTCGACTACGTCGTTCGCCCGCCTCGCCGACCCTCGCCTGAACCTCGGTGATCCCCCAACGACCCCCACTGGCCGCGCTAGGTTTCTGTCTCGCCGGCGTTACCCAACGTCGACGATGACCCTCAGCCGTTGGATTAGAACCAGATCGAACGCACCACATCGCCCCATACCGATTCGCACCCCTGTCTCACTGACACATGGGGATAGCCACTTAAGCAGCCCGCGGAAGCGCTATGCTTAGCAGGCCGGCCCGTTAACCTTTCCGGCGCAGCCCAGTTATTTGAATTAAACCTCTTCCATTTTATTTCAAACACACTTCTGTACCCAGTTTCAAAAATCAACCTAGGTCGATTTAGTGCACCAAATTGAATGAAACCAATTTTGTTAGAAAGGTCTGGGAATGCTGAATCCAAGACCGTTGGATTCAAGTCATTTGGATCCGTAGATCATCTTTGGTAAAAATAACAAGGCAGAAGCTTTTTTGCATTCAAACATTTTTCAAATTAAAACCATAATAGCTTTTGAGTTGACTCCAACTCTCAAAAATCACATTTTACCATACCTTTCAGAATATATAAAAATATATAGGTTTACTTACATAAATAATGTTCAAGTAATAAAAGAATGCCACATAGGCATTTCTAGCCACTTTAATTAATTAAAATAAAAGGGTAAAACCTTATTAAATTGTGACACCACTTTAAATCACATTCCCATGGACTAAAATATGTGGTGATGACATGTGTCAACATGATCCCATGTTTAGTTTGGAGAATAGTAAATCTTAAGTAGTTTTTCAATGAGTAGAAATTACTTTTCTAAAAATAAAAGGAATTAAACCAAGCCTTAATCTTGTAATGTTAGTGATGATGCTAGATCATCTATAGGACCCTTTTGTGTGATGATTGCAAGTAGTTAAGTATTGTTTGGTGATTGTGTACATCGTATTTATTTATAGACGCTAGTACCGACCAAGGATACGAGGAGGAAGGAGGATTCTACGAAGAAGAAGCCGAGGAGAACTTCAACCACTGCTCTGCACAAGGCAAGCCTAATAATACTAGTTGAATATGCAAGCTAACACTTGCAATCTTATACTGATATTGTGCAAGCCCATACTTGCAAGCCTTACTAATCAAGCTGACCTATGCAAGTTAATACTTGCTTGTTACCATGCCAACTATATGCCTTAAGCATATATGATCATACCCACTTGATAACCCAATCCTAGTTTTATTTGCAAGCTTCTATTTTATTTCTTTATCAAAGCTTTAACTTAGAGTTGACTTAAGTGACTTATAGATCCTAGAAAGATATATTTGAAGGTTGCATAAAGAGCATAAAATTTGGCCTAAGTTAGAAACCTTGATATCACCCTAAGATATAAGGTTGTACTTAGTTGAAACTCCACTAGTTTACCACCCCTCATTAGTGCTACCCCTACTTGTAGATGCTAGTGCTAAGCATAAAACTTGATCAACTTTAGATGGGAATACTTGGTGAAAATGGTTATGAAAACCTTAGAATGATGGATCATTCTGCTGAGATGTTTTGACATGTGTTTCCGAACACCAGAAGATTTTGGTGATGAAAATTTTAAGGCATGAGCCTTACCCTTTATAAAACCGATGGTTATCTGGATGCGATACCATTCCAATTTTATCGTACAACCACAATACCTGAAGATTGGGTAGGGCTTGACTGGAAGCTTATATACCTTAGTATTAGTTCCCTCATGACCAAGGTCTAAGCTGAGGCTACCTTGTGAAGATTGTCCACCTGTGCAGTACCCAAGATGACAGTTGGTCATGGTTGGGAGGCCAAACTCACAGGAGAGGTGCTTATACTAGGGCGTGTAATTGAAAGGTTAGGATTGATTATCCGCATACTGAGTATGGTGAATTCAGGATTTGTTCCTGACGGATGTATCGAATGTTGTGGTGAAAGTGTACAATCTCTGCAGAGTGTCAAACTATTCGAATAGCCGCGTCCGCGGTTATGGACAGTTGGAATGGCCATACAGTTCCCCCGTCAGATGTTTTCAAAATGACTTGTGAAATGAGTTGATACTTTGACTTGGCCACAACAGAGTTGTGCTATGAAATACAAGTTCCCATTTAGGTGTTATAAACTTCAACTAGCTCTCTTGCTTCTTAACTTAGTAGAGATAAATCTGGCCTTTGCAAAACAACCCTAGAGCCTAGTGTCCTATTATTCAAAAACCCTTGTACTTATTAGTATTAGTTTGCGAGTACTTAAAAAGTACTCATGGCTTTGTCCCTGGCTATTCCCGTGGCCAGACTATGAAGAGGAGTACCTGGAGGATGGACCCCAGGAAGGTTACGACAACTAGGATCATCTCCCATCGTCAGCATTGCCTGTGACCCCGAAGATGGAGCTTCGCCTACGCTACCGTTATTATTACGTATTCCGCTGCTTGAAGTTGTATTAAGAACTGGATCATGAGATCCCTATTTGTGTAAGACTTTATATATGGTTTGTAATGGATGATGTATCATGGTATCCAATTCTGTTATGTCTCGCAAAAATGATAATCCTGAGATTGCGATGTATGGCATAGCAGGCATCTGGGATTAAAAAATCTGGGTGTTGACAATTGTCCGTGGTCAACTGCTCGTGCATGCCTTGATCTACGTTTGAACTTAGCACCGTCGCCTGCTTCGTCGTTGTCGGAGTACCACCGATAAGGTAAGGTCTCCTCTCCGCCCCCGTGAGCCGGAATTCACTGGTGGGATTTCATGGGAGATCCCAACCACTAGTGCTCCCCGAACTCAGGATGCCTCCGTGGGTGGGGAAATCTCGATCCGGTCGGAAGGATGGAGATAGGGTGTGTGGGAGTGGTTGAAGAAAGTGGGTGGATTTTTTTTTGAAGATTTTGCCGAGAGATCGGTGGTTCTGATACCATATGTAACACACAACTCGATAGATAGTTCGAATCACTCAATAATTCACTCAATTACATGCCCCAATGTCACGCCAAGAGGATGAAATCCAGATGAACTCGTGAGTTCACGGAGGAGAGGGGAAGAGAGGTACAACTATAAGGGTTCAGTTACAAGATTCCAAATGACTTTCTTGGACTCGATGGATGGCTCTTAACGCCCCGTGGTGACGCCGGTGGACGGAGTTAGTCCTTGGGCTTTCCTGGCTGTTTCTAGGTGGTCCGCCCGTATTTCCTGGCATCGGTCCGTGCTCCTCCAGTCAGGGCCGCAGGCAGATGGTGGGCTGTGACAGGCTTCGCGCTCTAGAGACGATGCGAAGTTGTCTTGAAATCCTTGACAACAATGACGATGGCAAGGTGCTTCATCCAGATGCGGTGTTTGTGCGTTTGGTTGTTAAGCTTTAGTTCTTGTTCAAGCCAGCTAAAGCCACATATGCCGGATGAGGCCGTGTTTGCAAGCTAATCATTTTGTTCCGGATGCCTCCTATCCCTAACGATTAAGTGTTGACTCATGACTCTTGGACAACTCTTCTTCCGACCCTCATCAAATGTGATGGACGTGTGCCGCTAATGTCTGAATTGCAAAAGTTGATAGAATAGGGGAATATATAGAGAGAGAGAGGGGAGTAAAGTCAGGCCGGGAGTTTCAGTAAGTTGTGAGTTTATTTACTCATAAGCTATGTCATAAATTACCAGAGACATACCTTGTCCGGGTAGTATATTTGCGTATTTGTTCCGTGCTTCAAACTAAGTACTTCGAAAGTTCTAATTATTCTAAACAAAACTACACAATTTTTTGTGACCTGAAAGAAACATCATCTACATGCTGGTTTGTGTGTATATGAAATGTGGGGATTTTTTTTGACTTAGTAAAGTTTGGGAGCGCCAAGCCTTTTTTTTTACAAGGGAAGAAGCTTTACCACATCGCAAAAATGGCTCTTCTATGAAATTTAAGAAACATGTACTTATAGATCTAGAAGATTTAAATGTGTAATTATGTGTACTTTTCGAAAATTCAGTTTTTCTACCCTGAGCATGTGCTAGTAGGTGTACATTTGTTTTCGCAAAAATGAAGTTGGTGTACATTTGAGTGACTAAGAGATAATAGCTATGTCCTTGAAAGACCCCTGCATCGCCTGGCCTAGGTGACACGTGGTGACGAGTCTCTCCCCGCCTACCACATCCCTCCTCTGGTCCCTCCTTCCCCTCCCCGCCATCGCTAGCTAGGGATGCAAACGAATCGAGTTCGAGCGAGTTACACATGGTTTAGCACAGCTCATACTAAAAATTCGAGCGAGATCATACTGTGTTAGCTAAAGGTCGAGCTGTAAAAGTTGGTTCATATACTCGTCTTCTAACGATTTCGAGTCATTCTCGAGCTCCGAACTAAGAAAAAAAAATTCAATATTACTTGCAGATAGAAAGAAGAAAAATGACATCCAAACATATAGTAGAAGGAATATATTAACCTTTCATATTTGCTTCATTAAATACTATCTACGTTAGAAAGAATAAATCACATCCACAAAAAATAAGATAATAAATGATTATATTTTATTCTAATATATAGCGTAATTATTATAAATAATTATACTTTTCTGCCTCTCAAGCTACATCGAATGAGATAAGGGTTGACGGATCATCTGTTCGTCTTTCAATCGAGCTATATAAGACAGTCATAGACTCATAGTCGACCCATTTCTTTTCGAGTAAATCTTCGGGCGAGCTGCAAACATGAACCAATCTGGAGCCACTCACGAGCCCTATATACTCACGGTTGCCCAAGGCGTTCCTGCGCTAGAAACTATATTGAGATGTCAGCAACGCCATGCGCGACATACTTGTCCGGACGTCCTTGACAGCAACCACGATGGCATGGGATTTCCTCCGCGGTTGTGCTTATGCCTATGGTGGTTCAGTTCTCTTCCCAACAAGCTCAACCCACACAGGAGTGACAAGGGCGTGGTAGCAAGCTAATCTTTTTGTTCCCGATGCCTCCTACCCCTAACGTTTTAACGAGGCTCTCCTGTCCTTGGGAGTTGGGACAACTCTTCCTCCGACCTCCATGCATACATGAAGATGTTTTACAGACATGTATTGCTAAATGCTAATGTGTGTGAACTGAAAACATACATGTATAAAGTGACTGGTACACCTTGGTGCCCAGACACCGTACACAATACATGTATGTTTTGCTTTGAACCACACATATCTGAGGGTATACGTACCGTAGTTACACATATCTAGGTATTATATACCTAAGTTATATATATCTAGGTATCACATACCTAAGATGTTGCATACCTAAGCTGTACGTATCTAGGATACGTGTTTATATATGCAACTTAGGTATGTATACCTTAGATATGTGATACCTATGTATATATATTTTAGATATGTAAATCTTAGACAGTGGCGAAGGACGAAACAAATTGGAGGTCAGGCAAACTCTAAAGCATAAAAACGTCGAGGCAAAAACAAAATTGTATATACACATTAATACTTTATATGATCTTAAGCATAATCACTTGGTATAATGGTAATCGCAACTTATTTAAATAAAAATATAACCTATAAACTTACCGACAATGAAACTTTAATGCCGTATAAAAGTCCCAAGCAATGGCACAACTCTAACTTATGCAAATTTACAAAATGCACCAAATGCAAAACTTGCTGGCACCTTTCCCCCCTTTGTTGGCTCCTTCCCCGTTTTGTTCATGCTCGATCTAGCTGCTCGCCCTGTTGCGTTGCTGCCAATTGTTGTTGACTTGCTAGAGTCTTGAGAACTTGAGATTGAGAAGTCCCCCGTTCCACGATAGGCGAGTGGCCTACCTGCAGAGGCTGAGCCGTTCCTTCCTATAGAGATAGGGCGCCTAGATGGTCCGGTGATTGGGCGCCTTGAGCGCCGCCACTCCCTCGCTCGGTCGCATGATCAGGAGGGGAGGCGAACGCGAGCAGTTCAGAGTTCAGAGCAGGCCTGCCTTGGCCGTATATGGTAGGCCCAAAACTACACGGCTAACAGACCAGATTCCTTAGTCTTAGTCGATGGTTACGATTCCCAGGAAAACAAATACGGGAGATTAGATTGGTCGATAAGATTAGGATACGTAACTCGCCAGACTCGCTGCTTCATACGTATAAACTTTTTTTCCGTTGGGAGCCAAGGTAGGGCGGGCGCTATATCTCTCCCTACCGAGAGCCTCGCCGCTGATTTTAGGTATGTGAAATTTAGGTATGTACATTTTCGGTATGTACGAAATGCAGGTTTGATGTCTGGACACCATGGTGCTTTAAATGTAATAGGAGTAAAGTTAGGCCGGGAGCTTTAATAATAGGTTGTGAATTTATGCACGCATAAGATATGTCATGAACCTCTAGAGACACATATCTTGCCCGGGCACTATAAATTTGGGTATTTATTTCGTAGTGCAAGAAAAGTACTTCGAAATTTCTATTTATTTTGAAGAAAACTAAACATGGAAGTGTTCGAGTTTACTACTTCCTCCGTCCAAAATAAGTGACTTTGATTGATCTAGATTATGAATCTATATACTAAAACATGTCTAGGTGCATGTGAATTTAGAAAAATCTAAGTCACTTATTTTAGGACGAAGGGATATGCGTTTATGAATTTTTTGGAGAGGGAAATAAATTCTAACCTGAAAGAAATCCATTTTCTTGCTCGTTAATAGTGACTTTTAAAGCGCCGAACCTCATTTTATTTAGTTCTAAAAAACAAGGACACAAGCTTTGCCAAAACATTTGCATGTGTGTAATAAAAAACAAACCCGAGCAGATCATGCTAGTGGGTGTAAATTTGAGTTTCCGGTATCCCCTATCAGTTCGAGTAAATGATACTCCCTCCGATCCATATTAATTGTCATTGAAATAGATGTATCTAGCATTAAAACATGTCTATATATATTTATTTTGGTGACAAATAATATGAATCCGAGGGAGTAGCAAATTTAAAACTGTATACCAAAAATTAAGCATGCCTTGCTCAAGCTACACGCATTGCAACATCGGTTTGCGATTTGCCCGTTCTCTTTGTATATAAAAGGATTAGCCAGTAAGGGAGGAGCCGATCTCCGACAGTTAATAGGTTCATTCCTCCCTGTGATAAGACACACGACTACCAACAAGTAAAATTATTACACACATGCGAAATTACGAATCAAAAGTCAAATTACGAGCAAGACTAATTAATCCATACGTTCCTTATGCCAAATTGGTAAGGGAAAATAAGAAAACGTTTCTAACTTGATAGGTTCTCAACTCTCTCGTTTGTAATATTCAGATATCGATATGAGATAAAAAAAAATTAAAATCCACTACTTCAGTTTACGTGTGGGTAGTACATGCGCCGTACAAGGCAATATGTCAACTCTTCCATTTTCAGATAAGATTACACCGCTCTGCCTTGGCGATGATACTACTCGCTCCGTCTCAAATTACTCTGAATTTTAGGATTGGTCAAAGTCAAACATATTAAAACTTGACGGAACATCTTTAACAGAATAATAATATTTATAATATCAATTGTATATAATATAAAAATATGTTTTATGACGAGTCTAACTATATTTATGACATATTTTAGATATTAATATTTTTAATATCTTTCTTATATTCATAGTCAAAGTTTATAAAGTTTGACTTTCACTAAACATAAAACACAGAGTAATTTAAAACAGAAGGAATACATACTACTGACCTTGTATTTGACCGGCTAACCTCCAGTTTCTGATAATAAAAGTGCGCGGATCACGCTGATCAGCACATGCATAGCTGACTCTGCACAGTCCGCCTCTTCACCCAGTGGGAGGATCGTCTAAAGACATTTTCTTCTATGGATTACTTATCAGCAAAATGGAGTTGACTTATCAAATTCTGCCCTTTCGTTGCGTGTAGGGCTTCCCTACAGGAGTACTACCATACTTTTTTCCATGAGTACATTGGGAACATGGATGGTGTTTTCTTTATAAAGGGACTATATCAATTACAGTCAGCTTCTGTACTAATAAGATGTCTAAAGACATCAACAATGCACACAACCAAGAAACAAAAAGAGAAATAGAAAACAAAGACATGTCACAGTGATAAACACTCGCATCATCAGCAGTTTAACCACCACCGAAGATAACATCCGGACTACAAAAGAGATTCGCCATACGCAACCCCCCAAAAAAAGAAACATATTGACATGAATTAATTTGAGACTTTGGCATGGGCTCATGAAGGCACACCATTAGTTAATTTAATTCGCTCGAGAGATAAGCCCATGGCTCTTTCCATTGTGCAAACAAGACTAGTTGGATTAGCTCGCTTTTCAGTAGGTAATCGCTTAGTGTCGTGGTATTATCGATGAGTACGCAATAGGGGGTACTAACGACGAGTTTAGAGAGACGGGGGTAGAAGGCATCGAGCATTCGGGAAGGACGTGTAACAGGGGTTATCTAGGTTCAGATCTCAAGATGGTGGCGAGACAATACTCCTATTGTCAATCACTATATCAGCAATAAGTCGGGTTACACAGATTGTTCTATTGGTTGCCCTAAAGGCCATAGATCCGACTTATAAAGGTGCCAGAACCTAGGGTTACAGGGAGTTGTCCTAGTAGAACAGGTCACACAGTTCTCCACCTACTCGAATAATTTTACGTGTCGTGTACTCCAAGGATCCGGCTTCATCCTTAGTCAGTATGCGTTGCCTTCTTGGACCCGGCTAGGCCTTCCTTGTGGAATTCTCTAACTGGACCGCCTAGTGACCATCTGTTGGTCACCTAGGTTAGTCAGATTAAGGTCATGCTATGGTTATATCCATTATGCATATCCTCAATAGTAGCCCCTGGAGAACTTCAAGATCTGCGCTGATGACCCACAAGTATAGGGGGTGTATCGTGGTACTTTTGATAAATAGGAGTGTCGATCCCAACGAGGAGCAGAAGGTGTTGACTAGTGGTATGGAGCAGGAAATATCTGTAAATACTTAGCAAACGAATTTTTAGGGATTTTCTAATAAAGCAAAGAAACAAAGTGAGAGTAATAAAGATAACGAACAAATGCAGCAAGTGGCCCAATCCTTTCGTAACAAAGGACAAGCTAGTGGAAATACTTATAAGGACCAAACGTTCTCGAGGACACATGGGAATTCTGTCAAGTACTTTCGCTTCATATAGCTGAGTAGTCTTCTTTGGTGTTGTAAGTATTGTGTGGGTGAACCTGTGCTAATGTACCGATCTTACTTGTACTAATACATACTTGTGATTAAAACCCCTGCAAGCATCTGCAACTACAGGAAAGCAATTAAGATATAAACCTAACCACAGCCTTAAACTCTGAGATCCTATGATTCCTTGTGCAATGGTGTCCTAATGGGGGTTTAGGTTTCTGTCACTCTGACAACCCCACAATTAGTAGCCAAATACACAATGCATTCCCCTAGGCCTATAAATGACGAAGTATCATGTAGTCGACGGTCACATGACACCACTAGAAGAATAGCACCACAACTTAAATACTAAACCATTGAATAATATCTCAACACAAATCCACTACTGAAAGGATACAACTGTCGCCTAGAGGGGGTGAATAGGCGATTAAAACTTTTCCAAGAGTGGCTCAACAAAGACGGAATTAAACTAACGTTTACTTTGTTAAGCACAAAACCTAGAACAATCTAGGGTTCACCTATGTGCACCAACAACTTATGCTAAGCAAGACAAACAACTATGTGATAGCAAGATATATACTTCAAGCATGAAGGCTATCACAAAGTAAAGTGCATAAGTAAGAGCTCGGGTATAGAGATAACCGAGGCACACGGGGAAGACGATGTTTTACCGAGTTCCTCCCAACATGGAGTACGTCTCGTTTGGATATGGGGTGGTATCTAACCACCTACGCCACAAAAGGCCTCCCTTATTCTCCGGTAAATCTCATCCCAACGGGATCGATCCACACTTCCACTATCTGTGCTCTTGTCGGTGGCAAACCAGAACCTCTCACAAGGTTGGGGCACTTCTTCATAACTTAATTGGAGGCTCCCAACAAACACCACCAAGTCCACAACCTGCAACACCAACAAACCGTCTAGGGTTCCAAGAACCCAAGAGTAAAAAGCTTCTCAAATTTCACTCACCAAATCCTCCGAGGAGAACTCAAACCGTTGCACCAAATGCAAGAGGCAAGAACACCACAAAGATGCTCCAATCCCTCGCTCTCAAGTTCCAACAAAGCTACTAAAGCTATTGGTGGAACAAGAGAGGAAGAACACAAAGAGGGACACAAAATCCTCCAAAATCTAGATCCCAAAGATACACTCATAAAGAGATGTTTTGATTTGGTCAAAACATGGATCTAGATCTTCTCTCTCTTCCACTCAAATATGAGCAAGAATCATTGGAGGGGAAGAGATTAATCAAGCTAGAGAGAATAGGAACAATGGGCAAAGCTTGGGAAAAATAGAGGAAGAAGAAGTAACTTGACCAAATAGAGAAAGAGGCTATTTATAGTGACTCATCAAATCTGTCTGTTGGAGCTCATATTTGGTCTGGGCCGGTAGTACCGGATGTGCCAGGTACTACTGCCCTGCAGCCCAGCAAGCGAAGAGGCCCGGTGTGGGCAGCAACTGGCAGCTAGTGAGCCTGGGGCACATCGGCCACGCGCGCGCAAGAAATTGAAGAGGCGAGCTGGTGCACGTGGCGATCAGGCCAGCAGCGGTAGCAGCATGAGGAAGAGAGGCGGCGGCTTCTTGGCGTCTTGGCGGAATCTGGCGGCAGCGTGCAACGGTCAATGCGGCATCGCGCGAGGCAAGCAAGCGGGCCACGCGTGGGATCGAAGCAAGAGTCTTGTGGCCTGTGAGCGAGGCGAGCACGAGGAAATCCACCAGAGGCGGTGGCGGAAGGCGAGCGAGCCGGATGGGCCGACAGGTAGTACCGGCCCACCCGGGCGGTACTATCGGGCCGGTCTGGTAGTGCCGGATGCGAGAGCCGGGCAGCACTGAGAGCTAGGCCGCGCACTACCGCTCGGACCAGTAAAACTATTTTCCTTTTTCTTTTTAGAATCAAATCGGTAGATATTCAAACGGCTATAACTTTTGATTGGTAACTCCGATCGACCCGATTCCAATTGCGTTGAAAATATTAGTTATCACCAAGTGAGAAAGTATCAAGTAGAATAATATGAGATACCTCACTTGGTGAGAAACCGAAAAGCCGCCAAGATCAAAATCACAACAAGATACAAACGGAATATCCGATTTTGATGAACAAGAGCTTGTTATGGAGATTACCACAAGCTCTAAATCCTCACATGGATAAGACCAAATAACAACCAAATATGATGATGCAAGTATGCAAAGGTTTGAGCTCTATCCGAACGATATGATCGAGTTACTCATTTGAGAGCCCCTCTTGATAGTACGGTTATATATCCTAAACCCGGTCTCCCACACACAACATGAGACCGGCAAAAGGGAAAACCTATCAAGACTATACCTTTGCCTTGAGCATTCCACTTGAGCTTGATGTAGACGAACTTGACCTTCTCAAGATGGAATGCCTTTCTTGATTCCGCATCATCGATCCATGATCATGAGGATGGCAAGCATCAAACATGAGATCTTCTATAGATGGTGCATTTTGATCTTGCACAACACATCTTCTTCTTATTTCATCAACCTTGAAGCCAACACATGCTCCAAGCGATGCCAATGGACAAATCCTATAAGTGAAACTTAATACACATATTAGTCCATAAAGATTGTCATTAATTACCAAAACCACACATGGGGGCCCACATGTTCTTTCAACTACTAACAACATGACTTCTTCCATGTCTTTAAGAACTAAACGAACTACTCACAAGACATCATATGGATCAATATCAAAGATGATATGGCGATGGATAACAATCTGAATGTAAACAATAATCCAATGGTTCCACTCACAAGCATCAACTACAATACTAATCAACACCGGGAAAGTTTCTCCTAAGAACTATGCAAGTATTCAACACAATTGTTACATCGGGATGGAGTGGTGATGATGGTGCTGGTGGAGATGATGATGTGGATGATGATGCTGATGATCCCGATGAAGTCTAGCTTGATGACGGTGTTGATGGCGACGATCTCCCCTCTCCGGGAAGGGATTTCCCCAGCAGAAATCTGTCTGCCAGAGAGCTCTTTCTCTCTCGGTGTTTTCTGTCCCGCAGAGGCGGCCGAATCTTTCTGTGGTCGCTCCCCGTGTTTTAGGGTTTCGAGGAGAAGATATAGGCTAGAGGGCGGAGCCAGAGGTGGGCCAGGTGGTCCACACCCCCTGTAGGCGCGACCTAGGGGTGGCCCGCGCCTGGGGGATGTGGGCCCCCTGTGGCCCATCTCTGCCTCCCTTCTGGCTTCCTTCGTCTTCTGGGAAAATATGATTTTTCGTAATTTTTCTGGTATTTTTATGATCTTCGCGAAATTGCATCGAAACACCTCTTTTTCCTTCAGAATCCTGACTCCGGCAGTTCATCCTCCAAGAATCACCCAACATGCAAAAACAGATGAAAATACATAAGTAACACCTCTTAATATGAAATATATCAATGAATAGAGGCAAATTATGACATTGAATGGTGATGCAAATTGGACGTATCAACTCCCCCAAGCTTAGTCCTTCGCTTGTCCCCAAGCGAAAACTGAGCTCAGTAAACATGCCCACAGGTTTATGGAGTGAAGTGTCGATAAAAGAATACAAACAAGAAGCATCACACTTACCATTACACAACTCATAGAAGAAAGCAACTCACCATTATATAACTTAACTTGCAACAAGTAAAGGAGTCACAATAGAGATGCATAAAGATAAATCATAATTGGAATTGTCAAACTTTTGTTCTTGGTCAGAGAACAGCTAGCAAACAGTTTCACAAAAAACTTTTATAGAAGTTTTCACAACAAGAGTACTCTTTGCTCAAACATAAAAGATTTTTCACAATGATGGCTTTCAAAGTAATACTCAATGGATAAGAGTCTTGTGCAAACAAGGAAGATAAAGAACATGATTGAATAAATCATCATATGAATGCTTGAAACACAACAACTCAAATGCTTGCTGGAGATAGAGAAGAAAAATGTTTACTTACTCAACTTAGAAATAGAAGAAAGGCCCTTTATAGAGGGAAACAGGGATTTCAAGTTCATAAAGAGCTTTCAAAAGATTATGGTACTTACTAGCTTTGAGCTCTCATTGCCCCTATCATAAGCATCTTGAGGTGATTAAGGTTAAAGTGAACAAAGATGGAGTATATGCTTGACAAAATATAAGTTGGCAATCTCATGTCCCTTGAGTACGATGGCCGCTCCTCATGCTACTCAACTTGAGTTACCGGTAAGTTCTTCTCATTGTAAGTACATGTGTATCATAAAGAACCGCCAACGGGGTACCCCTTGCGCATGATACATGAGCTATCCCATAATAAAAATGACAAGGCAAGAAGATAGTGAGCATCTCAGCGATCTTTTTATTTGCTATTTGCATAGGTTTTTATTGAGGATGCTTCAAAGATTGCTCACTATGGTTATGCTGCAAGTTTTCACCATGATTAGGCATGGCTTAGGCTAGCGGCCCAGGCGTTTCTCTAACACACATACATAACACCATGGACTTACAAGCTCCCCTTTTATTTCATACCGATGACATCCGCAAACAAAAGAGCATGATATCAACTGGATATGTATCCAAAAGTGTTGAAAGTGTTCCCCATGACAACACGATTCTGCTAATCCCAACATATAGATGCAAGCATATACAACTTTGATGACACAATGGTTCAAGTTTATTAGGGGAAAGAAAATAAGGTGTGCCATCAAGTTCGTGAAAGCTTTACTAACTAGTTTTCACAGAACAAAATAATTTTTAATTCGAAAGATAGATGAAGCTTGAGAATTTGCTTGGAATTGCAATAATGCTAATAGGTATATATGGTGGACACAAATGGCACAGGTTTGGTTCAAAGGAGTTGGATGCATAAGAAGTATGCCTTCTTAATATAGGTTTTTGGCTAGCAAGGCTGGGTAGCAAGCAAAAGAGTTGAAGGACACAAGCAAACCTACAAGTGATAAATCCAAACATGCAATCTTCCTTGAAGACACAAAAGATCTTAAATAAAGAAACCTAAGCTTATGAGCCAATCAAGAAAGAAAATAAATGATACAAAATACCTGTAATCTTTTTCTCTTTTCCTTTCAAACCTCAAAAAGTGTTGCTACTGACCAGAGCTCGGTTTTCCAAAACCAATTTAGATCTACTTGATGCTCACAAAGTGATACCAATACTGATCAACAAGATGAATCATATAATAGAGATCGCAAACTAAAATAAGAAGTGTAAAAAGTAAAAGATGAAATTTCTCATTAATAATCCATAAAGGCACTCACACCAAGGGATACATAGATAATAAACTAAAGGAGAGATACTTCCACAATGCAAACCAACCTATAAGATAACTTCTCTACCAAAAATACGAATCTACTAAAAAGGTAAAAGATAAAAAATAAAAGATAATGATGTGATACCGCGGCACTCCCCCAAGCTTGGAATAATCCAAGGGGATGCCAAACCTGATGACGAATTACAACTTCGGTGGTGGTGGTGTTCTCTTGATAAGCTCCTCAATCAGTTTCCTAAAATCCTCAATCTCGAAGGTCAGAGTACGAATAAACTCCGAATTTTGCTCAATTCGGTTCATGATCATGTCGGACCGAGAGTCCCAGTCTTTGCTATTATTTCCCCACTCTTCCTTCTTAGTGTGTTCCTTCCCTGCATGGTTAGAGCGAGGCAGATCCCAAACCGGGGCAGGTTCCCTTTGGGCACCTGTTGGTATTGTTGCTCATGTATAAGAGTATGGAAGGGATTCTTGGTACGTGGAGGAGGTGACCTTGGAGAGAGGATATGACGCGGGGTTTTCCCTCCTGTAGACATTCGTGCTGTCCTTCTAAGCTTGGTAGGGTTTGCCACCACTCCAATGCTTGTGACGGTAGCACGGGTGTCCGGATGCTCGTCCTCCTCCATGTCTTCTTCATCCCCTACAAAAAATCTCCTCCTCCTTGGGGTTTTGAGGATCATCTTCCTCGGGCTTCTTGCCTTTGTCGTTGGTGGAGACTATGGCGCTCTAAACTTGAGAAGATTTCCTGACAGAAATAGACTGAAACGAAAACACGATGAGAACACGATATACGAACCTCAAGGGTTCCGGGGGGTTATATATTACGAAGTTTTAATGCATAAGGAAGGTACTGGTGCAAAAACGAGGCGGATGCGGAGCTCAGGGGGCTCACACCCCCTCCAGGTGCGGCCAGCTGGGGCCCGCGCCTAGGGTGGGTGTGGCCACCCTAGCCTCCGTTTCCTCCTCTGTTTCATTTCGTAACCTTCCATATGTAATAAAAACATCAAAAATATAAAAGATAGGGTTTTCACGAATCTTCTGTTGTCACCACTTTTACCTATTCAAAGACGAACTCTGCAGATTCCTTTTCTCCTTCTCCTGGAATTTCCTTTTCTCACAAGGCATTACACAAACCTCAATGGGAACATCAGTGTAAGCAAAAACAATAAACCTTTAGGTTCACACTTCAACTGAAATCCATCAAAACAAAAGCTAATGTAGAAACTCCTTTCCAAAAGACCAAAAAGAATCTGTAAGGGAATCAATAGAAGAGGCAAATGCAAATGATGGCAGAAATCTGTCAAAACAGACCAGCAGGTAAAGATTGATTTTTTCGAAAACCTTCTGTTGCTCAAATTGAAAAGTGAAAAACTAATGAAAGTTGGGTAACAACTTGGAGAACAAGCACAGAAAAATACAGCTCCATCCTAAGTACTGAGCTCCTTCACGAATGTTTACAATGCAGCCTAAAAATATGTCCCATGACAGCCACTTTTCACAACTCCTCTACTTCCCAAAAGTAGTTGATCTTGACACAAAAACCAAAAAAAAAGTGATAAGGAGCGGTTATTACTGAGGTAATAACTTCCAAGACTCGACCAAACTATTGGGTTATCTCCCAAGAAGTACTTTTCTTTAATGCCTTTAAGTTAGGCTTGAAAGTTTCAAAGATGCTCACATAGGAGATAAATATATGAAGTGAAAGAGAGCATCAAGAATAAAATAATTAACACATTTGAGTCTAACCCACTTCCTATGCATGGGGGTATCATGAGAAAAAAAATTATTGAAACAAAAATCCACTAGCATAGGAAGACAAAACAAATGCAACTTCAAAGTTTTCAACATAATACGGGGAAACTTAACATTATTGAGATGCATAAAACCATGTTTCCCTCTCTCATAATAACTTTCAGTAGCACTTCGAATAAAGTTGACAACATAACTGTCACAGGAAACAACTTTATCATCAGAGTAAGCATACTTATAGTCATCAAAAAGAGGTCCAAGGTCATAAACTGGATCAATAGAAGCAAGTTGTTCCATCCTGAAATCTTCATTAGGCAAGCTATTTTCACAAGGAGCTTTAGTAGATTTGGAAAATTTAAACTCATAAGAATATCCATCAAACCTAGTTAAAACTTTCTCCCTCTTACAATCTATAATAGCTCCACAAGTGTTCAAGAAAGGTCTACCAAAAATGATAGGACAAGTTTTACTAGCTACTGAATTAAGCACTAGAAAATCAACAGGATATTTAATCTTACCACAAAGGACTTCCACATCTCTTACAATACCAATAGGACAAATGGTTTCCTTATTAGCAAGGTGAATAAACACATCAATGTCCTCAAGCTCACAGGGACCAACCTCATGCATAATTTCCCTGTAAACCTCATAAGGAATAGCGCTAGAACTAGCACCAATATCACATAAACCATAATAGAAATGATCACCAATTCTAATAGAAAGCATAGGGACACTAGCTTTTCTAGCTTTACTAGGATGAGAAATAATATTAGAAGCGTCTTCACAGAAGACAATGTGCTCATCCTCTATATTTCTAGTGACAAGATCTTTCACAATAGCTACCACAGGTTCAGTATTCATTTGCTCATCAGGTTCCACAGTTTTCTTTGTACCTTTGTTATTCGCACTAATCATCATGGAATACTCCTTTACTTTAGCTGAGAAAGGTATTTTATCAACATAAGGTTCATGCTGTTGGAGATATGCCCTAGAGACAATAATAAAAGTGGTTATTATTATATCTTTGTGTTTATGATAAATGTTTACATTCATGCTATAATAGTATTAACCGGAAACATTAATACTTGTGTGATTTGTAAACTAAATTAGAGTCCCTGGTAAAGCCTCTTTATAATACTAGCTTGTTGGTTAATAGATGATCATGGTTTCCCGACCATGAACATTGAGATATTATTAACAACGATATCATATCATTAGGAGAATGGTATGATGTACATACTCCTATAGATAAGCGTAGCATAAAGATCAAGTCATTTCAATAGTTCATTTGCTATAAGCTTTCTGATACATAGTAACCTAATTCCTTCGACCATGAGATCATGCTAATCACCATCACCGGAAGGATGCTTTGATGACATGAAACACCACACCGTAACTGGGGGCTATAATGGTGGCATTGAGTTTTTGGAAAGTATGGGTTGAGGCACATGGATCAAGAGTGGGATTTGTCCATCCATATGACGGATAGATTTACTCTGGGCCCTCTCGGTGGAATGTCATCCAATTGGATTGCAAGCATGTGACTGGCTCACAAGGGATCACATATCATGGGAACGAGAAAAGAGTACTTATCGGTAACGAGGTTGAACTAGGTATGCAGAGATACCGACGATCAAAACCTCGGATAAGTAAACTATCGTGAGACAAAGGGAAATTGGTATCGTATGTAAGTGGTTCATTCGATCACAAAGTAATCATAGAAATATGTGGGAGCCATAAGAATTTCCAGATTCCTCTATTGGTTACTGATCGGAGAAGTGTCTTGGTCATGTCCACATAATTCACGAACCGTAGGGAGACACATTTAAGGATTCTATGTTGTTTAGTAGATATGGAATGTAAGTAGGGATACCGAATGTTGTTTGGAGTCTCGAATGGGATCCGGGATATCACGAGGAGATCCAGAATGGTCCGGAGAATAAGATTCATATAAGGAAAGTCCGATTCTAGAAGGTTCACCGGACTGGAAGGGGAATGGTCCATGAATGTGTCATGGGTAAGTGGAATTATTGGATCATATCCTAGGTCACTTGGTTTGGGCATTTGCGAGAGAGAATTAAAGCTCTAAATTGAAAGTCAAACGAGAGGTTTGAAAAGTCAAACTGGAACAATGGTTTCCTAGTGGAAGAAGGAAAGAGTCATTCTTTCAATCCAACTTGGGTTTGGGTTTGGATTCAAACCCTCCCCTCCCAAGGCTGCCCCCTCTCTCATAAATAGAGGGGGAGGGCTGCCCCAAACCAGACCAAGCCAGCCCTCCCCACACCCGTGCATCGCCGCCGCGCCACAGCTGGCCTGTCGCCGTCGCCCTAGCCACCGCCGACTCCTCCTCCTCCTCTCTGGCCTTCTAAACCTAGATTGACGGGAAACCCTAGATCCACCCTAACTCGCACCGGCTTAGGCGAAGCCCTGCGGGTATTCCCTCTACTTCCGACACCACGCCGTCGTGCTGCCAGAATCACGAGGGGAGAACTACAACCTCTGCTGCCTGCTGGAACAAGGAAGAGGAAGGTCTTCATCGAGTACGAGCGATGTGACCGATCTTGGGAGCGCATAGCGCTTGGAAGGATTGTCTACGCAATCTTGAGATCAGAAAGTGTACGAATACATCATCCACGAGAATCTGCTCTCGTTAACAGCTTTGGAATCTTCGAGGGTGAGTACTCTAATGGACTCGTTGCTACAATCTAGTATATAGATCTTGGCTTGTTTGTGTGCATGCGGTAGAAATTTTTTGTTTTCCATGCTACGAACCCCTATAGTGGTATCAGATACGTGTCTATATGTAGATCTGTTGCACGAGTAGAACACAATGGTCATTGTGGGAATTGATGCTTTTGTTGTCGATTGCTTCTTGTACTTTGCATCATGCGGGATGGTGGGATGAAGCGGCCCGGTCTAACCTTACATGACATTGTTCATGAGACTTGCTCCACGCTTGACATGCAACTTGTATTGCATAAGTGGCTTTGTGGGTGCCTGTTTCTCCCAAAATAGTTAAGATCCAATTAACAACGGGTGATTGACAATACTAGTATCAACATTGAAAGCCCCAAACCACGTAAAACATGCAAAGAAAATTAGAGGCGTCTAACTTTGTTTTGCAGGGGTGTGCTGTGATGTGATATGGCCATTATTGTGATTATATATGATGTATGCAATGTTCCTTATTGTAAGTCGGCAACCGGCAGGAGCCATATGGTTGTCTTTTAATTCCGTTAAGACCTGCGTGTCTATTCAAAGTATTTGTAATAGTTGATGTTGGTGGACGACAACAATGAAGCGGTTCCATTGACCTTGACGCCATACCGTTGATGATGGAGATCATGTCCGTGCTTGAAGATGGAGATCGGAAGCACAAGAAGAAAGGCCATATCATATCACATATTATGAATTGCATGTGATGTTAATCCTTTTATGCGTCTTGTATTGCTTAGTTCGCGACGGTAGCATTATAAGATGATCCCTCAAGCACAAAAATTTCAAGTTATAAAGTTTTCATCCTTAGTAAGCACCGTTGCTAAAGCTCGTTGTTTCGAAGCACCACGTGATGATTGGGTGTGTTAGATTCTGCGAGTGTATACAACGTGAGCAAGCCAGATTTTCTCATTCGGAAGCTAAGGTTTGATCTTGACGAGCCTAGCATGTACAGACATGGTCTCGAAACACGGATCACCGAAAGGTAAAGCATGAGTCATATAGTAGATATGATGAACACGTTGATTGTTCGCCATTGAAGCTGCAACAACTCTCGTGATGATCGGTTTTGATGTGGTGGATTTGGTTCGTGTGATCACTAAAATAACGTGAGGGATATTGTTTTGAGTAGGAGTTCACCTAGATTAATTTAACTATTAATTAGAACTCAATTTTTCATAAACTTATTCTAAACTATTGAAAATATGTTGTAGATCAATGGCAGCCCCTACCATCAATTTTAATGCATTCCTAGAGAAAGAAAAGTTGAAAAACAATGGAAGCAACTTCGCAGATTGGTTCCGCAATTTGAGAATTGTCCTCAATGCTGGTAATTTGACCTATGTGCTAGATGCACCGCTGGGTGGCGCACCTGTAGCTGATGCTACTGATGAGGTAAAGAATGTTTTACTCGCTCGGAAGAATCAGTACTCCATAGTTCAGTGTGCTATCTTGTATGGTTTGGAATCGGAGATTTAGAAAAGGTTTGAGAACCATGACCCACATGATATTGTCCGTGAACTCAAAATGATATTTGAGGATCACACGGCAGTTGAGAGTTATGAGGATTCTGAAAAGTTCTTTAACTGCAGGATGGAAGAGGGCAGCTCCGTTAGTGAGCACGTGCTTAAGATTTCTGGGCACGCAAGCAAGATTCAAAGCTTGGGTATAGTGATTCCTAATGCTTTTGGGATTCACCGTGTCCTCCAATCACTACCACCAAATTACAAGAACTTTGTGATGAACTACAATATGCAAAACATGGACAAGTCATTGCCTGAACTCTTCTCCATGTTAAAGTTTGCGGAAGTGGAGATCAAGAAAGAGCACCAAGTGTTGTTGGTCAATAAGAACACCAAATTCAAGAAGCAAGGCAAGTCTAAGAAAAAGGGAAACTTCAAGAAGGGCGGTAAGAAAGTTACCGCACCGGCGAAGAAGACCAAGGCTGGCCCTAAGCCTGATACTGAGTGCTTTTACTGCAAGGGAGAAGGTCACTAGAAGTGGAATTTCCCTAAGTACTTGGCGGATTTGAAGAACGGCAACATAAAAAATAAAGGTATATCCAATATACATGTTATTGATGTGTATCTCACTAGTACTCGTAGTAGTGCCTAGGTATTTGATACTGGTTCGGTTGCTCATATTTGTAACTCGAAACAGGTGCTGCAGAATAGACGGAAGCTAGCGAAGAACGAGGTGACGATGCGCTTTGAAAATGGATCCAAGGTTGATGCGATCGCGGTCGGCACACTACCTCTTCATCTACCATCGGGATTAGTTTTATACTTAAATAATTTATATTTGGTGCCTGCGTTGAGCATGAACATTATATCCGGATCATGTTTATTGCGAGACGGTTACTTGTTTAAGTCCAAGAATAATGGTTGTTCGATTTATATGAGTAATATGTATTATGCACATGCACCTTTGATAGATGGTCTATTCTTGTTGAATCTCGATTGTAGTAATACACATATTAATAACATTGAAGCTAAACGTTTGAAATTGAGCGATAACTCGACCTATACGTGGCACTATCGTCTTGGTCATATTGGAGTGAAGCGTATGAAGAAACTCCATTCCGATGGACTTCTTGAATCACTTGATTTCGAATCACTTGAAAGATGCGAATCATGTCTGATGGGTAAAATGACTAAGACTCCTTTTTCTGGTATGATGGAGCGAGCTACAGACTTATTGGAAATCATACATACCGATGTGTGTGGCCCAATGAGTGTAGCATCGCGCGGTGGTTATCGTTATGTTCTTACCTTCACGGATGATTTGAGTAGATATGGGTATATCTATTTCATGAAACATAAGTCCAAAACTTTCGAGAAGTTTAAGGAATTTCAAAGTGAGGTAGAGAATCAACGTAACAAGAAGATTAAATTTCTACGATCTGATCGTGGAGGTGAATATCTAAGTTACAAGTTTGGCGAGCATTTGAAGAAATGCGGAATACTTTCACAATTGACACTGCCGGGAACACCACAGCGTAATGGTGTGTCTGAACGTCATAATCGAACTCTCTTAGATATGGTTCTCTCTATGATGTCACTTAGATATTTACCTCTATCATTTTGGGGTTATGCATTAGAAACAGCCGCATTCACTTTAAATAGGGCACCATCTAAATCCATTGAAATGACACCGTATGAATTATGGTTTGGGAAGAAACCTAAATTGTCGTTCCTTAAAGTTTGGGGTTGTGAAGCTTATGTAAAGAAGTTACAGCCCGACAAGCTTGAACCCAAAGCGGAAAAATGCGTCTTCATAGGATACCCGAAGGAAACTATTGGGTATACCTTCTATCATAGATCCGAGGGCAAAATCTTTGTTGCCAAGAATGGATATTTTCTAGAGAAGGAGTTTCTCTCGAAAGATGTGACTGGAAGGAAAGTAGAACTCGACGAGGTTGATGAACCTTCTATCGAACTTGCGAGTAGCGCAACACCAGAAGTAGTTCCTGTGGCGCCTACACCAATAAGAGAGTAAGATAATGATGTTGATCATGAAACTTCGGTTGAAGTTACTACGGAACCTCGCAGGTCAATGAGAACTCGTACCACTCCCGATTGGTATGATCCCGTTATGAGTGTCATGTTGGTGGATAACACCGATGACCCTGCGACATATGAGGAAGCGATGATGAGCCCAGATTTCAATAAATGGCAAGAAGCCATGAAATCCGAGATTGGATCCATGTACGAAAACCAAGTATGGACTTTGGTGGACTTAACGGATGGCCGAAAGGCTGTCGAGAACAAATGGATTTACAAGAAGAAAACAGATGCTGATGGTAATGTTACTGTCTATAAAGCTCGACTTGTCGCGAAAGGGTTTCGACAAATTCAAGGAGTTGACTACGATGAGACTTTCTCACCGGTAGCAAAGGTAAAGTCTGTGAGGATTTTTTTAGCAATCGCTGCATATTATGATTATGAGATATGGCAGATGGATGTCAAAACGGCGTTCCTCAATGGAGACATTGATGAAGAGTTGTATATGGTACAACCCAAAGGTTTTGTCAATCCTAAAGATGCTAACAAGGTATGAAAACTTCAACGATCCATTTATGGATTGAAGCAAGCATCCCGAAGTTGGAATCAATGTTTTGATAAGGTGATCAAAAGTTTTGGTTTTATACAAACTTATGGAGAAGCTTGTATTTACAAGAAAGTGAGTGGGAGCTCTGTAGCATTCTTAATACTATATGTAGATGTCATATTGTTGATTGGTAATGATGTAAACATTCTTAATAGTGTCAAGGATTATTTGAATAATAGTTTTTCAATGAAAGATCTTCACGAAGCAGCTTACATATTAGGCATAAAGATTTATAGAGATAGATCGAGACGCCTAATATCATTGTCACAAAGTACATATTTGGAAAAAATTCTAAAGAGGTTTGGAATGGAAGATAGCAAGAAAGGGTTCTTGCCCATGTTGCCCAATACGACCTTGAGTAAAACTCAAAGTCCTGCGACGGCAGAAGATAGAGAAAGGATGAGTAAGACTCCCTATGCCTCATCCATTGGATCTCTTATGCCATCCTATGTACTAGACCCGACATTGCATATGTTGTTAGTTTGACTAGCAGATATCAAAGTGATCTAGGAGTGGATCATTGGACAGCGGTCAAAAACATCCTTAAGTACTTGAGAAGAACTAAGGATATGGTTCTTTCTTATGGAGGTGATGAACAACTCGTTGTTAATGGTTACACCGATATGTAACACCCTCAGAATCGGCCCTATGCAAGTTTCAGCGCTTCCCGCCAAATCCGCATAGAAACGATTCGAAGGTGCCCACCAGGCACTTGCGTGCGGGTGGAAAACGAAGTAATATCATTACACAATAGTCCTCGATGGAACAAACAAAACATATATATACAACAGCAACTCAAAGAGTCAAGAATACAGATATACAATACAAAGATCCAAATCACCTTTAAAACAATATAGCATCCGAGTACGGACAAGATGCAAATTGAGCTAAGAGCCCTGAAGAATAACCAATGGCGTCCATAACCACCCAGAGCCAAGCGGAAGGGTAACCACGCTAACGACGTCGATCTCAAAACCCTTAACAAAGGGGTGCCGAAGGGCAAAGGAAAAAGAGAGCGGTCGATCGAGGCGATTACAGCGAGGCTAGAATTCGGCGGTCCTCGCCTACATAGGTATGGTGGACTGAAGCGGCAGCGCAGCATGCACTAAACAACCTATAGAGACTCGATACAAATAGCGGCTATCAGAGAGGGGTAAGAAAGTCCTATTCGGAACCAACCTGATACTACCACCAAACATACCCATCCTGGTGTTTCCCCCTCGAGACCAAACGAGGAAGTCAACCAAGGAACTCACGCAGTTGGCAGTTTTATTCATTCCGTTATAGTTGCGGCAATTACTAGTCAAATAAAGATGGCATGAGTCATCCTGATATAATAAGCAGTGGGCAGTTTTAGTTAGACATTCCGTTGTAGTTGCAACGCTTACTAGTCAGATACAATTAGCATGAGATATCCCCAAACCCAGCAGTTGTTGGTACTTTTATTTAGCCATTCCATTGCAGTGAAGCTGATTACTAGTCATATCGGATACAAGTCAAATTATAGCAGTAAACTTTAGTTATAGTTATCTATGATCGAGACCCGTGCTCCAAGTCGTCCATAACCGCGGACACGGCTTCTCGAAAAGATTTAACCCTGCAGGGGTGCACCAAAGTTTCCACACGCACCTACACCCTTGTTGTCGGATCAGGTAGGTACAAGATCACAAAACATACACCCAACGGTATGTCGACTGGGTTTCGGACACGACGTTTCCCAGACCAAAGCAAGCACGGGGGGGCCACCCCACTAAGCTACCCGCAACAAAGTCGGCCGGTATCCGAGACGGACTCAGGGTTTGCGTCAATGGCTGTAAACGACTGGGAACCCGAAACTCTCGGGCTTGTCGATACCGCGAAAACACTCCGCTTACCTAAACAGTACAGGTGCTCCTCGCACAATCGTAAATAAAGCAGTAAAGCATGGCATAAGTACATGATAGTAATAAAGCCCCAAACTAATTGTGTCCCCCAGTACAGTACTTGGAATCAGGTACTAAATCGATGGGGGTGCCCATACACCCCACCTGTGGTTAGCGCGCTCGATCTCGGAATAGGTGTCAAGAACTCGGGGTCCTATGGGACACTAGTGGGCGGTTAACAACCAAATAACATCTATTGCCCACCGGTGCCTCTGCATTTACCTACTTCAATTTTAGTTATTAAACAATAATTAAAGCCATGATCATCTCCAACATTAAACATGCGGCAATACTCCAACAACTGTGGTACTTGACGACACGCAACAGCACTTGAGCAAGCGACTACAACGCGCAAGTCCAACTATCTACCAAACAACAGGTAATAGGATGTGTCCAAGGCAATATAAGGCTGCAAGGGATTTCACGGGTACAAAAACTAGAGCACCGCAACACAGATAGCAATAGATCAACAGGAGGGAATAAATACTATAAAAGTAAGATAGGTAGAAAAGGGGGGAGGTGCTCGCCTGAAAACATTGCCGAAGGTTCATCCGAAGATCGGGTCGACACTCGCATCAACTCATCGGCCTAATCCGCGAAGAAGCAAAACACTAGAAGAAACACCGGATGCACTATTTAATACTACGGCAGAAGATCGGGCATGATGCATGTATGATGTATGACATGGCAAGGTGCGATGCAATTAGGCAAGATTAAGCGGAACCGGGGTCCCGACATTTATTTCGATGGTTCAAGTTATTTAGATACCCCGCAATTTAAATGTTATCTTAACAAGGCAAAATATATCACCGGTTCGCTACACAAATTTAAATGGAGTCCGGAATAAGACAAAGATATCCCGCATATAGACTCCATATTTAATTATGAGACGAATCGGCATAATGCCCCAAACCACAGACAAGTATGCATGCATGAACAATTTAATATGCGACAGTTTTATATCTAGCATTTATAAAATAGGGCTCGGGAAAAGGTTCACACATTAGGGTTCGGAAGAACTTGGTTTCGGGGGTTCGGGGTTCGACAGGGTTCAACGGGGGCGAGGTTCGATGGGATCAGTCTCGGACAACGGAAGTAGATCTTGTCGCATCCCGGAAGGAGGACTTGGTTGGCGTCGGGGGCACATCGGATCCGCCCTGGTCGGTGTCGATCTTGTCGTCACGAAGATCTTGTCGTGTCCTCGTATCGGGTCGGTCTTGGCGTTCGGGAAGAAGAACTTGGCGTGCGACGTCGTCGGCATCGGTGCAGGAAGGAGGTCTTGTCGTTCCGTGTCGGTGAACTTGGCGTCCGGGTTCTCGGCGAGCTCAGCGGCCGGGAAGGAGTACTTGTCGCACCGGGGTCTCGGCGAACTTGGGGGTCTCGGGATTCGACAAGGATCGGTCTTCGGGTTCCATGACAATGATCTTGTCGTTTCGATGTCGGGGTCTTAGAGGAGCGCCTTGTATATTCTTCGGCATCACGCCGGTCTTGTCGGTCTTGGACTTTGGCGCCGATGATACACAAAACATCCCACGGGAGCCAAGAGTAGCTATAACACGGGATATTCACGACAACGTGGAATGCACCACAACACAAATGCCTCATCGGCACATCACCAGGAACAGGCCAGCAAGGGCTCGGGGACAACTCGACGAGCAAGGTCCTGCTCGCAAGGACGCAGGGACACATGCGCTCGATGCGGAACCTGGAGGGGCGGCCCTGGGCGGCGAGCATCGACGGACAGAGGGCTCACGGGCAGCGGCTGGACAGGCAGAGCAGCGGCGGCTGGAAGACGGCCTTGGGCCTTGAGGCGGGCGGCTTCTGAGGCGAGGAGGAGGAAGCGGCTGGCGCGGTGTTGCGGAGGGGGAAGGACCAGCGGCGGCTCGCGGGGCCTAGCAGCGAGGCCAAGTGGCGGCGGCCAGCCAGAGAGGAGGATGGCACGGACGCAGGGCGAGGACGCCGGCGGTCGCGGTCCAAGGCGGCGCCGGGGAGGAAGGAGGCCGGTGGGGTCACAGGCGACGGGGACGGCCGGAGCTTGCAAGCAGGGACGCGCTGGTGACAGGAGAAGGCAAGGCCGACGCGGGGCGGCGCCGAGAGCGGACGGGGGAGGAGCTTGGGGAGCTTGGCAGCGAGGTACTCAAAGCGGGAGGCAGCGGCGAGGCCCACGGTGGGCAGGCAGGCGAGCTCGAGGCTCGAGCAGTGGCTGAGCCGCTGCTTGTCGGGGTTGGAGGCAGGCGACGAGGCGCCTGAGGCCGGGTGGCGGAGGATCTGAGGCAGCTCACTGTGAGGATGGAGGCCAGGGGAGAGAGAGGAGTGGGTGGGGTCGCGAGGATGCGAGAGAGGAAGCGGGGTCGCGTGGGAGTGGTGAGGCCAGGGGATCGAGATCGGGGAGGTGGGTTGGGGTGCGGCAGAGGATGGTTGGGGTGGGGCCAGACGGGAGGCAGGTGGGGAGTGGGCCCGTGGTGGCAGTGTGTGAGTGCGTGTGTGGTGTGCTGGTGTTTGTGTGGGGTGGGGTGGAGAGGAGGTGGGGCCAGGGGCTGATGAGGCTGCATGGGATTGGATAGAGGGAAGGAAGAGGTGAGGTGGCGTGCACCGATTGGTGCAGGTGAGGTGGAGGTAGGGTGGGTAGATAGGCTGGGTAGGTTATTTGGTAGCTTAGGTTTTGGGTGTTCTGGGGTAAGTAGGGTTTTTGTCTAGAGGTGGCCGGCTGGGCTTTCGGGCCTGGCTGGCTGCCTCCCAAAATAATTTAAATATTTTATTTATTAAAAACGAGGCGTTTGTAAACCGTTGGCAGACAAAACAAAATATTCCGGAGACCCGGGTTTTAATTTGGAATCAAGACGGGGCGTTTAGAAAACAAAAGAGGCTTTTTGAAAAATAGTTTTATGCAACAAATGCAAGATGGCATGACGATACTCAAATGCAATGTGGCCTGATGACATGAGCATGGGGTCATGATGATGCAATGCACAAAAATAACGCGATTTTCTAGTAGTGGTTTTTGCGGGATGCCACACGATGCTAGTTGGAAAACCGATCCGGATGATTCTAAATCTCAATCTGGATACGTATTTACTTTGAATGATGCAGCAGTTAGCTGGAGGAGTGCAAAGCAAAGTGTTGTGGCGAGATCTTCAACTGAATCAGAATACATAGAGCTTCGGAGGCTTCACAAGAGGCGATATGGATGAAGGAGTTCATTACAGAGCTTGGTGTGGTTCCAAGTGCGCTGGACCCAATCTCCATCTATTGTGATAACATGGGCGCCATAGCCAATGCGCAAGAACCAAGGTCACACAAGAAGCTACGTTTTCACGCTATTCAAGAGCATGTCCAAGATGGTGACATAAATATTTGCAAAGTACACACAGATCTGAATGTGGCGGATCCGTTGACTAAACCTCTCCCGAGGGCAAAACATGACCAGCACCAAACCGCCATGGGTGTTTGGTATATTACCAAGTAATCTAGATTAGTTGACTCTAGTGCAAGTGGGAGACTGTTGGAGATATGCCCTAGAGGAAATAATAAAAGTGGTTATTATTATATCTTTGTGTTTATGATAAATGTTTACATTCATGCTATAATAGTATTAACCGGAAACATTAATACTTGTGTGATTTGTAAACTAAATTAGAGTCCCTAGTAAAGCCTCTTTATAATACTAGCTTGTTGGTTAATAGATGATCATGGTTTCCCGATCATGAACATTGAGGTGCTATTAACAACGAGATCATATCATTAGGAGAATGGTATGATGGACATACTCCTATAGATAAGCATAGCCTAAAGATCAAGTCATTTCAATAGTTCATTTGCTATAAGCTTTCTGATACATTGTAACCTAATTCCTTCGACCATGAGATCATGCTAATCACCATCACCGGAAGGATGCTTTCATGACATCAAACACCACACCGTAACTGGGTGGCTATAAAGGTGGCATTGAGTGTTCGGAAAGTATGGGTTGAGGCACATGTATCAAGAGCGGGATTTGTCCATCCATATGACGGATAAATTTACTCTGGGCCCTCTCGGTGGAATGTCATCCAATTGGCTTGCAAGCATGTGACTGGCTCACAAGGGATCACATATCACGGGAATGAGAAAAGAGTACTTATCGGTAACGAGGTTGAACTAGGTATGCAGAGATACCGACGATCAAAACCTCGGATAAGTAAACTATCGTGAGACAAAGGGAAATTGGTATCGTATGTAAGTGGTTCATTCGATCACAAATTAATCGTAGAAATATGTGGGAGCCATATGAATTTCCAGATTCCTCTATTGGTTATTGATCAGAGAAGTGTCTCGGTCATGTCCACATAATTCACGAACCGTAGGGTGACACACTTAAGGATTCAATGTTGTTTAGTAGATATAGATTGTAAGTAGGGATACCGAATGCTGTTTGGAGTCTCGGATGGGATCCGGGATATCACGAGGAGATCCGGAATGGTCCGGATAATAAGATTCATATAAGGAAAGTCCGATTCCAGAGTTCGGGAAAGATTCGGATGTTTTCATCGGAAAGGTTCTAGAAGGTTCTAGAAGGTTCACCGGACCGAAAGGGGAATGGTCCATGAATGTGTCATGGGTAAGTGGAATGATTGGATTATATCCTAGGTCACTTGGTTTGGGCATTTGCGAGAGAGAATTAAAGATCTAAATTGAAAGTCAAACGGGAGGTTTGAAAAGTCAAACTAGAACAATGGTTTCCTAGTGGAAGAAGGAAAGAGTCCTTCTTTCAATCCAACTTGGGTTTGGGTTTGGATTCAAACCCTCCCCTCCCAAGGCTGCCCCCGCTCTCATAAATAGAGGGGGAGGGCTGCCCCAAACCAGACCAAGCCAGCCCTCCCCACACCCGTGCGTTGCCGCCTAGCCTCTGCCGCACCACCGCCAGCCGTCGCCGCCTAGCACCGTCGCGCCGCCGCTGCCTCGCACCGCCGCCGGCCCGTCGCCGTCTCCCTAGCTGCCGCCTCCTCCTCCTCCTCTCTGGCCTTATAAACCTAGATTGCGGGAAACCCTAGATCCACCATAACTCGCACCAGCTTAGGCGAACCCCTGCGGGATCTTCCCTCTACTTCCGACACCATGCCGTCATGCTGCCGGAATCGCGAGGGGAGAACTACAACCTCCGCTGCCTGCTGGAACAAGGGAGAGGAAGGTCTTCATCAAGTACGAACCGTGTGTGATCCATGAAGCTGCCGGAACGCATCGCCGGAAGGATCGTTTATGCGATCTTGAAATCGGCAAGTGTACGACTACATCACCCACGAGAATCTGCTCTCGTTAACCACTTTGGAATCTTCGAGTGTGAGTACTCTAATCGACTCGTTGCTACAATCTAGTAGATAGATCTTGGCTTGTTTGTGTGCATGCAGTAGAATTTTTTTGTTTTCCATGCTACGAACCCCTACACATGCAAAATATGATCAATAGTACAAACTTCAGTGCTTCTAACAGGAACATGATTAACAACATCTTTATAAGGTGCATGGTACTTATTCCACTTCTTTTTGGGAATTTCTATGTAAGAGGCAAAAGCCTTAAAACAATTGGCAATACTTTGGGAGTCAAGACCAAACTCATTACTAATATCACGGAAGTCATCAGTTCCCATAAAACATTTTATGCATTCATAATCATAATTTATACCTGACTTTCTTCCTTTGTCATTCTCCCAAGCTTCTGTATTCTCTTGAATACGGTCTAGGAGATCCCATTTAGCTTATTCCTTCATACGTGTGAATGATCCAGCATAAGAAGCATCTAGTAAATCTTTATCATGAAGAGAAAGCGTAGCATAAATGTTATTGATAATAATATTGGTAGGTAGTTCATGAATAGGGCATTTAAGCATTAGTAACTTCAATCTCCCCAAATCTTGAGCTGTACTCTCTCCATCACGAGGCCAAAAGTTGTATATCAGATTTCTATCCTTATGAATCTCACTGGAAGGATAGAATTTAGAATAAAAGAGAGGTAATTTTTCCTCCCATTCCATGGATCGCCCATTCTTCAGCAGCTTATATCATTCTTCAGCTCTCTCTTTCAAGGATATAGAGAGTAACTTCTTCTTCGCCTGTTCAGTTGTGATACCTGCACACTTAAACAACCCGCATAGACAGTTCCATCCCCTAAATAATAATTATCCATAACACGATCAATGATACTTGTACGTATCTTAAAAGGATCTATCTCAACAGGTGGTGGTTCATCTACTACCCTAACACTGGTAGTAGTTTTCCCAAATAGAAAACCAAGTGGGTTATTCATATTGGAAACAAAGTAACAAATAGAAATAAAAAGCAATACTCACAGTAGAAGTTTCCTTTACCAGTTCCGCTCTTCAATAGCGCTTCACTCCCCGGCAATGGCGCAGAAAATAGTCTTGATGACCCAAAAGTATAGGGGGTGTATCGTAGTACTTTTGATAAATAGGAGGGTCGATCCCAACGAGGAGCAGAAGGTGTTGACTAGTGGTATGGAGCAGGAAATCTCTGTAAATACTTAGCAAACAGATTTTTAGGGGTTTTCTGATAAAGAAAAGAAACAAGGTGTGAGTAATAAAGACAACGAACAAATGCAACAAGTGGCCCAATCCTTTCTTAACAAAGGACAAGCTCGTGGAAATACTTATAAGGACCAAACGTTCTCAAGGACAAATGGGAATTCTGTCAAGTGCTTTCGCTTCATATAGCTGAGTAGTCTTCTTTGGTGTTGTAAGTGTTGTGTGGGTGAACCTGTGCTAATGTACCAACCTTACTTGGACTAATACATACTTGTGATTAAACCCCCTACAAGCATCTGCAACTACAAGAACGCAATTAAGATATAAACCTAACCAGAGCCTTAAACTTTGAGATCCTACACTCCCTTGTGCAATGGTTTCTAGTCACCCTTGTGAACTTTGAAGGTGTCCTATGCATATATATTGCTACTCTATGAGGGAAAGGCTAATTGCCACTATGCCATGTTTTCTATATATGAAACAAACAAACGTTTTTCAATGCATGTTATTCATGATATTTGTTTGTAACTTGCCATGTTGCATGTATAGTTACTATGTCATGTTGTTAGAACTCCATCTTTCATGCACATGTTTAGAGTTCTTTGATCCCAGCTTCCAATGCTTGCAAATGGTTGGATCTTTATTGTGAGGGTGCATGTCACCTCAAAAATTATTCTTTTTTATCAGTTACCTACTCGAGGACGAGCAGGAGTTAAGCTTGGGCATGCTTCATACGTCGGAAACGTCTCTATAATTTTTGATGCTCCATGCTTGTTTAGTATCTACTTTGCTTTAGTTGTCTACACTTTGAGGTGCTTTTTACATGTTTTCTGGTACTAACCTATTAAGAAGTTGCAACAGTGCCAAATGCCTATTTTCTGCTGTTTTTGGTTCCAGAAAATTTAGTAAAGAAATATTCTCGGAATTGGACGGGACAAACGCTAAAGTCAATTACTTTCCGTGGGGAACAAGAAGACCAGTGTCAACACCTGGATTTTTAATCCCAGATGCCTGTTACTTACATCGCAATCCCAGGATTACCATTTTTGCGTGACATAACAGAATTGGATACCACAGTACATCATCCATTACAAACCATATATAAGGTCTTACACAAATAGCGATCTCATGATCCAGTTCTTAATACAACTTCAAGCAGCGGAATACGTAATAATAACGGTAGCGTAGGCGAAGCTCCATCTTCGGGGTCACAGGCAATGCTGACGATGGGAGATGATCCTAGTTGTCGTAACCTTCCTAGATTCCATCTTCCAGGTACTCCTCTTCATAGTCTGGCCATGGGAATAGCCAGGGACAAAGCCATGAGTACTCTTTAAGTACTCGCAAACTAGTACTAGCAGGTAAAGGGGTTTTTGGATAATAGGACACTAGGCTCTAGGGTTGTTTTGCAAAAAGCCAGATTTATCTCTACTCAGTTCCAAAGCTAGACACAATTTTATAACTCCTAAGTGGGATCTTGCATTTCAGGTCACAACTCTGTTGTGGTCAGGTCAAAGTATCAACTCATTTCACAAGTCATTTTGAAAAGTCTGACGGGGGAACAGTATGGCCACTCCAACTGTCCATAACCGCGGACGCGGCTATTCGAATAGTTTGACACTCTGCAGAGATTTTACACTTTCACCACAACATTCGATACATCCGTCAGGAACAAATCCTGAATTCACCATACTCAGTATGCGGATAATCAATCCTAACCTTTCAATTACACGCCCTAGTATAAGCACCTCTCATGTGAGTTTGGCCTCCGAACCATGACCAACTATCATCTTGGGTACTGCACAGGTGGACAATCTTCACAAGGTAGCCTCAGCTCAGACCTTGGTCGTGAGGGAACTAATACTAAGGAATATAAGCTTCCATTCAAGCTCTACCCAATCTTCGGGTATTGTGGTTGTACGATAAAATTGGAATGGTATCGCATCCAGACAACAATCAGTTTTATAAAGGGCTAAGGCTCATGCCTCAACATTTTCATCACCAAAATCATCTGGTGTTCGCAGACATATGTCAAAACATCTCAGTAGAATGATCCATCATTCTAAGGTTTTCATAACCATTTTCACCAAGTATTCCCATCTAAAGTTGATCAAGTTTTATGCTTAGCACTAGCATCTACAAGTGGGGGTAACACTAATGAGGGGTGGTAACTAGTGGAGTTTCAACTAAGTACAACCTTATATCTTAGGATGATATCAAGGTTTCTAACTTAGGCCAAATTTTATGCTCTTTATGCAACCTTCAGTTATATCTCTCTAGGATCTACTTGTCACTGAAGTCAACTCTAAGTTAAAGTTTTGATAAAGAAAAATAAAGTAGAGGCTTGCAAATAAAACTAGGATTGGGTTATTAAGTGGGTATGATCACATATGCTTAAGGCATATGGTTGGCATGGTTACAAGCAAGTATTTGCTTGCACAATATCAATATAGGCTTGCTAAATTGCAAGTGTTAGCTTGCAAGGTTAATAGCTTGCCTTGTGCAGAGCAGTGGTTGAAGTTCTCCTCGGCTTCTTCTTCGTAGTATCCTCCTTCCTCCTCGTATCCTTGATCGGTACTAGCGTCTATAAATAAATACGATGTACATAATCACCAAGAAATTCTTAACTACTTGCCATCATCACACAAAAGGGGTCCTATAGATGATCTAGCATCATCACTAACATTACAAGACTAAGGCTTGGTTTAAAATCCCTTTTTATTTCATTTTTAGAAAAGTAATTTCTGCTCATTGAAAAACTACTTAAGATTTAATATTCTCCAAACCAAATATGGGATCATGTTGACACATGTCATCACCACATGTTTTAGTCCATGGGAATGTGATTTAAAGTGGTGTTACAATTTAATAAGGTTTTACCCTTTTATTTTAATTAAATAAAGTGTCTAGAAATGCCTAGGGGGGCATTCTTTTATTACCTGAACATTATTTCTGTAAGTAAACCTATATATTTTTATATATTCTGAAAGGTATAGTTAAATGTGATTTTCGAGAGTTGGAATCAACTCAAAAGCTATTATGGGTTTAATTTGAAAAATGTTTGAATGCAGAAAAGCTTCTCCCTTGTTATTTTTACCAAGGATGATCTACAGATCCAAATGACTCGAATCCAACGGTCTTGGATTCAGCATTCACAGAACTTTCCAACAAAATTGGTTTCATTCAATTTGGTGCACTGAATCGACCTGGGTTGATTTTTGAAAATGGGTACAGAAGTGTGTTTGAAATAAAAAGAAAAAGGTTTAATTCAAACAACTGGGCTGCGCGGGAAAAGTTACTGGGCCGGCCTGCTAAGCGCAGCGCTCCCGCGGGCTGTTTAAGTGGGTGTCCCCACTCGTCAGTGAGACAGGGGGTGCGAAGCGGTACGGGGCAACGTGGGTCGTTTGATCTGATTCTAATCCAACGGCTGGGAGTCATCATCGACGTTGGGCAACACCGGCGAGACAGAAACCTAGCGCGGCCAGTGGGGGTCGTTGGGGGCTCACTGGGGTATGGGCGAGGGTCGGCGAGGCGGGCGAACGACGAAGTCGACGATGGCGAATCTCCTGGTACCGGTGGCTTCTCCTGGGGCGGCTCCAATCGCTGGCTCCCTTCTTCTCCAGAGGCAGCGGGCTCCGGTGAAATTCCGACGATGTGGTGCTCGCCTTGCTCCGGGAACGATGTGGCACGATCAGTGAGGAGATGGGAGTAGAATGGTGTGAAGAAATCGACTGGGACTGACCTCTATTTATAGTCGAGCGAGGGGACAGACGGAGCGCACGATGAGCTCGTCGGGGGCGGTGGTACAGACGGCTATCGGCATGGGCGAAGGTAGGGGACGGTGCGGTGTCTCCTGGCGATGCTAAACGACATGGTTTAGAGGCGTGGGGCGGTGCGGCTTGGTCTGGAACGGGCGATGCTCTGCGCGGCAGAGGCGGCGTCTTCGACGGCGAGCGGTGGCTGTGCGGCACGGGCGGTGAAATGGGCATGTCTAGCGGTCTCCTGGGACGGTGGGGAGCATGTTGGCGGGCGGCGAGGGCTCGAGGTGGTCTGGTTGAATGGGAACGGAGCGTGCTCTGCGGAGTGGGTCGGCACGGTCGACAGCGGCACGGGCGCGGCGTTCCTGGCGGTTTTGGCTGCTGTTCGCGAGGCAGGGCTGGTCGAGAGGGGGCGGTGAGGCATGGGTGATCTCCCAGACATGGTTGGCACGGCTAGTTTCCTTCCTAGCTTGCTGTCTCCACTGGGGTGGCATGGGTGGCTTCGGCTGTTCACCATTGATGACAATGGCAAGCTCACAGTGGTGCTAGTGCTTGGTTTAGTTAGCTAGATGATCTACTGAGATGGTTGTGAGCTAAATGGGGAACCAGTTAGGCTTTAATCACTGCTCACTATAGTGTTTAGGATTTTGATGATTTGAGTCTGCAACCTGTTTAATGAAATGGCCGCATGAACTCAAGTTTTGAATTTTGAAAAGATTTTTGGTGGGTGTGCTAGGTTGATGCTGGGGAGTCTGCATATGCTTGGGTTTTGAAAGTTGAGCTTGTTTGAGTGGTTTTTGAAAAAGTGGGATCTTCCCATATGAGAAAGATTCAATTTTGAATTGTCATTTAAACTGTGCATTTGAAAGTTTCTGGATGATCACAAAGTGGGCCTTGATACTTTGTTATGAGTACATTCAAGGGGTGCAAAGATCCGGAAAAGTTTCTGTTAGGTTCTGAACGTTTGAGGCAGCCAAAGTAGGCATGGGAGTTAAATTGGTCAAAATGACCATTCCGTTAATATATTTGTTTTGATTTACTTGTCTTTGGGAAAACTGTGGGAAATGTTTAGATGATGTTTATTTCACCTAAGCATCCATTTACAAGCAAAGGAACACACAAACAAGGTGGTTTGAAAGAATTCCAAATGAAATGCATACTCACATGCATGCTTCCAAAATTTTATTTAGAAAAGTTTTTGTTAACCCTAATTTTGATGATTAGTTTTTGATGATCCAAGCTTAGTATTTTTGGGATGTTACAAACCTTCCCCCCTTAAACAAAATCTCGTCCCGAGATTTGAAAAAGGACGAAAAGATTACCTAGGATTTGAAGAGATCGGGAAACTCCGTCCTGATGTGATCTTCGCGCTCCCAGTAGCTTCCTCTTCTGTGTGGTTGCTCCACTGAATCTTGAGAAACTTGATGCTTCGGGTTCGGGTAGTTTTGAAGGCTTCTTCCAAAATACGGATGGGTACTTCAGGATAGGTCAGGTCATCGTTGATCTCTATGGTCCGGTGATCGATATTCTTGAACACTTCCGTCTTCTCTGGAACTTCAAGACACTTGCGAAGTAACGAGATATGGAACACATTGTGCACTGCTGATATCACTTTGGGTAGTTCGAATTGGTACGACACTTCTCCTCGATGGTTCAGAATCTTGAAAGGTACGATATATCTGGGGGCTAACTTTCCTTTGAGTTGGAAACGCTGCATTCCCTTCAATGGCGACACTTTCAGATAAACAAAATCTCCTATGTTGAAGGCGAGGTCTCGACGTCTCTTGTCGGTGTAACTCTTCTGTCTGGATTGGGAGGCTTGAGGTGCTCATGAATCTTGTGAACCTTCTCTTTTACTTCTCGTAGGATGTCGGGTCCGAAAATCTGACTCTCTCCTACTTCCGACCAATTCAAAGGGGTGCGACACTTTCTTCCGTACATGAACTCAAATGGGGCCATTTGGAAACTGGCTTGATAACTGTTATTATAGGAAAATTCTGCGAAAGGCAGACAATCTTCCCACTTGGATCCATATTCTAACACACAGGCTCTCAACATATCTTTGCGTATTTGATTTACTCGCCCCGTTTGTCCATCGGTCTGAGGGTGATACGCGGTACTGAAATCTAGGCGGGTTCCTAAACCTTCTTGAACTTTCTTCCAGAATCTCGAGGTGAACTGAGTTCCTCGATCCTATAAAATGTTCTTAGGGACTCCATGCAAACTAACTATTCTAGCGATGCATAACTCCGCTAGCTTCGAACTCTGATATGTGGTCTTGACGGGCAAGAAATGGGCGACTTTGGACAATCTGTCCACTATGACCCAGATAGAGTCATTCCCCCTACTAGAAGTAGGCAGTCCAGTGATAAAGTCCATTCCAACGGAATCCCATTTCCATTCCGGAATCTGCAAGGGTTGCAACAATCCAGCGGGTCTTTGATGTCCTGCCTTGACTCGCTGACATATATCACACTTGGCGATATAGCTTCCGATTTCACTGTTCATCTTATGCCACCAAAATTGCTCCTTCAAATCTTGATACATCTTCGTTCCTCCGGGGTGGATAGAATAAAGAGTATCATGAGCTTCCTTCAGAATAACTTCTTTCAACTCAGAATCTGCCGGTACACAAAGGCGTCCTTTGTACCACAGAACTCCTTCTTCGTCTTCGGTGAATCCGGGTACTTTGCCTGTACCGATACGACGCTTGATTCTGTCGATACTAGCATTTCCTTTCTGCACCTCTTTGATCTGGCTGATCAAAGTGGGCTGAAGTTCTATACTAGACAAAAATCCTTCGCTCACTAATTCCATTCGAAAATCTTCCATCTCCTTGTGCAAGCTTGGTTGCTCCTTCAAAATCATGGAGTTCAAGCGGCACAGCAATCTGCTAAGGGCATCGGCTACCACGTTGGCTTTACCAGGGTGATAGTAAATGTCCAGATCGTAATCCTTGATTAGCTCAATCCATCTCCTCTGTCTCATATTCAGCTCCTTCTGAGTGAATATATACTTCAGACTCTTGTGATCCGTATAGATCTCACAACGATTTCCCATCAGGTAATGTCTCCATGTCTTCAGGGCTAGAACTACGGCTGCGAGTTCGAGGTCATGGGTTGGGTAATTTTGCTCATGTTGGTTCAATTGTTGAGATAGATAAGATATAACTTTGCCTTCTTGCATGAGCACACATCCGAGACCGATCTTGGATGCATCACAATACACATCGAAGGGCTTTGAGATATCCGGCATGATCAAGATTGGGGCTGAAATCAATATCCTCTTGAGTTCTTGAAAACTCGCTTCACATTTGTCTGTCCATTCAAACTTCTTATCCTTCTTCAGCAATTGGGTCATAGGTCTGGCGATACTCGAGAATCCTTCTACGAATTTGCGGTAATATCCCGCCAATCCGAGAAATGCACGAACTTGGGTTTGAGTGGTTGGGGCTTGCCAATCTTCTACATCTTTCACTTTGGCAGGGTCAACGGCAATTCCTCCGGCTGATACAATGTTACCGAGGAATCCTACCTCCTGTAACCAGAATTCACATTTGCTAAACTTGGCATACAACTGATGCTCTCTAAGGGTTCCAAGAATGGTCCTTAGGTGTAGCTCATGTTCGTCTTCTGATTTGGAGTAAATCAGAATGTCATCTATGAAAACAACGACAATCTTATCCAGGAAGTCCATAAAAATCTTAATCATGAGGTTCATGAAATAAGCGGGGGCGTTGGTGTAACACCCTCAGAATCGGACCTATGCAAGTTTTAGCAAAACCCGCCAAACCTGCATAGAAACGATTCAAAGGTGCCCACCAGGCACTTTCGTGCGGGTGGAAAACGAAGTAATAACATTACACAACAGCCCTCGATGGGACCCACAGAACAGATATATATACAGCTGCGACTCAATGAGTCAAGAATACAAATATACGGTACAAAGATCCAAATCACCTCGAAAACGATGGAGCGTCCGACTATGGACAAGATGAAAATGGGGCTAAGAGCCCTGAAGAATAACCAATGGCGTCCATAACCCTGCCCAGGCCAAGCCGGAAGGGTAACCCTGCTAACGACGTCGATCTCGAAACCTGCTTAAACAAAAGGGGTGCCGACAAAGGGCAAAGGAAAAAGAGGCGTCGATCTTGAGGCCGACACAGCGAGACTAGAATTGCGGTCCTCGCCTACAAAGGTATGGTGGATCAAGCGGCAAGATGCACTAAACAACCTATAGAGACTCGATACAATGGCGGCGATCGAGAGGGTAAGAGACCTAATCGAACCAACGACACTACCACCAAACATACCCATCTGTGTTTCCTCGAGGCCAAACGAGGAAGTCAACCGAGGAACTCACAGGTTGGGTTTATTTATTCAGTTATCGTTGCAGTAATTACTAGTCAGGTATAGAGAATCATCCTGATAAAATAAGCAGTGGGTCATTTTAGTTAACCATTCCGTGATAGTTGCAACTCTTACTAGTCAGATACAATTAGCATGAGGTATCCCAAAAACCCAGCAGTTGTTGGTACTTTTATTTAGCCATTCCGTTGTAGTTGCAATACTTACTAGTCAGGTACAATGGTCGCAAGCGAAGCTCCAAACAAGCAAATTGTGGGCAGTATTATTTAGCCATTCCATTATAGTGAAGCTGATTACTAGTCATTATAAAGTCAAATTTATAGTACTACTTTAGTTATGCTTGTCTATGGTCGATATACTGTGCTCCAAGTCGTCCATAACCGCGGACACGGCTTTCAGAAAGTTTTACCCGGCCGGGTTGCACCAATAGCAACACACACTCGATCAACCTCGGAAAAACCAAATCAAAACCCAACGAGGCCTTCACGACAAAGCAATCACAGATTCAGAGAAATATTTCAGGGGCCACCCATTGAGTAGACCAGCAATGAAGCGGTGACTCGAGACGGACTCAAGATTTGCGACAATGGCTGTACGATTGGGAACCCAAAACTGGGCTTGTCGATATGCGAAAACATTCCGCTTACCTAAGCGATGCAGTGCTCCTCGCTGAATCGTAAATAAAGCGGTAGCATGGCATAAGTACAGGATCGTAAATAAAACCTCAAACTAGTTTGTGGCCCCAAGAAATAAGAATGAATCATGCTCAAAGCTCGGGGTCCCATAATCCTCCCGGATGTGGATAGCGCGATAAATCAAGGAACAGGTATCAAGTACTCGGGGTCCTACGGGACACAAGTGGGCGGTCGGAAGCCAAATATTATCTATCACCCACCGATGCCTCTGCTTACTTACTTCAATTTTAGTTGTTAAACAGGAATTAAAGTGAACGAAAAGTAAAGCCATGATCATCACCAACATCAAACATGCGGCAATACTCCAACAACTGTGGCACTTGACAACACGCAACAGCACTTGGGCAAGCGACTACGCAAGTCCAGCTATCTATCAAACAACGGTAATAGGATGTGTCCAAGGCAATATAAGGCTGCAAGGGATATCACGATGCAAAGCTAGAGCATCGCAACACAGATAGCAATAGATCAACAGGAGGGAAATAAATACTATAAAAGTAAGATAGGTAGAAAAGGGGGGAGATGCTCGCCTGAAAACATTGTCGAAGGTTCATCCGAAGGTCGGGGCGAATCTCACATCAACTCAACGGCCTTATCCGCGAAGAAGCAAAACACTAGAATAAACACCGGATGCAATATTTATTACAACGTCAGAAGATCGGGCATGCTTATGATATGATGCATGTCATGGCAAAGGTGCGATGCATTTAGGTCATATTAAGCGGAACCGGGGTCCCGACATTTAATTAGGTGGTTCATGTTATTTATCTACCCCGCAAATTAAATGTTGTATTAACATGGCAAGATAAGTTACCGGTCCGCTACACAAATTTTAAATGAGGCCAATATACGACTGGATTCGCCCGCATATGGGCCCCATATTTAATTATAAGGTGAATCGGCATAAGGCCCCCAAACCACATGGTAATATGCATGCGGGTATGACAATTTAATATGCAACAAGTTTGTATTACATTATAAAATAGGGTTTTCGGAAAGGGTTCACACATTAGGGTTCGGCAGATCTTGGGGTTCCGGGGTTCGGGGTCGGTCTCAGGTCCAGGGTTCGACGGAAACGAGGTTCGGACTCCGGGATCGCTCTCGGATTACTGGGTAGATCTTGTGGTTCTGTGTCGGTGACCTCGGCATCCGGGAAGCAGGACTTGGTTCGGCGTCGGGGCGCATCGGATTCTCCTGGTCGCTGTCGTTCTTGTCGTCGTGCAGATCTTGTCGGGTCCCACGGGGTCGATCTTGCCGTTGCGAGGGTCTTGTCGGGCCCGCGCCATCGAGTCGATGATAGCGTTCGGAAGCGTTCTCGTGGCAATCTTGTCGTTCCGTGTAGGCGTTCTCGAGTTCGATGGCGAACTTGTCCGGTACCGGGGTTCGATGTTTTTCGCCCCGAAACGGTCTTGTGGTCTGAGTGGACGATCTTGACGTCAGGGTTCGTGGTCTTCAGATCCGGGACGAAGTACTTGTCGCATCTGGGGTCTTCGGGGGGGAACGGTCTTCGGGGTTTGGGAAGTAGCTCTCGGTGCTCCGCGTGGAATATCTTGGCGTCGTGCAGGCATTTGACTCCAGCTTGGCGTCAGCGGGATCGGCCTTCGGTAGATCTTGACACGGTGACAGCTCCCATCGGTGGTCCTCCGGTAGTGGTGCTGCGGCGACATCACCGGCGATGTCGGAGGTCTTGGCACCTGGAGCAGCACCATAGGGAGAGCCGACAGATGTTGAGCCGCAAGGCAGCATGGCGACGGCTGTAGCAGAGCTCGGCCGAGGTGTGGCATCCCGCAAAAACCACTACTAGAAAATCGCGTTGAATTTGTGCATTGCATCGTCATCATCATATGTTGATTGTCAAAAACTATTTTCGCAAAGCCTGTTTTGTTTTCTAAAAACGCCCCGTCTTTTATTCAAACGCCAAACACCGGGTCTCCGGAATTATTTTGTTGTCGGCTATCGGGTTGCGAAAGCCGTGTTTTAAAATAAATAAAATTTGAATTATTTTTAGCGGGGGCAGTCGAACAGGCCGTTTCGACCCGAACGACCACCCCCAGGATTTTACAAACGGTCCAGCCCAACAATTCCTAAAACTACCAACCTATCTACCTAGCCCTTGCCTCCACATCACCCCGACCACTCCCCTCGTGACACCTCACCTCCTCCCCCTTCCTTGCCCACTCACACGATGCCACCTAGACTAAACCCAACCCCCCCACTCATCCACACCCCACCAACACACACAGGGCCACACATCCTGCCCACACCACACAAACGCACACACACAACCCAACCAGCCCCACAGCTGTCACACGTGACGCAGTTCCCACCCAGTCCACCAGTGCCACCTGGCAGGCCCCACCGCCACCTGCCGCTCCCTCTCTCTCCCCAAATCTCTCTCCCTCAACCGCCCCGACGCACACCCCTTCCCCAACCTCCCGCCTCGTCCCCACCGGCGCCGGCGTCGCCCTCCGCCTCTCCCCAGGCGCGCCCGGCCACGCCGTATCCCCCCAGGCCCGCTCCCTCTCCCCTCCTCCCCCAAGCCGCGTCCGCCGCTCCCCCGTCGCCGGACCCGCCCCGACGACCCCGAGCCGCGCCCCGCGCCTCTCCTCTCCGGCCCTCACCGCCGCCAGCTCCCTCTCCGCGCCGTCCGCTCGCCGGCCCGTCCTCCCCAGCGCGCCGCCCGTCGCCACCTTCTCCTCCCCTTCCCTGCCTCGCTCCCCGCCGCCAGAGCCCGCCCTCGCGCGCCTCACCTCCCCACTCACCACGCTCCAGCGCCGCTCGCCAGGCTCCGCCGCCCGCGCCCGCCCAGCCCCGCGTGCTCGACTCAGCGCCGCGCCGCCTTCCCTCGCCGTAACGCGGCCTGCCCGGTCGGCCGCCTCTGCCAGCAGCCTCCGCCCGTCGCGGCCGAGCCGCCCAGCGCCCTCTACCCAACCGCTGCCTCTCCCCTCCCGTCGGTCGCTGTCGCCCGCCGCCTCTCGAGCCTGCGGCCCGAGCGCCTCCTCTGCTCCCCGTCGGGCTCGCCCTGGACCCCACGTCGCACCATCGCGAGCCGCCTCGCTCAGTCCCTGTCGGCCACCGGAGGCAGCAAGCTCGCCTCGGTCGAGCCCGCCTTGGCGCCTCCGTCCAGCAAGCCTCGTCCTCCGCGCGGCCCGCCACCAGCTCGCCCGTCTCAGCGTCCGCGGCCCGTTCTCCCCGCCCTCGAGCCGGCTCGGCCTACTCTGTGAACGCCATGACGCCGCCCCTGATCCTCGTCGCGCCGTCCCGGCCGCTGCTCCGCGCGTGCTTAGTGTACCAGGAGCAACCTAGCCTGCCTCGCGTCCTGCAGGTCCACCATCGGGACCCCGCTTACTGGTGCTCAAGCTGTCTTACCGTCGAACAAGGTCACCCTTGCTGTTCTCAACAAGTTCGCCTGCGACCACCGTTACGAAACCAGGTACACCGTGGTGAAGCCGAACGCCAAGGCCTCGTCACCGAACCCACGGGGCCTTCCACACGGAGCGGCGATGCATGACTTTGAGAAGGCCGACATCGGTCGTCGGAACCCCAAGATCATCAACGGAATCCGAGCTCGACACCGGCAAACTAAGAGGGCACCACAAGACCGTCGACAAGAAACCGCGAACCGGAACCGGAGAGCTCCGTCACGAAACCACAAGGCCTTTGGGGGTGGAACCGACAAGTTCTACATCACGGAGCACCAAGGAACCCTTCATGGATCCGAAGACGGACCCTCGACACGCCAAGATCTACCCTCGGACGCCAAGACCCGAACCGGGAGGACGCAAAGATCGCCACGAGAACGACAAGCCCTTCACCCAAAAGCCAAGACCGACCCGACTTGAGGACCCGACAAGACCTTCGCGACGACAAGAACGGCATCGACCGGAAGAACCCGACGCCCGACACACCGACCCAAGTCCCGCACCGGGCGCCAAGAACTACCCCGATATCCGAGAACGATCCCGAGTCCGATAACGTTTCCGTCGAACCCGAACCCATCCGGCCCGAGACCGAACCCCGAACCCCAGAACCTCAAGTTCGTCGAGACCCCTCAATGTGTGAACCCCTTCCCGAAACCCTATTTTATAATATAATACAATTGTTGCATATTAAATCATTCATCTCGCATGCATATCATTGGTTTGGGGCCTTATGCGATTCACCTCATAATTAAATATGGGGCCCATATGCGGGCAAATCTAGTCTCATATTGGCCTCATTCAAATTTGTGTAGCGAACCGGTGCTATCTTTTGCCATGCTAAAACAACATTTAAATTGCGGGGTTCTAAATAACTTGAACCGTTTAATTAAATGTCGGGACCCCGGTTCCGCCTAATCTGACCTAATTGCATCGCTTTCTTTGCCATACATCATACATGCATCATGCCGTTGTATTAAATATTGCATCCGGTGTTTATTCTAGTGTTTTGCTTCTTCGCGGATAAGGCCGTTGAGTTGATGTGAGCTTCGCCCCGATCTTCGGTTGAACCTTCGATAATGTTTTCAGGCGAGCATCTCCCCCTTTCTACCTATCTTACTTTATAGTCTTTATTCCCCTCCTGTTGATCTATTGCTATCTGTGTTGCGATGCTCTAGTTTTCGTACCCGTGATGATCCCTTGCAGCCTTATATTGCCTTGGACACATCCTATTACCTGTTGTTTGGTAGATAGTTGGACTTGCGCGTCGTAGTCGCTTGCTCAAGTGCTGTTGCGTGTTGTCAAATGCCACGGTTGTTGATGTATTGCCGCATGCTGATGTTGGAGATGATCATAGTTTTACTTATCGTTCACTTTAATTCTTGTTTAACAACTAAAATTGAAGTAAGCAGAGGCATCGGTGGGTGATAGAAAATATTTGGATTCCGAACGCCCACTTGTGTCCCGTAGGACCCCGAGTACTTGATACTTGTTCCTTGATTTATCGCGCTATCCACATCCGGGAGGTATATGGGACCCCCCTGAGCCAGAGCTTGATTCAGTCTTATTTCTTGGGGCCACAAACTAGTTTGAGGTTTTATTTACTATCCTGTACTTATGCCATGCTACTTATGTATTTACGATTGTGCGAGGAGCACCTTTGCATCTTTAGGTAAGCGGAGTGATTACTGTATCGACACCCAGTTTTCGGGTTCCCGATCGCTTCACCATTGTCGCAAACCTTGAGTCCGTCTCGAGCTTGCTTGCCGTTGGTAGACTCAAGGGGTGGCCCCTGAAATATTTCTGAATCCTGTGATTGTTCAGTCGTGAAAGCCTCGTTGGGTTTTGATTTGGTTTTCGAGGTTGATCGGCGTGTGTTGCTATTGGTGCACCCCGGCCGGGTAAAACTTTCTGAAAGCCGTGTCCGCGGATATGGACGACTTGGAGCACAGTATCTCGACCATAGACAAGCATAACTAAAGTTTATTGCTATAAATTTGACTCTATAATGACTAGTAATCAGCTTCACTATAATGGAATGGCTAACTAATACGGCCCACAATTGCTTGTTTGGAGTGTCGCTTGCGACCTTTGTATCTGACTAGTAAGTATGGCAACTATAACGGAATGGCTAAATAAAAGTACCAACAACTGCTGGGTTTTTGGGTTATCTCATACTATCTGTATCTGACTAGTAAGTGTTACTACTATAACGGAATGGTTAACTAAAACTGCCCACTGCTTATTTTATCAGGATGATTATCTAAACCTGACTAGTAATTGCTGCAACGATAACTGAATAACTAAAACTGCCAACTGTGTGAGTTCCTCGGTTGACTTCCTCGTTTGGTCTCGAGGGGGAAGCACCAGGATGGGTTTGTTTGATGATAGTATCAGGTTGGTTCCGGATAGGTCCTTCTTACCCCTCTCTGATTGCCGCCAGTTGTACCGAGTCTATATAGGTTGTTTAGTGCATCTTTGCTTTCGATCCACCATACCTATGTGGCGAGGACCGCCAATTCTAGCCTCGCCGTGTCTTGGCCTCGATCTTGACGCTCCTCTTTTCCTTTGCCCTTTGTCGGCACCCCTTTTGTTTAAGCAGGTTTTGAGATCGACGTCGTTAGCAGGGTTACCCTTCCGGCTTGGCCTGGGCAGGGTTATGGACGCCATTGGTTATTCTTCAGGGCTCTTAGCCCCATTTGCATCTTGTCCATAGCTGGACGCTATATCGTTCTCAAGGTGATTTGGATCTTTATACCGTATATCTGTATTCTTGACTCATGGAGTCGTGTTGTATATATATATATCTGTTCTGTGGGTCCCATCGAGGACTGTTGTGTAATGTTATTACTTCGTTTTCCACCCGCGAAAAAAGTGCTGGTGGCACCTTTGAATCGTTTCTATGCGGGTTTGGCGGGTTCGCTAAAACTTGCATAGGTCCGATTCGAGGGTGTTACGAGGCAATGGCCTTCGCTTCATGGCGTGCTCGCGTCTTGTGAGGCAGCCGGAGAGGCGGAGAGGCTCGGGAGAGGCGGCGGGTGTGGGCGGCTCGGGAGGCGGAGGCTCGGGGCAAGCCTGAGGCAGAGGCGGAGGAGGCGGCGTGGTGGGCGCAGAGGCGGCGGGAGGGTCGTGGCGGGGGAGACGAGGTCAGGGCGCAGAGCTCGACGGAGCGGGCGGCGCGGCCGGGAGAGGGAACGCCACGGTCTCTGAGGGTGGGGCACGGAGGAGGTGTGGTGGTTGGGCGGGGACCGGGGTGAGGCTGGGAGGTGAGGCCGAGGTCGGCGTGGTCGGGCCGGTGGAGGAAGCTCGGTCCGGCGGCAGTGGCGCCATGGCCGGGAGGCGGAGGCGGCCAGGGCTTGGCCCAGAGGAGGCGCAGAGGCGAGGTGGGAGAAAGGCGGCGGTGGAGCCTGGGGAGAGGCGGCCGGCGTCGGGGAGGGGTCGGGCTGGGAGGATGCGGGGTCGCTGGCGGCTCGAGCGGGAGATAGGGGAAGGGGGGCTGCGTGGGGCGCGTGAACAGGGACAGGTGGTGGGGCCGGCTTGCAGGGTGGGGCCAGGAGAGGTGAGGCGTGTGTTGCCTGTGTGCGTGACGTGTGTGGCTGCGACAGGGGCATGTGTGTGTGTGGGGGGGGAGGGGTGAGAGAGGTGGCTAAGAGGAATTGGGGGTAGGATTAGGTGGCAGATGCTGGTTGGTTTGGGAAGGGAAAAAGGTGAGGTGGCATATGGTGATTGGCCAGGGTGAGGTGGAGGCAAGGGTGGGTAGATTAGGTTGGGTATGTTTAGGAATTTAGGCGGACCGATTTTTTACTTTGGGGGTGGTCGTTCGGGTCGAATTGGCCCGTTCGACTGCCCCCATTAAAATAATTTAATATTTTATTTGTTTTAAACGGACCATTTGCAAACCGGTAGCAGACAAAACAAAATAATCCGGAGACCCGGGTTTTGGTTTTGAATAAAGATGGGGCGTTTAGAAAACACAAACAGGTTTTTCTGCAAATAGTTTTATACAAGCAAATGCAAGATGATGACGATGCTCAAATGCAATGTGGCATGATGACATGAGCATGCGGTCATGATGATGCAATGCAAAAAAACAACGCGATTTTCTAGTAGTGGAATTGCGGGATGCCACAATTCGACACCACTAACAATGGATCTCGCCCTCGAGATCCGCCTCATGGTACCGGAAGGAAATGTCGGTGATCTACGTCTTCTCGCTTCGTGTAGATCCTCGCGACACCACTAACAAGAGGTCGTTGTCCGTGATCGTCGGGAGAACACTCCGGAAACAAAAGGTCGAAGGTAGAGGTATCAACAAATAAAGCCACCCCTAACTTCCGTGGACGGAGTAAAATCTCTGGATCCACTGATTCGATGTACAAGAGCGAATGATAAGAGTAGTCGGATGGTGATCAGTCCATCGCGCACCCAAACCATTACACTGCACCCGAACAGGCGGATTATGCAACCAACTCTCGGAATTAGACTGAAGATCTCGACAAGCGAGGTTCGGAAACAAAGGAGTGATGCAGACTCTGCATCGGATCTGGCGTAGAGGATGTCGTCGCGTCGGAAAACACCGGAAGGCACGAGAAGGAACAAAGGATGGTACCACAGACGAAGGATTCTTCGGATAGCATGAAGACCCGATGTAGCAACACCGTTACCAAAGGAGGAAGCGGAGCCTAAAGGTACGACGGAAACCCAACCACGAGAAATCCTGGACTCGAAGAAAAGATACGAGGTGGATTCAAAACGCGTAGAGGTAAGAGGAGAATAGCAGAGGGGTAAGGAGTAAAATCAGACCTAATCAGAGCTATCCAACCGATTTTGCAAAAATAGTTTTGACACTCTACTTCGGCCGTTAGCTAGGTTATCCTCTGAGGCTGGACTTGTGGGGTATCGCAACCGGCCGAGCTCGATACCACTCAGTAACACCCTCGAATCGGACCTATGCAAGTTTTAGCAAAACCCGCCAAACCTGCATAAAGCGATTCAAAGGTGCTCACCAGCACTTTCGTAGGGTGGAAAACGAAGTAATAACATTACACAACAGCCCTCGATGGGACCCACAGAACAGATATATATACAGCTGCGACTCAATGAGTCAAGAATACAAATATACGGTATAAAGATCCAAATCACCTCGAAAACGATGGAGCGTCCGACTACGGACAAGATGCAAATGGGGCTAAGAGCCATGAAGAATAACCAATGGCGTCCATAACCACCTTGAGCCAAGCGGAAGGGTAACCACGCTAACGACGTCGATCTCAAACACCTTAAACAAAAGGGGTGCCGACAAAGGGCAAAGGAAAAAGAGGGGCGTCAGTACTGAGGCCAGTACACGGCGAGACTAGAATTCGGCGGTCCTCGCCTACATAGGTATGGTGGACTGAAGCGGCAGCGGCAGCATGCACTAAACAACCTATAGAGACTCGATACAACTGGCGGCGATCAGAGAGGGGTAAGAGAGACCTAATCGGAACCAACCTGACACTACCACCAAACATACCCATCCTGGTGTTTCCCCCTCGAGGCCAAACGAGGAAGTCAACCGAGGAACTCACACAGTTGGCAGTTTTATTTATTCAGTTATCGTTGCAGTAATTACTAGTCAGGTACAGAGAATCATCCTGATAAAATAAGCAGTGGGTCATTTTAGTTAACCATTCCGTGATAGTTGCAACTCTTACTAGTCAGATACAATTAGCATGAGGTATCCCAAAAACCGAGCAGTTGTTGGTACTTTTATTTAGCCATTCCGTTGTAGTTGCAATACTTACTAGTCAGGTACAATGGTCGCAAGCGACGCTCCAAACAAGCAAATTGTGGGCAGTATTATTTAGCCATTCCATTATAGTGAAGCTGATTACTAGTCATTATAAAGTCAAATTTATAGTACTACTTTAGTTATGCTTGTCTATGGTCGAGATACTGTGCTCCAAGTCGTCCATAACCGCGGACACGGCTTTCAGAAAGTTTTACCCGGCCGGGTTGCACCAATAGCAACACACACTCGATCAACCTCGGAAAAACCAAATCAAAACCCAACGAGGCCTTCACGACAAAGCAATCACAGGATTCAGAAATATTTCAGGGGGCCATCCCATTGAGTAAACCCGCAACGAAGCCAGCTGACTCCGAGACGGACTCAAGGTTTGCGACAATGGTTGTAAACGACTGGGAACCCAAAACTGGGCTTGTCGATACCGCGGAAACATTCCGCTTACCTAAACAGTACAGCGTGCTCCTCGCACAATCGTAAATAAAGCAGTAGCATGGCATAAGTATAGGATCGTAAATAAAACCTCAAACTAGTTTGTGGCCCCAAGAAATAAGAATGAATCATGCTCTGGCTCAGGGGGGTCCCATAATCCTCTCGGATGTGGATAGCGCGATAAATCAAGGAACAGGTATCAAGTACTCGGGGTCCTGCGGGACACAAGTGGGCGGTCGGAAGCCAAATATTATCTATCACCCACCGATGCCTGTGCTTACTTACTTCAATTTTAGTTGTTAAACAGGAATTAAAGTGAACGAAAAGTAAAGCCATGATCATCACCAACATCAAACATGCGGCAATACTCCAACAACTGTGGCACTTGACAACACGCAACAGCACTTGGGCAAGCGACTACGACGCGCAAGTCCAGCTATCTATCAAACAACAGGTAATAGGATGTGTCCAAGGCAATATAAGGCTGCAAGGGATATCACGGGTACGAAAGCTAGAGCATCGCAACACAGATAGCAATAGATCAACAGGAGGGAAATAAATACTATAAAAGTAAGATAGGTAGAAAAGGGGGGAGATGCTCGCCTGAAAACATTGTCGAAGGTTCATCCGAAGGTCGGGGCGAAGCTCACATCAACTCAACGGCCTTATCCGCGAAGAAGCAAAACACTAGAATAAACACCGGATGCAATATTTATTACAACGTCAGAAGATCGGGCATGCTTATGATATGATGCATGTCATGGCAAAGTTGTGATGCATTTAGGTCATATTAAGCGGAACCGGGGTCCCGACATTTAATTAGGTGGTTCATGTTATTTATCTACCCCGCAAATTAAATGTTGTATGAACATGGCAAGATAAGTTACCGGTCCGCTACATAAATTTTAAATGAGGCCAATATACGACTGGATTCGCCCGCATATGGGCCCCATATTTAATTATAAGGTGAATCGGCATAAGGCCCCCAAACCACATGGTAATATGCATGCGGGTATGACAATTTAATATGCAACAAGTTTGTATTACATTATAAAATAGGGTTTTCGGAAAGGGTTCACACATTAGGGTTCGGCAGATCTTGGGGTTCCGGGGTTCGGGGTCGGTCTCAGGTCCAGGGTTCGACGGAAACGAGGTTCGGACTCCGGGATCGCTCTCGGATTACTGGGTAGATCTTGTGGTTCCGTGTCGGTGACCTCGGCATCCGGGAAGCAGGACTTGGTTCGGCGCCGGGGCACATCGGATTCTCCTGGTCGCTGTCGTTCTTGTCGTCGTGCAGATCTTGTCGGGTCCCACGGGGTCGATCTTGCCGTTGCGAGGGTCTTGTCGGGCCCGCGCCATCGAGTCGGTGATAGCGTTCGGAAGCGTTCTCGTGGCAATCTTGTCGTTCCGTGTAGGCGTTCTCGAGTTCGATGGCGAACTTGTCCGGTACCGGGGTTCGATGTTTTTCGCCCCGGAACGGTCTTGTGGTCTGAGTGGATGATCTTGACGTCAGGGTTCGCGGTCTTCAGATCCGGGACGAAGTACTTGTCACATCTGGGGTCTTCGGGGGGGAACGGTCTTCGGGGTTTGGGAAGTAGCTCCCGGTGCTCCGCGTGGAATATCTTGGCGTCGTGCAGGCATTTGACTCCAGCTTGGCGTCAGCGGGATCGGCCTTCGGTAGATCTTGACACGGTGACAGCTCCCATCGGTGGTCCTCCGGTAGTGGTGCTGCGGCGACATCACCGGCGATGTCGGAGGTCTTGGCACCTGGAGCAGCACCACAGGGAGAGCCGACAGATGTTGAGCCAAAGCGGCAAGATGGCGGCAGCTGCAGAGCTCGGCGATGGCGCTTCGCTTCATGGCGTGCTCGCGTCGGCGAGCCGGCCTGAGGGCGGCGGAGAGGCGGGCGGCTCGGGACAGAGGCGGCGGGTGACGGGCCGGGCTGCGGAGGCGGAGCTCGGGCGAGCAGCAGGCGGGCGGAGGAGGCGCGTGGCGCAGAGGCAGCGGGAGGGTCGTGGCGGACAGACGAGGTCGGGCAGCGTGAGCTCGAGGAGACGGGGGCGGCCGGGAGAGGGAACGCCGACGGTCTCTGCGGGATGGGGCGCGGGCGGAGGGTGTGGTGGTTGGAGCGGGGACCGGGGTGAGGGCGCGGGGAGGTTGAGGCCGAGGTTGGCGCGGTCGGGGCCGGCGAGGGTGGAGGAAGCTCGGTCCGGGGGCGAGCGGTGGCGCCATGGCCGGGAGGGGCGGAGGCGGCCAGGCTGGCTGAGGAGAGGAGGCGAGGGTAGGGAGAAGGGCGGTGGAGCCTGGGAGAGGCGGCGGCGTCGGGAGAGGAGGGTCGCCGGCTGGGAGGATGCGGGGGGTCGGCCTGGGCCGGCTCGAGCGGGAGGTAGGGGAAGGGGGCTGCGTGGGGCGCGTGAACAGGGGCAGGTGGTGGGGCCGGCTTGCAGGGTGGGGCCAGGAGAGGTGAGGCGTGTGTTGCCTGTGTGCGTGGCATGTGTGGTTGCGACAGGGGCATGTGTGTGTGGGGGGGAGGGGTGAGAGAGGTGGCTAAGAGGAATTGGGGGTAGGATTAGGTGGCAGATGCTGGTTGGTTGGGGAAGGGAAAAAGGTGAGGTGGCATATGGTGATTGGCCAGGGTGAGGTGGAGGCAAGGGTGGGTAGATTAGGTTGGGTATGGTGAGGAATTTAGGCGGACCGATTTTTTACTTTGGGGGTGGTCGTCCGGGTCGAATCGGCCCGTTCGACTGCCCCCATTAAAATAATTTAATATTTTATTTGTTTTAAACGGACCGTTTGCAAACCGATAGCAGACAAAACAAAATAATCCGGAGACCCGGGTTTTGGTTTTGAATAAAGATGGGGCGTTTAGAAAACACAAACAGGTTTTTCTACAAATAGTTTTATACAAGAAAATGCAAGATGATGACGATGCTCAAATGCAATGTGGCATGATGACATGAGCATGCGGTCATGATGATGCAATGCACAAAAACAACGCGATTTTCTAGTAGTGGAATTGCGGGATGCCACAGTTGGTTAATCCAAAAGACATGACAGTATACTCGTATAATCCATATATGGTGGTAAAGGCAGTATTTGGAATATCCTCTGCACGAATCTTGAGTTGATGATAACCAGTTCTAAGATCAATCTTTCTTGTCCACAAACAAGACAGGTGATATCCATGGTGACGCACTTTGTTGAATCAATCCAATTTCTAGCATGGCATCCAGCTGCTTCTTCAGTTCTTCTAGTTCCGATGGGTTCATACTATAGGGTCTCTGGGCTATGGGTCCTGTTCCGGGGATTAGTTCGATGATAAACTCGATATCCCGATCTGGGGGCATACCGGGCAAAACATCTGGAAATACATCGGGGTATTCACAGACTATCCGGACTTGGTCAATGGTAGGTTGGGCTATACTCTTATTGCACTTGAATTGGCGAGGTAAGGTTTCAGATATATGCTCGACTGATATTCCGGCTGTACTGGTCATGGTGATGGCTTTCTTGGCACAGTCAATCAATCCTTCATGTTTGGACATCCAATCCATTCCTAGTACTACTTCCAAACCTTTCGTTCCGAGTACTATCAGATTAGCATAAAAATCTATGCCATGGATTCGGATAGGGACGGCTTTGCAAATTTGCCTAGCCTTGGTGGTTGATCCGGGAATTTGCACAATCATTACATGCTTCAATTTGGTTGGTTGAATTTTACTAGTGCATGCAAATTCTTCGGTGACAAATGAATGCGTTGCACCAGAATCAAACAACACCCGTGCAAGTACTGAATTAACAGAAAACATACCCAGCACGACGTCTGGCGCTTCCTGAGCTTCTTCAGCATGCATGAGAAAAAGACGGCCATTGCGGTTGAGTGAATTCCCTGGGGCAAACCTTCTTCCGGGCTGAACACGACGCTGCTGCTGAGCTGGGGCATTGGCATTGGGTGCTGCGGCATTCTTCTTGTTGGGGCACTCGTTGGAGTAGTGACCTTTATTTCCACAGTCATAACAAGTCACTTGCGACTGGTCCTTGGCTGCTACAGGCACAACATTGCTTCCAGTCCTCGGAGCAGTGTTGGTGTTGGTGGCAGCATTGTTGGTGTTGAACTTGGGTGGGGCACGGTTGAAATTGTTAGAGTTGCCGGGGTTGTTGTGATTTCCTCTGGGTCTAGGGTTTCCACGGTTGGGATAGGTGGGACAGTTCATCGGGGGTATGTTGGTTCTTGGGGCAAATCCTGGAGATGGGTTAGGGCGATACTTTGGGGTCTGATGGGTTCCTGGCTGATGCATCATACGACGCTTGCGGTTCTCATTGGCTTGGTTGATCTTTCCTTCCATCTGGATGGCAGAGTCGACAAGGGCTTCAATATCCGCAAAGGGAATATTGACTAACACTGTCTGCATCTCATCATGCAGACCATTCAGGAACCTTTCTTTCTTCTTGGCTTCCGTGTCGATCTCATCCGGGGCATACCTAGCTAATGACAAAAATTTGTCACGGTATTCCACTACAGTCATCCTTCCTTGCTTCAGTTCACTAAACTCTCTCTCATCCTCTTGATCAAACCCGGTGGCACATGGGTTCTGCTGAACTTGACCTTGAATTCCTCCCAGGTCATCATTTGTCCTCCGGTCATTGCACGAACACTGTTCCACCATGCCTTGGCATCTCCAGCTAGATAGTGGGTGGCAAACAGAACTTTCTCGTTGGCTTCCACTCCGGCGAATTCTAAGTTAATTTCCATGGTTTGCAGCCAACCATCGGCATCTAGGGGCTCTTCTGACTTAGTGAAAATAGGTGGGTTGGTATTCTGGAAATTCTTGAGCTTAGATCCATGGTTATCTTGATTTCCGTAGCCTTGGTTGTTATGGGCTAGCTGAGCTATTTGTTGCAGAGTGGCTAGGTTGGCTTGACGTTCCGCTCTTTCAGCTTCGCGGTCAGAAGTCAACATTTGCAGGATCTGCAACATCGGGTCCGGGGATGAACCACTTCCTCCGCGTGGCATCTGAAGATTGAGATAGATTATGAGAAAAGAGGGAAATTTCTAAGGTTTTGGGGACTTTGAAAAGTTTTAAAGTTTGACTCAGATTTTTTTCTAGCAACTTGCTTTTCATTCATTCATTCACACGATACAACACACACCACAACAAGGAAAAACAGATGATTTTAAGAACCATTCTGTGAACTACGATACAGTGGGACCGAATACTACTCACTACGCTAGTGCTCAAATGCTACTACTCCTCGGAGTCTGTGGCTTCATCATCTTCATCATCATCGATGAAGGCGAAATCATCTTCATCGGTGAAGAAGTCCATGGCCTGATCCTCTAGAAAATCATCATCATCGCTGAGATAGGAGTAGGGGTCTCCACGAAGATCCTCTCCGGCATTCTCCCTTTACTCCAACTGCATGTCTCTCTCGTGGATGGTCTCTTCCAAAGATGAGATGTGGTGGCGGAGACGGGCAATAATTCGCTCCTTCTTGTCGAGCTGACGGCGACGAGACTTGCGCTCCTTTGCTAGCATGGCGATGGTTTGATCCTTCGTCTTGATGATGGCAGACTTGTGGTTGGAGTAGTCACGGCAGTTATCCAACTCCTGCTGACGATCGTACATCATGAAGCTAAGGTGGTCCAATTGAGTCTTTAGCTCGGGGTGGTATGGGGCTTCCAGTGGTTGTCCATTAGCATCACGCCTTGGGCAGAACTCAAAGCGTGTTCCCTTGATCTGATTGATGCTCTGCCCACACAGACGGGCAAGACTTTCCTGCAGGGCCCTGGCAAGTCCATCGAGCCAGTTGTTCTCTGTTAAGGTAAACTGAATCCCCTCAGCAGTGGGAGGTTCAATCTTTCGTCGAATACTTGCAACAATTAGCCACTACAGATCTTCTCCTCCTTGATCATTGAGCTGAGCTCCGAAGAACTCGGGATGCGGACGCTCCAGAAGTTCCGAAAGCTGGTCCAAATCCCTCTCAAAGATAAGGTCTCCTCCATTCCCCAACTGATAAAACTTGATGTACTTCACGTCCATCTATAAGAATATAGGATGAGTAAGTTAGTAGAGTGATCAAGTGTGTCAAAATTTAATGTATTTTGCAAGAGTTTTTGAGGAACATGAATTTTCATAAAAGAATCAGAGGGATAAAAATGAGAATAAGTTTTTGTAAATATTTGTTTTTCTTCGGTTTTGAAACTAAGTTTTTGATTCAAACGTCCAGTCTAACTAGGGTCTCCTATGGTCAGGATGGCTCTGATACCAACTTGTCAACACCCGGATTTTTAATCCAGATGCCTGTTATGCCATACATCGCAATCCCAGGATTACCATTTTTGCAAGACATAATAGAATTGGATACCATAGTACATCATCCATTACAAACCATATATAAGGTCTTACACAAATAGGGATCTCATGATCCAGTTCTTAATACAACTTCAAGCAGTGGAATACGTAATAATAACGGTAGTGTAGGTGAAGCTCCATCTTCGGGGTCACAGGCAATGCTGACGATGGGAGATGATCCTAGTTGTCGTAACCTTCCTGGATTCCATCTTCCAGGTACTCCTCTTCATAGTTTGGCCATGGGAATAGCCAGTGAAAAAGCCATGAGTACTCTTTAAGTACTCGCAAACTAGTACTAGCAGGTAAAGGGGTTTTTGGATAATAGGACACTAGGCTCTAGGGTTGTTTTGCAAAAAGCCAGATTTATCTCTACTCAGTTCCAAAGCTAGACACAATTTTATAACTCCTAAGTGGGATCTTGCATTTCAGGTCACAACTCTGTTGTGGTCGGGTCAAAGTATCAACTCATTTCACAAGTCATTTTGAAAAGTCTGACAGGGGAACAGTATGGCCACTCCAACTGTCCATAACCGCGGACGCGGCTATTCGAATAGTTTAACACTCTGCAGAGATTGTACACTTTCACCACAACATTCGATACATCTGTCAGGAACAAATCCTGAATTCACCATACTCAGTATGCGGATAATAAATCCTAACCTTTCAATTACACGCCCTAGTATAAGCACCTCTCCTGTGAGTTTGGCCTCCCAACCATGACCAACTGTCATCTTGGGTACTGCACAGGTGGACAATCTTCACAAGGTAGCCTCAGCTCAGACCTTGGCCATGAGGGAACTAATACTAAGGAATATAAGCTTCCAGCCAAACCCTACCCAATCTTCGGGTATTGTGGTTGTACGATAAAATTGGAATGGTATCGCATCCAGACAACCATCAGTTTTATAAAGGGCTAAGGCTGATGCCTCAACATTTCCATCACCAAAATTATCTGGTGTTCGGAAACATATGTCAAAACATCTCAGTAGAATGATCCATCATTCTAAGGTTTTCATAACCATTTTCACCAAGTATTCCCATCTAAAGTTGATCAAGTTTTATGCTTAGCACTAGCATCTACAAGTGGGGGTAACACTAATGAGGGGTGGTAACTAGTGGAGTTTCAACTAAGTACAACCTTATATCTTAGGATGATATCAAGGTTTCTAACTTAGGCCAAATTTTATGCTCTTTATGCAACCTTCAGTTATATCTCTCTAGGATCTACTTGTCACTGAAGTCAACTCTAAGTTAAAGTTTTGATAAAGAAAAATAAAGTAGAGGCTTGCAAATAAAACTAGGATTGGGTTATTAAGTGGGTATGATCACATATGCTTAAGGCATATGGTTGGCACGGTAACAAGGAAGTATTTGCTTGCACAATATCAGTATAGGCTTGCTAAATTGCAAGTGTTAGCTTGCAAGGTTAATAGCTTGCCTTGTGTAGAGCAGTGGTTGAAGTTCTCCTCGGCTTCTTCTTCATAGTATCCTCCTTCCTCCTCGTATCCTTGATCGGTACTAGTGTCTATAAATAAATACGATGTACACAATCACCAAGCAATTCTTAACTACTTGCAATCATCACACAAAAGGGGTCCTATAGATGATCTAGCATCATCACTAACATTACAAGACTAAGGCTTGGTTTAAAATCCCTTTTTATTTTATTTTTAGAAAAGTAATTTCTACTCATTGAAAACTACTTAAGATTTAATATTCTCCAAACCAAATATGGGATCATGTTGACACATGTCATCACCACATGTTTTAGTCCATGGGAATGTGATTTAAAGTGGTGTCACAATTTAATAAGGTTTTACCCTTTTATTTTAATTAAATAAAGTGTCTAGAAATGCCTATGGGGCATTCTTTTATTACTTGAACATTATTTCTGTAAGTAAACCTATATATTTTTATATATTCTGAAAGGTATAGTTAAATGTGATTTTTGAGAGTTGGAATCAACTCAAAATCTATTTTGGGTTTAATTTGAAAAATGTTTGAATGCAGAAAAGCTTCTGCCTTGTTATTTTTACCAAGGATGATCTACAGATCCAAATGACTTGAATCCAATGGGCTTGATTCAGCATTCACATACCTTTCCAACAAAATTGGTTTCATTCAATTTGGTGCACTGAATCGACCTGGGTTGATTTTTGAAAATGGGTACAAAAGTGTGTTTGAAATAAAAAGAAAAAGGTTTAATTCAAACAACTGGGCTGCGCGGGAAAGTTCTTGGGCGGCACCTTAAGCGCGCTCCATGGATGTTTAAGTGGGTGTTCCCACTCGTCAGTGAGACAGGGGGTGCGAAGCGGTACGGGGCAACGTGGGTCGTTCAATCTGATTCTAATCCAACGGCTGGGAGTCATCGTAGACGTTGGGCAACACCGGCGATACAGAAACCTAGCGCGGCCAGTGGGGGTCGTTGGGGGCTCACCGAGTGCAGGCGAGGTCGGCGAGGCGAGCAGCGAAGTCGACAACGGCGAATCTCCTGGTACCGGTGGCTTCTCGTGGGGCGGCTCCAATCGCTGGCTCCCTTCTTCTCCAGAGGCGGCGGGCTCCGGTGAAATTCCGACGAGGTGGTGCTCGTCTTGCTCCGGGAACGGTGTGGCACGATCAGTGAGGATAGGGGAGTAGAATGGTGTGAAGAAATCGACTGGGGGTGACCTCTATTTATAGTCGAGCGAGGGGACAGACGGAGCGCACGGTGAGCTCGTCGGGGGCGGTGGTACAGACGGCTATCGGCATGGGCGAAGGTAGGGGACAGTGCGGTGTCTCCTGGCGATGCTAAATGACATGGTTTAGAGGCGTGGGGCGGTGCGGCTTGGTCTGGAACGGGCGATGCTCTGCGCGGCAGAGGAGGCGTCTTCGACGGCGAGCGGTGGCTGTGCGGCACGGGCGGTGAAATGGGCATGTATGGCGGTCTCCTGGGATGGTGGGGAGCATGTTGGCGGGCGGCGAGGGCTCGAGGTGGTCTAGTTGAATGGGAACGGAGCGTGCTCATGGAGTGGAATGCACGGTCGGCAATGACACGGCGCGTTCTGGCGGTTTGGCTTCGCGAGGAAGGGCTGGTCGAGAGGGGGCGGTGAGGCATGGGTGATCTCCCAGACATGGTTGGCACGGCTAGTTTCCTTCCTAGCTTGTTGTCTCCACTGGGGTGGCATGGGTGGCTTCGGCTGTTCACCATTGATGACAATGGCAAGCTCACAGTGGTGCTAGTGCTTGGTTTAGTTAGCTAGATGATCTACTGAGATGGTTGTGAGCTAAATGGGGAACCAGTTAGGCTTCAATCACTGCTCACTATAGTGTTTAGGATTTTGATGATTTGAGTCTGCAACCTGTTTGATGAAATGGCTGCATGAACTCAAGTTTTGAATTTTGAAAAGATTTCTGGTGGGTGTGCTAGGTTGATGCTGGGGAGTCTGCAGATGCTTGGGTTTTGAAAGTTGAGCTTGTTTGAGTGGTTTTTGAAAAAGTGGGATCTTCCCATATGACAAAGATTCAATTTTGAATTGTCATTTAAACTGTGCATTTGAAAGTTTCTGGATGATCACAAAGTGGGCCTTGATACTTTGTTATGAGTACATTCAAGGTGTGCAAAGATCCGGAAAAGTTTCTGTTAGGTTCTGAACGTTTGAGGCCGCCAAAGTAGGCATGGGAGTTAAATTGGTCAAAATGACCATTCCGTTAATATATTTGTTTTGATTTACTTGTCTTTGGGAAAAGTGTGGGAAATGTTTAGATGATGTTTATTTCACCTAAGCATCCATTTACAAGCAAAGGAACACACAAACAAGGTGGTTTGAAAGAATTCCAAATGAAATGCATACTCACATGCATGCTTCCAAAATTTTATTTAGAAAAGTTTTGTTAACCCTAATTTTGACGATTAGTGTTTGATGATCCAAGCTTAGTATTTTTGGGATGTTACAACAGAGGGGAGCCGGAGGGGCTGGCCAGGGCGGCCATACCCACCCCAGGCGCGGGTGGGCCCCACCTCGCGCCTGGCTTGGGTTTAGCGCCCCTGGCCGTCGCCTCGGCCTCCCCATTCTCCTATAAAAAGCCCCCAATGCAGAAACCCTACGCACCCGATCAAATCTCCATGAACCCGTCTGTAGCCGCCGCCACCATCATCCCTAGATCGGGGGGGATCTGAAGTTCTTCCCGGCACCCTGCCGGAGGGGAGATCACCCCGGAGGCCTTCTCTCCGGTATGATGTGTGAGTAGTTCCACCTTGGACTATGGGTCCATGTAGTAGATAGATGGTTGTATCTCCTCCTTTGTTCTTACATGTATAGATCTTGTGAGCTCCGTTTATGATCAAGATCTAATCTATTTGTAATCATGCATGTTGTGTTTGCGGGGATCCGATGGATATTGAGATTATTATGTTGGTTTGATTAATGTTTTTGTCTTTATGATTCTATCATGTCTGTGGTGTTTGTGATCTTGCATGCTCTCCGTTGTTAGTAGCTATCTTGGCCAAGTAGTTGCTAGTGACTCCAAAAGGGGGTATTTATGCTCGATAGTGGGTTCGTGCCTCTAGTTTCCAAGGGAAGTGACAATAATATCTTCGGTTGTAGATGTGTTGTTGCTACTAGGGAGAAAACAACGGTCTCTTGTTCATGGAACATGTGGACTGTTTACCTTACACACTTTGCTTAAAGCAATTGTCTGATGCTTGCAACTTAATACTGGAGGGGGTTCGGATGATAACCTGAAGGTGGACTTCTAGTCATAGATGCAGTTGGACGGCGATCTATGTATCTTGTTGTATTTCCCAAACGAATCTCATATGATCTTTCTGACTAGTAATTGCATTGTTATGCCTTGCTCAGTTACTGTCAATTGCCCTGCTGTAATTTTTTTACCCTCCATGCCATGTTGTTTATCTAAGGAGAACACCTCTAGTGAACTATGGACCCCGGTACAATCTTTACCATTGATACACCTTCCAATTTTACTTGTTTACTTGCTGCAAACCATTACCCTCCACACCATACGTTTAATCCTTTGTTACAGTAAACCGATGAGCTTGACAACCTCACTGATTCGTTGGGGCAAAGTCTTGAGTTTGTGTTGTGCAGGTCTCCGTGTTGCTTGCAACACCTGTGTGATGTTTCCTTCCTCCTTCTGGTTCGATAACCTCGGTCTCAACTGAGGGAAAACATGTTGCTTGTTGCTTCACACCTTGCTCTTGGGGTTTCCAACGAAGCGTTCCTCGACAAGTGTTGGGCGCCATCAAGCTTTTCTGGCGCCGTTGCCGGGGAGGCTAAGGCCTTCTTCACAAGGGGAGTCCTTCACTTCCTTTCTCTTTATTTGGTTTTTAGTTTGCTTTGTTTCTTTTGCTTGTTTTGTTTGCCTCTTTCCAAAAAAACCCAAAAAAAATTAGTCTAGTTTGGTTTGCTTGCTTTATCAAAAACACAAAAAAAATTAGTTCCTGCTCTAGTTGCTACCATGTATGGTTTTGGACCAACCTTTGTTTCCCCTATGGTAGAAATGTCCACTTTTAAGCAAAAAAGTGAAGAAAGTTTTAAAGAAGCTTGGTCTAGAATCTCTGCTTTTCAGAGGGAAACTGAGCCTGAGGTGAGCCTTAGCTTGGTTATTGATAGTTTATACTTCGGTATTGCTCTTCGTTATAGATATGCTTTGGATGCTGTGGCTGAAAAAGATTTCTTTATTTGTACTGAGGATGAAGCTTTTCATGTCATATAAAAATTAATCATGATTTATGGTACACCTGGCAAGTCTGATTCTCTTTCACAAATATTTTTGCCAGGTTGAACACTCTTGAGACTAGTATTGCTGCTATGAATAGTTGTTATCACACGCTTAGGGCTTACCATGATTATGTTCCCATAAATTCTGAGCCTTCAAAGTGGTTTCCCACAATCAAAGTCTCAATAAACGAAGTGCAAGAGGAGCTTGCATTGACTGTGACTTAGACATTAGCATGACATGTTAGGTCTTGTTTTGACATTATGCTTAGTGATTATTGTTGTAGCATGTCTTGTTCCAAACAATTGGTATTTATTAGTGTGCCTTGAAGAAATTATGCGTTGTTTTAGCATGCAAAAGCATAGTATTGTGGTATTCTCCTTTGATGCTTTGCTTGGGTTGACTTGACACATGCTCACACCATGTTATGACTATGACAAGTCACCATTAGCCTCTATGATCATTTAATCCTTGACTTGTAGTACCACTCTTTGCTTTGATTAGTATGCTTTGTTGCACCACATGATTATGGCCATTATGCTCTCTTAGTTGGTTGCTCCTAGTATTTTGCTAGCCTCCACTTGTATAAGTAAGTTCTACTCATGCTTCCAACTCCCAAGAAACCAAGTTTTTCCAAAGTGTCCACTATAAACTCCTATGCATGGTGTGTTACACCATTCCAAGTATATTCTTGTTTTCAACTATCTTCCAATTAAAAACTATTTTGTTATGTGAAAACTTAGTGATTAAAGCCCTCATAAACTTGATGGCATACTTTATATTCTTTTACCCTAATAAACTTGAACCATTGTGACAAATTTGTTGTATATGCTTGCACTTATAAGTTGGAATTAGCAGAACCGTGCTATCACGGGGAACATTTTCAATATTGCACTTGTACTTTGTACTCAGTTGATATCATGTTCTTTTGTCTATGGATGTCACCGGTGTGAAATAAAGAGGGAACTTGTAAGTCCATGGAGTTTGTATCCTGTGTTAGAGAAATGCCTGGGCCGCTAGCCTAAGCCATGCCTAATCATGGTGGAAACTTGCAGCATCAGCATAGTGACATCTATGAAGCATTCTTCTTAAAAAAGAGACATTGAGAAAAGAGGAAAGAGAGAAAAAAGCACCATATTCCCATGGTAAATAAGAAGATTGTTGAGATGCTCATTGTGTGCTTGCCTTGTCATTTTGGTTATGGGAAATCTCCTGTACCATGTGCAAGGGGTACCCCGTTGGCGGTTCTGAATGATATGTAAATACTTACAGTGACAAAAACTTACCTGGACCCAAAGTTTAGTATGCATGAGGTGTGGCCCTCGTATTCAAGAGACTTGAGATTGCCAACTTATACTTCGTCAAGCATATACTCCATCTTTGCCACTTTAACCTTAACCACTTAAAGATGCTTATGATAGGGGCAATGAGGGTTGAAAGCTAACAAGTACCATAATTTTTGGAAGATCTTTTTAAAACTTGTAATCACTGATTCCTTTACAAATAAAAGGTCTTTCTTCCACCATTATTGAGTCTCCATCTTCTACCTTTAGGCACCATTAAGAGAGCATAGTTGTCATTCTGTGCGCAGTGTTCCAAAGCTTATTAATTGATGCATATTGTGATATTACTTGTTCTTCTGCTATTTTTTTCTAGTCACCCTTGTGAACTTTGAAGGTGTCCTATGCATCTATATTGCTACTCTATGAGGGACAAGTTGATTTCCACTATGCCATGTTTTCTGTATGTGAAACAAACAAACGTTTTCCAATGCATGTTATTCATGATCTTTGTTTTTAACTTGTCATGTTGCATGCATAGTTACTATGTCCTATTGTTAGAACTCCATCTTTCATGCACATGTTTAGAGTTCTTTGATCCCAGCTTTCAATGCTTGAAATGGTTGGATCTTTATTGTGAGGGTGCATGTCACCTCAAAAATTATTCTTTTTATCACTTACCTACTCGAGGACGAGCAGGAGTTAAGCTTGGGGATGCTTGATATGTCGGAAACGTATCTATAATTTTTGATGCTCCATGCTTATTTAGTATCTACTTTGAGGTGCTTTTTACATGTTTTCTGGTACTAACCTACTAAACAGTTGCAACTATGCCAGATGCATGTTTTCTGCTGTTTTGGTTTTAGAAAAGTTAGTGAAGAAATATTCTCGGAATTAGACGGGACAAACGCCAAAGTCAATTACTTTCCGAGGGGAACAAGAAGACCAGAGGGGAGCCGGAGGGGCCGGCCAGGTCGGCCAGACCCACCCCAGGCACGAGTGGGCCCCACCTCGCGCCTGGCTAGGGTTTGGCGCCCCTGGCCGCCACCTCAGCCTCCCCCTTCGCCTATAAAAAGCCCCCAACGCAGAAACCCTAAGAACCCGATCAAATCTCCACGAAACAGTTTGTAGCCGCCGCCACCATCATCCCTAGATCAGAGGGGATCTGAAGTTCTTCCCGGCACCCTGCCGGAGGGGAGATCATCCCGGAGGCCTTCTCTCCAGTATGATGCGTGAGTAGTTCCACCTTTGACTATGGTTCCATGTAGTAGCTCGATGGTTGTATCTCCTCCTTTGTGATTTCATGTATATATCTTGTGAGCTCCGTTCATGATCAAGATCTAATATATTTGTAATCATGCATGTTGTGTTTGCGGGGATCCGATGGATATTGAGATTATTATGTTGGTTTGATTAATGGTTTTGTCTTTATGATTATATCATGTTTGTGTTGTTTGTGATCTTGCATGCTCTCCATTGTTAGTAGCTATCTTGGCCAAGTAGTTGCTAGTGACTCCAAGAGGGGGTATTTATGCTCGATAGTGGATTCATGCCTCTAGTTTCCAAGGGAAGTGACAATAATCTCTTCAGTTGTAGATGTGATGTTGCTACTAGGGAGAAAACAACGGTCTCTTGTTCATGGAACATGTGGACTATTTACCTTACACATTTTGTTTAAAACAGTTGTCTGTTGCTTGCAACTTAATACTGGAGGGGGTTCGGATGATAACCTGAAGGTGTACTTCTATTCATAGATGTAGTTAGATGGTGGTCTATGTATCTTGTTGTATTTCCCAAACGAATCTCATAGGATCTTTCTGACTAGTAATTGCATTGTTATGCCTTGCTCAGTTCCTGTCAATTGCCCTGCTGTAATTTGTTTACCCTCCATGCCATGTTGTTTATCTAAGGAGAGCACCTCTAGTGAACTATGGACCCCGGTCCAATCTTTACTATTAATACACCTTCCACTGTTACTTGTTTACTTGCTGCAAACCATTACCTTCCACACCATACGTTTAATCCTTTGTTATAGCAAACCGATGAGCTTGACAACCTCACTGATTCGTTGGGGCAAAGTCTTGAGTTTGTGTTGTGCAGGTCTCTGTGTTGCTTGCAACACTTGTGTGACGTTTGCTTGCTCCGTCTGGTTTGATAACCTCGGTCTGAACTGAGGGAAAACTTGATGCTTGCTGCTTCACACCTTGCTCTTGGGGTTTCCAACGAAGCGTTCCACGACAAGTGCTGGGTGCCATCATGAATCTTTGCGTCATCAAGCCACACTGGGTGAAGATAAGGTCGCGCACAACCGTATCAATTCCAATTTAGATATCTAGTGGCGCCATGCGCCAAACAGCGGAAATCTCTGAGAATAAGATTGGAACTCGTTGGTGTCCAGATTGAGGAGCCGACATGAGGTAGATTGACGACTTGGCACTCAAAGATTAGCATTGCCAACAACCTTTATTCACATCCAGCAGACCCCCATGCCGTAGGTGCTGGAACATCGCCACCCCTAGCACCGACTGTAGCCACAACGACCTAGTCATGCCGCGCTGCCATGAATAGGAGTAGAGATGTCATGAGACCACCGGGATCCTTACAAGCACACAGTGGCCCCTCGGTCAGCTTGGGTCACGGACATATCAGGCCTGCCACCCCGCTTGTCGCATCTGCCACCGAAAATGGCCACCCCTTCGTCGTTGTTGCTGGTCGTAGACCAATGCCTTGAAGCCATGCCTGCCCCGATGGGAGAGCAGAGAATCATGGCCACCAGCCGCCATGAGGAGACCCCAGACCCCTGTGAGAGCCAGCGCATGAAAGAGCTTGCCACCGCTAGATTCTCCGGTCGAAAGCCCAGGCAGATGGTGTCGGCGGCGGCAGGGAGGAGGGCGTGGGTGGGAGGGGAGAGTTCGGCGCTAGGAAGATCCACCCGAGCCACCAGTGGGGGGAGGAGGGCGACACGGGATAGTTTCCAAATATAACTTGCATAGTCTATGTCTCACTAACTCAATGAACATGGCTAGAAGATAAACCCGAATACTAGATGACACTCTCGTGTTAGAATTGAGAATTAAAAACCATAGTGCACACCACATGCGAGTTACATGATATATGTGATTTTGTGTACTAGTGTAATCATTATTTTTCTTTGAGGGAGAGAAACCAATCGAAGAAGCAACTAGCTCTCTATATATAAGCTAAGGATTCGGGGGTTTTGCCGAGGGTTTGGCATTGATCCTTGGCACATAGGTCTACCGAGGGCAGCCCTCGACAAATCACTTTTGGCATCTTATCAGTGAAAAAGCTCGCACGTGTTTGTCGTGGGTTTCACCTAGCCCTCAGGAAACATCACCCTCGGCAGAAAAAAAACAATGTGTCGTCCGTTTGACGCCATCCTAAGTTTTGCCGCGGGCCAGACCCTTGATAAACACCACTCCCAAGAAAAATAGCGCCCACCACATGGCCGTTTTTGTCGACAGCCCAGCTGTGAGCATAAAGCCCATGTTTGCCGAGGGCCCAACTATCAGCTTAAGTTCCCATGTTTGCCGAGGGGTAGAACCTCGTCAAATCACTCGACAACTACCAGTAGGGAGGTGTAAGTGGCCACCATGTGGGGCTAGGCCCTTGGCAAAGCTCTTGGCGGGGCGCTATCAAAGGATGCAATGTGGGAGCTTGCCGAGGGAAAACCTGGGCACACGAATGAGCATCAGTGCACAAGTATATGTCGAGCTTTGCTTCATATTCACCTATCCTTGGATTTCTCTCTCTCTCTCTCTCTCTCTCTCTCTCTCTCTCTCTCTCGAGTGGGAAGAAATGCATGTCGCTGGTTACCATTGATCTTGGATGGACTACCGAGTTTCGGAAGACTCTGTCGGTGAATTCCAAATGTACGACATGCCTGGAGTTTGCCGGTGCGGGCGGTGTTTCGGTTGCGCGCAACCATGTTTTTTTGCTGGACGTTTGGTTTCAGCGGGCCGTTGTGAATCTATGCGGTCTGTTGCCATCATGGGACATGCCTTGGTTCCACGGTGAAGTCAGACGCGAAGAATGGCATGGAAGCCGGGAACTGGAGACTAGCAATGGAAGTTTGAGTCTTGGGATATAGGGATTCTGCTTGGTGTTTTGTGACTTGGAGCAGCGGAATTGGCAAGTGGGGGTGAAAGTACAGGAGGAAGTCAGTATCTAAACCTGTAAGGTGAAAACCCAACATCTGGCCTTAACAGATTGTCCCCAGCAATGACTTTGTTAAAGGCATTATTTTATGAGTGCAGACTTTTTGCAGGGTAAAAACCTATGGTCCTTGATCAGGACGATGACGGTGCTTAAGCATTGTTTCTCTTTTGAGGCATCGCTTTTAGAGTTGTTGGATTTCTGGTTCTGTTTTGGTGGTGTTTGGTCCACGGTTTCAAGGAACCGATCGCTATAACGGGAATTTTCTTTTACATAATTCTTTTTTTTTTGTGTGCATCCATAGTAGCGTTAGGGTACTACGTTGTCGCAGAGACTAATTGTATTTGGTATCTTCATGATATATATTAATATGTTTTCTTTATCAAAAAAATCCTTTCTACTCTAGTTTCGTGCGGGGACTTATACCATTTGTTTCCACCTCTGGTACATAAAGTTTTTTTTTTGAACAGGGAAACGCCCAGAAGGGCGTAGAAGCTGCATTAAGACAATGGCAGGTACAAATTTACAGCAAGCCCACTATAAGCATCCACAGCATTGAAAGACCAGGAATTCGAAGGAGAGGGCTCGCACTTTACACAAAAGACCTTGGCACAAAAATAGGGTACATAAAGTTAGGAGGTAACGACGATGCTAAACTTCCCTGTCCGGGTAATCATATCTTTAACACATACTTAGTATACATCTTTTCTCCACTTCCATTATTCTGTTTATAGAAAGGTAGACTTCGATTGTATGAACAAGTGCAAGCACAAACATGCCACGGTGGTACAATGCCACTAAAATATCCGGCCAAGCAAAGGATTTCACTCGTTCCATCGATAAAAAAAGAAACCAATTCAAATGATGGTCTAATACCCGGTTTGCCAGAAGACATGGCACAGATATGCATCGCGCTCGTCCCTTGGAGATACTTCACTACCAGGGGTGCAGTGTCCAGGAGGTGGATGTCGTTCATCAGGAGCAAAGAGTTCAGTGCTGTTAGGAAGGACGTTAAGAAGATCGAGGAGTTGGTATTGTTCTCGCTACAAAGCTGGCGAAAAGGGTTCCCGTTGGGAAGTCTTGTGGAGCACATGAACAACAAGACAATTCTTCCTATGCCTGGAGTGAAAAAAATTGGCTTCAGCGTCGTTGTTATTTATGGAATGTCGTATTTAGATACATTTTAGTATATAGATATATGCGAATCTAGGAATATCAATGACATCCTTTTTTGAAACGGGGGAGTACTTGATGATGCATATTATAGTTATTACACTGTCAAAACTTTGAATGAAGTCTTACTCAAAGTGACAAATTCTAGAACTGGACACGTGTATATCCATATTTATTCTGAATTTCTCTTTAATTCGACGCCACCCACAGGTTTAGCTATTTCCCAGGAGGCACATCAAGTAAGATGAGTATAATCAGTCATGCAATGATCTGGATTAGAAACTTCGGTGTCCCCCCTCCCCCCCTAGGGACAAAGTTTGATTGGAAAACCGGTTTGTGAGTACCGGTTAAGGTTTGGACTCGTACTACCCTCGTATGTTGTATCTGTATACGATTTGGAGGCGGTCTGTATAGGATGACCCCGGGGAAAAAAGATGCCGGTAAATCTCCTTGTTTTACGTCGTGGTCGTGATCGTTCCGTTTGACATGATGAGCTGATCTCTCGTACACATCATCTCCGCATTATACTCCAGCCATGTATGTGTATGACCTCATGCGTATGGATCAAAACGATCAGATCGGGTCTAGATCAAAACCCACCCAAAAACCGACTTTCCCCTCAACGCTTCCCTAAGGAAAATGATGTGTTTCCCCCGGACGATCGCGTCTTCCCGTCGTCCTGCTCGTGCGCCGTTGGATCGGAAGATCCGATCCGTCCAACATGCGCCACGTGCACAATCCCGGACACCGTCGCCCCGCACGGCCGCAGTTCATTTGGGCAGTTTTCACCTGCGGTTTCTGTGGAGGCGGACAGGGAGGCGACGGAGACGGAGGCGAGCGCAAAGCGATTCCCCTCGTCGACGGCGAGTGCTGGCCGGGGATGGCGCCGCCAGCGGTCAGATCTTCCGGTTCGAATCCCTCTCCTCCGTATCTATTTCCCCTTCCGGCTTTCTCTCCCAGCACACGCCCTCGATTTCCCCTTCGGATCTCGAATCCTTAGGTAGCCACCGTGTATTGCAGGGCAAAAATCTCGGATGGTGCCGTTGAAGAAGAAGACCGTTCGGAAGGGGAAGCCAACTGGCGCGGCCTTAGCCATGGCGGTGAGTTCATCTTCGTTTTCGCCAGTTAGGGGTTTCCCTCCATTTTTTGCTGCGTTCCCCTTCGGGATGTTTCCTGTGTTGTTATTTGCGGTAGGATTGATGTTCTAGTGTCTGTAAGGAATTGCTGCTGCAACTTCTAGATCTGTAATTTGATAGGTTTTGGTGCTGTATCTACTAATTTGATAGGTTTTGTTGCTCCTCCAGCTAGTGTCTGTAAGGAATTGCTAGTAATCTTCGTTTTTTTCAATAGCTTTTCTAGGCAGCTTTTGTCCTTACCTTTTGTTTTTGTTTTTGCTGTTGTGCATCTATCTATTTTAGATTTGTTGCTTTAATGCAGCTGCTACATTGTCAACTAGTTTTGCTGCAATGAGTTTTGTTTTTTCGTGTTTGATGTTGTGCAGGAGGATAGGGTGAATACATGGATGTCTAAAAACCGCCTATCTGCGAAGCGTTTGCTTACCCTCGCTAAAGGTCTTAATCCCGAAAAGCGTGCAGTTATTGCTTCGAAGAGTGCGTTCAGATCATATTTAGATGTGTCGCCATTCAGGATTCCTAGTGGGTTGATAGATTTCATTGCTTTGCACACTGATCCTAATTTGCGGGAGTATAAAACACGCAAAAACGTTATGGTTTTCACAAGAGATATGGTGAGGAAGGTGTTCGGAATTCGCTGCGGCAACAAACCTGTAGAGCTCCTGAATAAAAATGACCCCTGTGAGCTTCGGGACATTTACAAAGCTGGTAGCACCAGGGCTGAGATAGCTACTGCAGTAGCTTTGCTCGAATCATGCAGCAACACTGATGAGGCAACAATAATCCGGACATGGGACCTTCTTTGCTTGGCTCTCGTGGTTGCTCCTAAGAGCTCCAACAACATTAGCATTGAATATCTTGCTTCCATGGTTGACCCCACCAAGACCGATGAGTATGCTTGGGATGAACACCTTTTGGATTTAGCTATGGCACAAGTTGATCATATTCGGAAGCAAAAGGCGATGCCACTTAAGCTCACTGAGGGAGAGAGCAAATATGAGTTCTGGATCACTGGCCCTTTTGCTTTCCTTGGTGTATGTTACTCCTCTTCATACTTTTCTAGTTTCCATTATGTTTTGTTCTACTTTGGATTTCTGTACCTTACTACTTTTTTGTTCCATTCCCTATAACAGATTTCATACATGGACCATTTGAGCTTCCCACGAAACTGTGGCCATGTTTTCAACAAGTCACTGCCAAGAGTATGCTTCGTGACAAACAACGACTTTGATTTTGTCGTGGAACACGACCTTGAGCTTAAGATATTGAACAATACTACAGTTTTCGGTTGGCGCCCGGTATGGCATTTCTGGCAGCATTTACTTGGTTATCTTGTTTGTGTTTTTTGTGTTTTTGTTTGTCATCTGACTATATCGTCATTTGTGTGTAGTTTCTCCCCCTATCGGAAACTCCGTACAATACTGATCTTGGTAATGAGCAAGTAAACGAAGCTCCTACAACTCATACTTTAGATGAATCTGAAGTCAATCTTTCTGCCTCGTTGAATGAATGGCTAGTGTTTCCTAGTAGCCAAGAACTGGAGGTATAGAATCTGCTGCATTAATGTTTCAGTATTGCTACATTGCCTTAGATAGGTTGCTTCATTATCTAAATTTTTTTGCTGCCTTGTATGCATCAGATTGCTTCATGATTCTATAACATTCTTGCAAAACTATAACATTCTTGCTACATTAGTTTTAATTGTTTGCTTCATTAGTTTTACGTAGTTGCTTCATTGGTGCACATATTTTGCTTCCAGATTGCATACAAGATTTTGTTTCCCTTGCAGAACTATAACATTCTTGCTACATCAGGTTTAATTGTTTGCTACATTTAGTTTTTGTAGCTGCTAACATGGTGTAGATATTTTGCTGCCATGCTTATATTTAGTTTTTGATGTTTTTGTTTCTTTTGTTTCCTTTTTCTTACTATCAGGTACCTGCTCGCTTCAAGCACTTGGCCGAGAAGCATAAGGCCTTTTGGGCGTCTGATGTTGAAACTACAATGAAGAATCTTGCTGTTGGTTTGAAACGGATGCATTCCCAACGCATGGCTGCGTTATTGGTCGACATTGATGCACAATTGAAGGACGGGGCTGGTCCTAGCGTCGTGTTTCCAGCTGATGCAGGACTGGACAATGAAGAAGAACGTGAAAATGTTTTCGAGGAGCAAGAACCATTTGACGGTTTGAACAAGTCTGATGATGTTGAAGCAAGTGTGTATGCAGCAAAAGAGGATGTTGCTAAAGCAAGAAGGGATGAAGCAAAAGAGGATGATACGGAAGCAATAGAGGATGAAGCAAAAGAGAATGAGGCAGCAGCTAATAGAGGTGAGAAAATGCAAGAGTCTGAGATGCAAACACATGTTCACATACTGGACATACCACAGTCTGCTGTAGTTTTGGATTCAATTGATGTGCCAGAGCGACAACTTTGATAGCCAGATCATCACCGCGCCGTGAACCGTCACCTTGCCCTGCACATATAGACCCTGAAGCATGGAATCGTGCTCCTGAAGCTCCAGGTTTTGAGCTGTTTTCGCAAGATTCTGATGATGTTGAAGGAGACGCAAATAAAGTGGCTGCAGGTATACCAGCTGTGGAGGTACTGCATTCCGCTCCCTCGATTCTTTGAGACACCTAGTGTAGTGGATCGAACTGAACCATGTATGTACCTTTGTCCCTTTCGTAGCATTTTTTACTTTTATGCATAGCTTTTGCTTACTTTTGTTTTGCTACTTTTTTGTTCCTGTTGGCCTCCCATACAAGCGTCGTTTGTGCTAAAAATGACTTTTTTTGTGTTTTGCAAGGTGTCGTGCCTATTGATTCTAGTGCAAAGGGTGATGGAAGCTCTGGGATGGTGACACATGAGAAGAAGACGAGGTTCAAGCGGGCAGCGAAGGAGGAACTTACACCTCCAAAGAGCAAGAAGATAAAGGTGTCTAAAAATCAGGATGAAATTTATACCAGGTTTGTCTCAAATGGAAGGACATTTAAGAGGCTCACAAAGAAGAGGAAGGAGGAGGGACAGGGCCAGTGAGTTTTCTGTCACATTTTGTTTTGCTTCAGAAGCTTTTGAAATCTGCTACATTTGTTTTAACTTTTTGCTCATTAACTGTATTTTATTTGCTACACTGATTTAGATGTCTTTATGTCGTTTTCCAACTTTTTCCTGTAGATGCTTCATTAGTGTCCTGTGTGTTCTACAATTGTGTTATTTAGTAGCTTATTTACTCTAAAATATTTGCTTCATCTTTTTTGTTTGATTCATTTTTTTCATTTGTTCAATATGCTTCATTACATGAGCTTTGCAAGATCTCTGTAGTAGTTGTGTGTAGATTACATGTTCAGATTTAAATGATGTGTTTTTCTTTTGTTTGCGGGAGGTGTTTTGTGCAAATTGACGCTACTTTTGCACATACAAGGGTTTTAAAGAATCTCTAAAGCCACATGCATTTCTTAGCACCGAGGTGATGGATGTGTGGATTGAGAAGTTCAACCACGAGGCTATGATTATTTGCAAGAAAAAGGCGCTTTAAAAAGAAGATATGCATTCACGCATAACATTGTGGTGAGCAATATCTTGCTGTAGTTTTTTTTCAGTTTTTTATTTGCTTCATATTGTGGTGAGCAAGATCTTGTTGTTATCCTCGATTACAGAAAAATTGGTTTCGATCCGAAGACATTCAACGCATCAACTTGTTTGGATGAGTTCAATGATCGATGTGCAAAGTACAAGATCCTAAAGTGTGATATTGTGAGTTGTTTTTCTTGCTACATGTCTTGCTACATGTCTTGCTACATCTTGATACATGCTACATCTTGTTTAATCTTGTTTTTGTTTACATGCTTGATGTAGCTTTATTTCCCTCTTGTGAGGAATGAGCACGGGTTGTACCCTCATCAACATTATGATGAAGCAATACCACATCTTTGATTCGATGAAGTTGGAAAAGGGGGCTGGTCTCTTGGATGAGCTTGCACGAAACTTGGTATGATGAAGCAAGAAATGTTTATGCTATTTTTAGTAGCTTCCGTCTTTTCTTTTTTGCTTCATTTAATAATTAACCTTTTCTTGTTTGAATGGTGCAGTTTTTGAACTTCACCACTCTTGTTGATGAATCAAAGTTAGCTCCTAAACTTTCTAAAGACATGGAGCTATACCTTCTCAAGACTCCTGATCACCCGCAGCAAGTAACATTGTAAGTTTGCATCCTCACTTGTTTGCTATATCTTCTCCTTTTTCTCACATTTAGCTTTGCTTCTTTTCTGCATTTTCCAGATTTGACTGTGGATTCTTTGGCATCCTCTTCATGGAGAATTTCAACGGCAAGGTCATGGCGGAATTCGACAACAACTACTGCCCGGATCTTCGCAGGACTCTTGCAGATCTCATTGAAGCAAGGAGAACCAAGATTCGTGGAGAAGCTCATGGAAGAGGAGTTGAACCCAAAGTAGATTAGCTTATGTAGTAGCACTAGTGTGATGGAAGCTTTCTATTGTAGTTTGCGCGATGTAACCGTGAATGTTTGAAACTTTCTTTTGTATTGCGATGTAACCGTGAATGATGGTTCGTGTAATCGCATAACTAGTTCTTTTGAAATTAAGACAAATGTTAATGACAATTTGGTGTTGATGGTCCTCCTCCTTTTTTATTGTTTGCAGTATAAAGATCATTTTGTAGTAGTACATATTTTTTAACCAACAATATATATATTAGCAGCACGTGCATATGAAAAATGCTATGTGTCATCCTGCAGATTTTTGCTGGTAGTACATATTTGCTATAACCAATATATTAGCAAGCTTCAACAAGGTATATGATGATACTACATGTCATCGCAGATTTTTGCTCTCAAATTCAGGACAACACATGCCACTGCAGATTTTTTGAATATCTGGACACAATTTACCCATCACACGGATATCTGCCGAAACAAAATTTTGAATATCTGGACATAATTGTAGTTTTTGCATTATAAGAGCAAAATGCTAACATGGTTAAACTTTCTTGCTCACAATGTAGTAAAATTTGCTACCGAAATGCTACAGAATGACAATTTGGTAAAACCTGAAAAGTTGATACATCTGTTCACACATGTTCTTGCACACACACGAATATGAACTTTTCTTGTATGTATGGAACCACTTTACATGGCAATGGTGACTGTATGTATGCAAAAAAGGTACTCAAAACTATAGATTCAAATCTATGACTTCGGCATTTGCCCGACATCATAGCTTGGAATAACACACATTGTTGCACCGTGTGACCCTCTTCATGGCGATATGGGCACTACATGCCCTGCTTCCGCTTCATAGTTGCCTTCTTTGTCTTCTTCTCCGTGGGATGTAGTTAGCCTTCTTGTGCTTTCTTCCTTCGTTTTGCATTCTTTTCATCCCGAATCTCAACCATTGCTTTCTTCTAACGACTTTTCTTTTGGACGCCTTTGGTTTAACTCTTGACGGGTTCTTCAACATGCTACTCGGGAACATCATCTTGAGCATCTTGATGTTGCTTCTGTGTCTCATGGTTGTTGTTCACCTTGGTGGAGGCAATCCTTGTTCATGAGCCAGAATTTTGTTGCGCATCATCCGAAAGCACTCCTCATGGCAGCAACAATTTTTCTTGCTTCATCAATCATTGTTGACACAACACGATATGTTTCATCGTTGAAACATGCATCTGATGCCAAGTCATTAAACTTCCTGCACAATGAGTTGTATTTTAGAGTATTTGTGCCCGGCACACCAAATATTGATGCATTGGAACCAGGATCAGGGGCATGTGTTGTTGCTGCAGCAGACCAACGTTGGAGCATGTATCGGTCTGGTATTCTCTGGATGTTCAATTGCACCATCACCCTGACGATGTGAGGGCATATCAGTCCACACATCTCAAATGAGTTGCAGCCACACAAATATATCCCCTCTTCAATGTTTGCTTCAACCCGATATGTCTTGAGATCGAATCCGGGGTTTGGTACAAGATCGAAACAATGCATTTCTGCCTCTGCCCGGATTGGATAAAACCTTGTTGATGCTTCAAGAATCTTCTGGAACCTGCCAAAAACCTCCCTTGTGTAGAATTCAAGGGCCTGCTTTTCAATGCTCCAACTGCAAGGAAAATAAGTTTCACATATTGTCAGGGAATGCTATCAAAGTTAATTGAAGCAAAAACACATTTTGTAGCAACAAACACACTACTGAAGCAACAAACACAGTACTGATGCAAAAACACACTTCTGAAGCAATAACGACACTTCTGAAGCAAAAATACACTTTCTGGAAGCAAAAAACAGACTACTACTGAAGCAAAAACAGACTACTGAAGCAAATGTTTTATAGCACTCACCTGCCCCAAAGTGGCGCTGTTGTTGTGTCCATTGTAAAACCTGCATTGTCTTCACGATCAAGCATCAGGTTTTGGCACAACTCATATTGCTGCACAAAGTTCCATATCGTGTCACTTGGCCGAACTAGTGTTTTGAAGTAGCTGTTTAGGCCTTCAGATCTGCACCAGTCTTTGGTGAATGGAAGAAACTTTTCTGAAATATACAGTGCCCATGTGTTCCTTGTTTTCCACATGTTTTGCGGTGATTGTTCTCAGCCATCTCAAAGGTTTGTAGCATTGTCTGCCAGCAGACCTCGAACTCAGCAACCGTGTCAGTGCCATAGATACATGCATAGAATGCTTCTCTGAATGGATGGCCTTCTCTCAAGTGTTGTCCGAGTTTCGTTCTTGCAAGACGCAGCACATGGAATAGGCAGCATCTGTGAATAGCATCAGGAAACACATTTGAGATCGCCCTGGCCATTGCTTGGTCCTAATCAGTCATTATATGGTCAGGGCACAACCCATTTGCAGCTTTCTTCATTTGTTTGAAAACCCATTCAAACGTTTCAATTGTTTCATCTGGCAAGAGAGCACATCCCAAAACTATTGTGTGTGTGTGGTTGTTGACACCCACAAGAGGAGCAAATGGAAGGTTGTATTTGTTGGTGCAAAAAGGTGTCAAGAACACACAGTCTTTGTACTTGGATGCAGTGCCCTTGTCCTTCCATCAACCCAAAAGAGTGCCCGCACAGCGTTGTCCTTATCTACTTGCTTCTCAAAGAAGAACTGAGGGCATTCCGCCTTTCTCATCTCGAAGTATTCAATTGTCATGCTCAAATCACGCTCTGAAACTTCTTCTCGCAGCATTGTTCTAATGTTGGAAACATCACGCTTCACATACCCAAGGCATCTAGGATCACCCCATGAACACCGCCGAGGCACCCATCATCTGCGTTGTCGTTATGTTTTGCTCATGTAAGGTCTTTATTAGTGGAAATCCTCTTGAAACTTTCTGAGAACGATAATACCTACGCTTGCCAATTTGCTGCACCATTGGATGGGTATGCTCCTCGTTGAAAACTGTTACAGTCCACTTCCCGTCTCGCTTCCCAACAAGCATCTTTGCTTTACAACCAAGCCGCAGTAATCTGTTTCTTTGCCTTGAGTCAGTGACATCCTTCTTCAAACCTGCTTGTTTGCTGCGAGGTTTCTGTGCAGAAGTGTTGCTCATGTCGATTGTAGCATCTTCTCCGTTAGCAGCAAGACCAGTTGTGCTGCAATGTTGTTTTGCTTCGTCAATAGGCTTCCCGGTGTGCACACACTCGAAAACCCTGCTCAGAATAGTGTCCTTTGCTGCTCCCCTTGCCATGCTGTATTTTGTATTTCCTATGTGTATTCCGAAGCCAAGTTTGAAAGCATAGTCATTATACACTTGCTGCGCCACGACAAGGTCATCAAATGTCATACCAACATAAGGTACTACTGGCTGAGAGCAAATCTCTTCCCCGGGATTTTCAGCAGCAATTGAAGCATTGTCACTTGCTACACTTTCAGGCCCAGGTTGAAATTCTGTCCTTTGTCCTTCATCATTGCTTTCTCCAATGTCCGCAGCATAAGCTTCCGGAGGCTGGTTCAGGTCAAAACCTCCAAGCATACTATCAGCTACAAATCCCTGCATTTCAGAATAAGATTCAGAGTTGGAAAATCACAAGATAGCAAAATTTTACAAAATCAACATATATTGTTGCTACCAAATGAACGCATAATTGTTCCCATAATCTATTGCTACCATAATTGGTACATGTAGCAATACTAATTTTCTAGCAAATCAACTAAATAATGCAACAATATAGTAAATAGTAGTTTCTATACTGTTTTTTTTGCTAACTACTTTGCTAATGAAGCTAATTGATTGTTCTAGTGTGTGTTCTAAACAACTTTGCTACTGAAGCAACTTGTTTGGATGATATCAAATCTATCTGTTTTCCTAACAGCTTTGCTACTGAAGCTATCTCCTGTAGCAAGTTGAGGCAAAAATTGCTGCTGCCATTGACTTCAAACCCTAGCTTCAAAATACTTACCGATGAAGGAGCTGGTAGATCAGTCTCGGGGTCTTGATCGAAGAACACACCGGGATTGTTGTACCCGCCGCGCAACTGCTGCTGCAACTGATTTCCGGCGCCGCATCTCGCCGAATTTGATCCATGGCGGCTTCGTGCTGCTGGGTTCGATGAATTGCTCGAGGCGACGATTGGCGGTGGATTGGCGTGGTGAGGATGAACAGGGGTGGAGTACTTGATGGATGGGCGCAGGTGAGCCATGGGCGTCGCCGGGTTTTGGTGCAGGTGTCGCCGCGGCGCCGCCGTGCACCGTGCGGCGAGGAAAAGCCGCGGGATCCGCGGGCTGGGTCTGGATAGAGTTTGCTGCAATCAAACGTTTTTTTGCTTCTGAAGCATCAGCGGGGTTATAAGGGGCTGGGTGATTGGACGGCTACGATCTGGCCGATCGGACGGCTCCGGACCAGGACGATGGATCGCACGTATCGTCCGGGGGACGCGTAGCGTCGTCCCTTCCCTAAAGGGATACCGAAGCAAAAGTGTAGAAACAAATATCCTAACGGCCGGCCAGCAAACGATTTTTGCCTTGTGAACATACAAGACTCCAGCTATTTCTGACGGCCTAGATGGTGAGCCGAAAACCTGCGGCGAATTAGTTTTACAACAGCACGCAAGCAGACCCATTGAGAAGTCGGATTCGCGTATCCGTTGCTAGGCAATTTGGACAGCTCTATCCAACGAGGACTGAGGAACGGTGAGGAGAGAGACAGAGATTGCTCGATCCAAGAAGACTATCTACCTCTCTTTGACTTAAGAGATAGAGGCTTGATTTACCCAAGCCAGACTCTACTAGAAATAACCAAAACACTGGCCGATGCAGATTGCAGACTACAAGTACACACTAGCTTAAAAGATCCTCATTCTTCCCTGCAGTTTTTGATGCGTAACCCGTTGCTCCTGTCACAGCCGCCATGGGCGTTCTCGCTCTAAAGGCGATGCCAAGGTCATGCAGGACAATTATATCCTGCATCCTTGACAGCAACCACGATGCATCCATACGTCGTGCTTGTATTCTCTTACGGACCAGCCAAAGGCACAGACGCCTGACGAGATCGTGTTTGCAAGATGATCATTTTGTTCCGGATGCCTCCTATCCGGCTATCCCTAACGTTTAATGTTTGCTCGTATCTTTGGGACAACTCTTCCTCTCCGACCCCATGAAATGTTATGGACACATGTGCCGCTAATGTGTGTGAATTGAAGAGATATAAGTGGCGGAGCTGCTGTACAACCGATTGGGTTCAGATGAACTCAATTAAATTTATAAATCCTTCATTAATCTAGTCTCAATCACTTACTATTAGTGAATGAGTACACCGTAAAGAGAAGAACCCAATGACCAAACACTCTAAGCTTCGCCACCGAGAGATAATGTAGTAGGGGCATCTCCGTCTATATATAGGGGAGTGAAGTCAGGCTGGGAGGAGTTCTAATAAGTTGTGAATTTATTTACGCATAGGCTATGTCATAAACTCTTTTTTTTTTTGAAACATAGGTAAAAGCTTTGCCCTTAACATTTACATGTGTAATTATTTGTACTTCTTGAATATTTCATAAATACTACCTTGTTCTAAAATATAACATATGTTGGTAGATTATTTTAGCAGGTAAAAATCTATTTTTTTTTTGGAACGGATGTAATAGTATTTTTTTTTACCTAGAGCACATGCGCTAGTGGTGTAGATTTGAGTTACCATTTTCCGCTATCTCTATCAGCTGGAGTAAATGCTAGCCAAGCTAACATGGTGTTCCAAAATTAAGCCGGCCCTAGTCAGGCTAAACATTTTTTTTACGAGAAGTTTCTCTTCTGTGTCATTTTACATTAAAAAGATTAGACATTAAGTGAAGAGCCAATTGGCCAAGAAAAACGCTAGACACTTGAAATACTCCTTCCATGTCGCACCCTAGGGCTGCACCGAGGGCAAACCCTAACTGCCACCAGAAGATCTCACGGCCGTGCCACCGCTTCCACCAGCCCTTGCCGCAGCGATGGCTTCGACGATATATGGTGAAGACTATTGCGACCGCGCCCATGTCGCTGGAGCACGGAGGCCAGGGCGGCGCTTCAGTGATGTCTTGCGAGTTGAGGCGGCATCGGCCATTGGCGGAGGTCCAAGCTAGGGTCCGCCTGCGCCGGCAAATACTGCCGAACTCCTCTTGGGACGTCGTTGTTCTCCCTGACTTGTTAGGTGGATGGCGAGTGGAGCTTCTCTCCCGTATCGTCCCCTTCCACGCAATAAAGGAGGTAAGGCAACCCTAACGGTCCTTTTCCGTCCAACTCGACATTTTCTACTAGTCACCTCTGATCTGTCCATCGATGAGTTCTGAATTTATTCACGACGTCTTCACAGATTGGCAAAGTGCTCCTGAACACTAGAGTGGAGGAGAGTCGGTTGGGCGCATCCACAAACATCAAATCGTGGGTTTTCAAGCGGGCGCGTGTAAAACTTCGTTTTCAACTGATAACATGGGACATGTCAAAGTTGCGATTTGCATGGTGTTGGTAGAGGCGGGGAATCTCAATACCGATGCGATTGGAAGACCAGAAGGTAATAGTGGAAGCAAGATCCCGGATAGGATGAAGACATTGCTTCATGAGCTACTACGCGGGTTGTCTGCAGGATTTTCCTGTCCAAACAGACACCCCATGCCTATGAGCATGATGATTGGTGTTTTGCAGCGGCCTCGGTAGGTGGGACTGACAGTACTAGGTGACTTTAGTTTTGGTGGTGCGTCTCGAGTATTGAGTCAGGATTTGTAGGGTAAATACCTAAAGTCTTGTATTTATTGGTTGTGTCTAACAATGGTCTTGTTGAAGGCATTGTTTGAGAATTCAGATTGTCTCTAGGGTAAAAACCTAAGATCTTCGACCGGGCGAGGACAACACTTTTGTTGTTTTCTTCATGGAGGCGTTGCGTTTGTGAATCCTCTTTTGTAGTTAGGATGCCGTTTTTGGTGGTGGTTTGAGTGTTGCTACTGCGAGTGATTGATCAGCGTGACGGGATATATTTTTCTTTTTTTTGGCTTTGTGCATTTTTTAATGTCTTTGGGTTATTGCAATTTTTAGGAAAAAGTAATTTAAACAAATTGAATGCAAATTATCGACATGGTGAACTAATCCAAGCATTCCTTATGCTGCATTGGTTACCGCAAAGAAGAAAACATGTATAGCTTGAGATGTTCTCAACTCTCACTTTTTTAATCGTTAGCACCACAATGTGTCGAACATCTAAGATCCACTACTTGTGTTTAGTAGAGTACAATTGTTTATGTGACCATCACTTATCAACGTACGTTTGGGAAGTACACGCGCCGTACAACGCAAAAATGTCAACTCTTCCATTCAGATAAGACTACGATGCGCTGCCGTGGCGATCATATTAATCCAATTTCTGATAAGCATAGCTGTAGCTGACTCTGCACAGCCGCCTCTTCACCCATCGGGAAGCTCGTATAAGGACATTTTCTATCTGCAAAATAGAGTTGACTTATTAATTCTGCGCCCTTTCGTTGCGTGCAGGGCTTTCCTACAAGGAGTACCTTTTTTCCATGAGTACATTAGGAACATGGCTGGTATCGAGAGCTGGTATGAGAATTAGCTGAACCATATCTGTGATAAGCACTCTCAGCTCAGAATTTGTGTACTAGTGTGATCATTATTTTACTTCGAGGGAGAGAGATGCCGTGATTTAAGAGAGAGACCAATAGAAGAAGCAACTGGCTCTTTATATATAGAATGAGCGTCGAGGCGCAAGAATATGTCGAACTCTGCTTCGTCTTCACCTATCCCTTCTACTCCAGTTTCCTGTGGAGACTTGCGCCATTTGTATCTGCCTCCGATACAGAGAGCTTCGAGGTAACATTTCTTTGTTGAGAGGTCGGTTATCCAATTGTATGATCCACTCAAACATTTCTTGCAAGCAGATCCAAGGGTACAGATTTCAAATGCTTGCACTTGTCAGAGCAAGGGAACCATTTGTTCAGGCACAAACATGCCACGGTGGTACAATGCCACTCAAGTCTCCAACCAAGCAAAGGATTTCACTGGTTCCACCGGCTGAAAAAGAAACCGATCCAAATAATGGTCTGATACCCGGTTTGCCAGAAGACATGGCGAAGATATGCATCGCGCTTGTCCATGGGAGATACTTCCCTGCCATGGGTGCAGTGTCAAGGAGGTGGATGTCGTTCATCGGCAGCACAGAGTTCAGCGCTGTCAGGAAGGAGGTTAGGAAGATTGAAGAGTTGGTTTATGTTCTTGCTGGTGAAGCTGGGGAAAAGGGGTCCCGTTGGGAGGTCTTGGGGGAGCACAAGAATAGGGCGATTCCTCCTATGCCTGGACTGAAAAAGGTTGGCTTCGGTGTGGTGGTTCTTTGTGGGAAGTTGTATGTCATGGCCGGCTATGCCGCTGTCCATGGGAAGGACTGTGTTTCCAACGAGGTTTATCACTATGATGCACGGCTCAACAGGTATACTTTAGATCCTTGATCGTAAAGAAAACAATCATACATTCTAGTTTTCTCATACCAGATAACAATATCTTTTATTTGCAAAAAAAAGATAACGATATTTGTATCTAGTGTATATGGTTAGTAGTAATCCGTTGATGCAATAATTTCTCCAATAACAAGGCATTTGAAACATGAAACTAATTCATTCTTCACACATTGCATAGGTGGGATACACTTGCCAAGTTGAATTTTGCACGCCGCAACTTTGCTTGCACCGATGTCAACGGCATAATATATGTTGCCGGTGGGTTCGGTTCTGGAGGCAACAATTTGTCCAGTGTCGAGGCATATGATCCCCAACAAAATAGATGGACCCTAATCGAAAGCCTTCGCAGACCCAGGTGGGGCTGTTTCGCCAGTGGGTTGAACAACAAGCTTTACATAATGGGTGGCCGTTCAAGCTTCACGATTGGCAACTCTCGTTTCGTCGACGTCTATGATCCCACCCGCCATATTTGGGAGGAGATCAAGAGAGGATGTGTGATGGTTACCTCCCATGCGGTTCTCGGCAAGAGGTTGTACTGCATCGAGTGGAAGGACCAGCGGTCTCTCTCGGTGTTCAACCCTTGGGATAGCTCTTGGATGAAGATTTCGGTGCCTCTCACCGGCGGTTCAAGTACAAGATTTTGCCTAGGGACGAGTGGTGGGAAGCTTCTTTTGTTCTCGCACGAGGAAGATGGGCATACGATGACGTATGATCCAGATGCGGCGCCAGGTTCTGAATGGGGGACATCGGAGCTGAAGCCGGTGGGGTTGTGTTTGTGCAGTGTGACCATTGAAATTTGATGGTCTGCCAGGGTTGATCTACCAGGTAGTATAATATCCTCGTGTTCTTTTGGATGAACGAAGGGGGACGCTTTTCAGGGTGCAAGTGTGGCTGGATACTATTCTTCAATGTGCCATGCATGTCTTAATGTAAAACGGGAAATGCATATGAGCTTCACAAGCTCGTTGCACACAACAGCAGCTCAAGGGATGATTGACCATACGCTCTGGTTGACAAATATTGCATGTTTAGGTGACAAAACCAACACTAAAGATATGGGACAAAAGACGTCAGTATACGTTTAGGTGGAACAATAGCAACAATAAGTGTCTTAATTAGAAAAAGACTGATCCGTGTACTTAATATTTTTTCTTGGGTTTGAATACTCACGCGTCGCCTCTTTGGTGTGGCTCGGGAAATCTTATGAATTCATTTCTGTACTTCCAGTATTGATTGAAAAAGATACATTGCACCTTTTTACATATAGAGCAAAGAACAAAGTTACAGTAATGCCCCTATGCAGTACACATTATTTTTGTTGGAGTTTATGAATTTTGTTCATCACTATTCTTGTCTAGTGAGAAGTGAGAACCAACAACCAGCACCCTCGGTATTAGTCTCTATAAATAGTTTCCACGCACGACACATATATGATGGACACTAAAACATGAAAGATCACAAATCCTTGGGTGCATCGAGCTCCAGAAAAAAGAATCGTTTTTTGATAAAATACAGGAGTGGGTGGCATTGGGAATGCGGTAACTCGAAAAATAAACTTCTTCACTGCCTTTTTGGAGAATGTCAGATGTATCCTCTATGGCTTTTGTGGCAAAATTCACATCCGTGTGGAAAGAGTATTTTACCCTGGATAGACCTCACATCACGAACTGATAGGGCAAAGGTGTCCGATCTTTCGATATGATGGTGATAGTCGATTTGGGTGGAGTTCGGGCTTGACGATCCGACTACACGTGCGAGCACGAGCGCCAATGCAATCACTAGGCCAATCTCCTGGAGGTTACCGATCCTGCGGGAACACGATCAGCCTGATCAGCGAGGGTCTTAATTCCTACCTAAAATCGAGAACAAGTAAGAACTAATATTGCAATCAAGATATTACGAATTAAGATCAAAGATTTATTGAAAAGGTGGGATCCTGTATAGGTGCGAAGTACAAGATGCCGTTGCGACGCTCGAACCTTGGCGAAGTTGCTATGATGGCTAACTTAGTGTCTAAACAAAATCCGAATCTACGATGACGACTATGGGAAGTATTTAAGGAGGAAAAGATGGGGTTTCGGCCAGCCATAGAAGTGGTGGCCGAATCCAACCCTAGAAGTCCTTTTCTCCTCAAATACGGACTCTAAAAAGTGGCTAATTAAAATCCTGCGAAAATTACATGGGCCTGGCCCAAAATAAAGGTGTTGCAGCACCATATTAAGCTATGGACGAATTTGTGAAGTATTAATCTTGAATATTTCGTCCAAGGCTTCTTTCTTCATTATGGTGGCCTCAAAGTTCTGAAATCTTCATCCGTGGCCTTCTCTTGAATCATCTCATGCTTGTTGCCATCTCCATGTATGGCCATGCTTCAATGCTTGTATCTCTCATCCATGCTTGGTCCATCATTCCTAAGAGTAATAAATACATCTGATTTAGGCAGCATCATATTCTCATGTATGTGAGGAATAGCTCCAAGAAACGAAAGTACATGATAGTTAAGTTGTTTAGCACGAGATCTTGTGATAGGTCCTTGTATGTGTGTAGCTGTAGGTACAACGGTTGTATCAAGAGATAGGATGTCTACATCATGCTCCCCTTCTTGAATTGAAGATTTCTCGACGCAATCTCATCTTCCTCACCAAAGTAGGGCTTTAAATCTGCAATGTTAAACGTAGGACTAACCGTACCAAAGTCTGCAGGCAACTCAAGTTTATATGCATTATCGTTTATTTTTTCTAACACCTTAAAGGGACCAGCAGCACGCGGCATTAACTTAGACTTGCGTAAATCAGGAAAACGATCCTTACGCAAATGTAACCAAACAAGATCTCCAACATCAAACACAACATGCTTTCTCCCTTTATCCCCAGCAAGTTTATACTTAGCATTCATATGTTCTATATTATCTTTAGTAGTCTTATGCAAGTTTAATATCATTTTAGCGCGTTGTGTAGCATCCAAATTATTTTGCACCGAAGTAGGTAAAGACAATAAATCAATAGGTGCACGAGGAACAAAACCATACACGATCTCAAACGGGCACATCTTTGTGGTAGAATGCAGCGAACGATTATAAGCAAATTTTATATAAGGTAAACACTCTTCCCACAATTTTAAGTTCTTTAAAACAGCCCGCAATATAGTAGACAAAGTTCTATTTACTACTTCAGTTTGTCCATCAGTTTGGGGATAATATGTAGTACTAAACAGCAATTTAGTCCCCAACTTAGCGCATAAACATCTCCAAAAGTGGCTAAGAAATTTAGTATCATGATCAGAAACAATAGTATTTGGCACACCATGTAAACGAACAATTTCACGAAAGAACAAATCAGCAATATGCGCAGCATCATCCGTTTTATGACAAGGAATAAAGTGTGCCATCTTAGAAAACCGATCCACAACAATAAAAATACTATCCCTCCTCTTCTGTGTACGTGGCAATCCCAAAACAAAGTCCATAGAAATATCCTCTCAAGAAACACTAGGAACAGAAAGAGGCATATATAAACCATGTGGATTAAGGCAAGACTTAGATTTTTGACAAGTAGTGTAGCGTGCCACAAATCTCTCAACATGTCGACGCATACGTGGCCAAAAGAAGTGTGCAGCAAGAACATCCTCCGTTTTCTTGACACCAAAGTGTCCGAGCAATCCTCCTCCATGCGCCTCATGTAACAACAAAAGACAAACAGAACTATCTGGAATGCATAGTTTGTTAGCACGGAACACAAATCTATCATTGAAGACGATCTTGTTCTATGTTCTACCATCTCTACAATACTGCAACACATCTTTAAATTCAGCATCATGCACATATTGTTCCTTAATAGTTTCTAATCCAAATATTTTAAAGTCAAGTTGAGATAACAAAGTATAATGGCGCGAAAAAGCATCAGCAATAATATTATCTTTACCCTTTTTGTGTTTGATAACATAAGGAAAAGACTCAATAAATTCAACCCACTTTGCATGACGACGATTCAACTTAGCTTGACTACGAATATGCTTCAAAGATTCATGTAATATTGCCAAGTTTCTAATGTCCGAACCAACGCGTATAATTCTTTATCATAAGTAGAATAGTTTAGACTAGCTCCACTCAATTTTTCACTAAAATATGCAATAGGTTTTCCCTCTTGTAATAACACACCTCCCAAACCAATTCCACTAGCATCACATTCAAACTCAAAAGTCTTAGTAAAATCCGGAAGTTGGAGTAAGGGAGCATGGGTTAGCTTATCTTTCAATATGACGAAGGCCTGTTGTTGTGCATCGCCCCAAACAAAGGGCACATCCTTCTTGGTAAGTTCATTCAGCGGAGCGGCAATTGATCCAAAGTCTTTGACAAAGCGCCTATAAAAAAACAAGCGAGGACAAGAAAACTCCTCACTTGTGTGACCGTCTTGGGCTGCAACTAATTATCAATAGCTTCAATCTTGGCTGGATCCACTTCAATACCTTGTGATGTAACAACATAGCCAAGAAACGCAACTCGATTGGTGCAAAAGGTGCACTTCTCAAGATTACCAAACAAACATGCATCACGTAAAGCATTGAAAATAGCACGTAAATGGTCCAAATGATCCTCTAAATATTTGCTATAAATCAGAATATCATTAAAGTAGACTACCACAAAACGTCCAATGAAAACACGTAAAACTTCGTTCATTAATCTCATAAAAGTGCTGGGTGCATTAGTTAAACCAAACGGCATCACTAACCACTCATATAAACCGAACTTAGTTTTAAATATTGTTTTCCATTCATCTCCCAATTTCATACGAATCTGGTGGTAACCACTACGCAAATCAACTTTAGAAAACATGGTAGAGCCACTCAATTTATCAAGCATGTCATCCAAACGTGGAATAAGATGACGATATTGAATAGTAATATTATTTATAGCTCTACAATCAGTACACATGCGCGAAGAACCATCTTTCTTAGGTACCAAAATAATAGGAACAAACAGGGGCTAAGGGACTCACGAATATGATCTTTGTCGAGTAGTTCCTGAATTTTGCGTTGTATCTCCTTTGTCTCCTCTGGATTGGTTCTGTATGGCGCGCGGTTGGGCAACGTAGCACCAGGAATTAGATCAATTTGGTGCTCAATTCCTCTAATAGGAGGTAGGCCTGGTGGCAGCTCAGCGGGGAAGATGTCCTCATATTTCTGCAAAAGGTTAGCAATAGCGGGTGCCAAAGAAGGAGGCATATCCTCAAATGAAAACAAAACCTCTTTGCAGACAATTGCATAACATTGAGTATTGTTTACATCTAGTTCATAAATATCAATTTTATTTGCAAGCATACATGGACTCTTCAAACGAATTTCAGTAGCATGTTTAGAATCAGATTTAGTGTTCTTTGGTGGTACAAAATCTGCAGCAACAATCTGATTCTCACTTTTATTTTTTTCCTCAGTTTTAGCTCTACTAGCTCTAGCAAGATCATCTTTTAAAATCTGTTCAGGAGTCATAGGTTTTAGTCCAATTTTATTTCCATCATGCATAAGAGAATAGTGATTAGTTTTGCCATTATGAACAGATTCTCTATCAAATTGCCATGGTCTACCAAGTAACAAAGAACAAGCTTGCATAGGTACAACATCATAATCAACAAAATTAGAATATGTACCAATAGTAAAATGCACGTGTACCGTTCTTGTTACCTTGATCTTGCGAGAACTCTCAAACCATTGGATGTAATATGAATGTGTGCGTTGTCTTGTTGGTAGTGCAAGCTTCTCTACCATGTCAACACTAGCCAGATTATTACAACTCCCTCCATCAATGATGATCCTTATAGCTCTTTCCTTGACACCACCACGTGTTTGGAACAGGTTGTGGCGTTGGTCTTGCTCAGATTTGCTCAATTGCACACTCAACACACGTTGTGTAATTAAGCTCTTGTATTGATCAACAGTTTCAGCTTCCATTACCTCTGTCTCTTTATCAGAATCACAATTGTCTCCATCTCGAGCATAAATAAGGGCTAATGTATCTTCATCAAAGTCACTCGCTGAATCATATTGACCATCATCACGTACCATCATAACATGTTGTGTTGTGCACTGTCTCTCAATATGACCAAAACTCCAGCACTTGCGGCATTGTATATCCTTTGTTTTACCCGTGGAAGCCATAGAAGATGCACTACGAGCAGGAGCATTGGATGACGATGGAGGAGCAGCTGGAAATCTTGTGGTGGCCTTGGATGTGGTAGTAGCTGGTAGAGAATCACAAGAAGGAGGCGCTGATTGTCAGGATGTCCAAGTGGATGTGCGACCTACGGAATTATTAGTCCTCCTCCATGGTGTTTGGCGATCCTGCACTTCACGTTCAGCTTTGCAAGCAAGATGAAACAAACGAGTGATAGAATTATATTCCTTATAGTCTAATATGTGTTGAATGTCCTTGTTTAATCCACCAAAGAAACGTGCATGCATTTGTTCAGTAGATTCAACAAAACCACATCGAACCATCCCCGTTTGCAATTCCTGATAATACTCTTCTACTAAATTTTTCCCTTGTTTCAAACATGTCAGATTTTTTAATAAATCACAATGATAAGTGGGAGGCACAAAACAAACACGCATAGCAGTTTTTAAAGCAGTCCAAGTACTAGGAATAGTAGTAGGATTTAAACAACAATACTCAGACCACCAAAGGGAAGCAAATTTAGTAAATTCACATGTAGGAGCACTAACACGCATATTCTCAGGATATTTTAAGCATGCAAAACGTTGTTCTACTTCCATCTCCCATGTAAGATATGCATCAGGATTATATTTACCCTCAAAAGATGGAATATTTAATTTAAGCTTTGCAACATGATTATCATCACGTACCGGTGGTCGAGCGTTGCGGTGGTAATGTCGGGGACGACCAGGAGGGTGTGGAGGTTGTTCAACCTCCTCATCAAACAGATCGTCGTCGGGGACGTAGTAGTACCCGTCGTCTGTCCCCAATGTCGCAGCAGCAGTCGCGGTGGAAGTCTGAGGTGCCTTAGCAGCAGCGGTAGCCGCCGGAGGTGCGGCGGCAGCCGAACCAGCAGTACGACCCGTGATCGGAATGCGCCGTGCGCCATGCCGAGGTGCCAATGGAGCGGGTATGGGTGCGGGTGCCGGCAATCTTTCCAAAACCTCCTTGAACCGAGCGTCAAGCTTGTTGTTGAAGGATTTTTCGAGTCCATCGATCTTGTCCATGGCGTTGGTGAGCTTGGTGTCAAACTCCCCTAGTCATGCATCCACATCTTCAGCGCGACCGACCAAGAGCTCGGAGAAGTGGGCATGTAGTTCTTGGTTCGTCATTGTGGCAGGGTTCCGCGAAGTATCTGTCATGGTTAGTCCTTTAAAAAACACAGGTATATATGCCTATAACTACGGAAATATGGTGGAAGACACGCATAATCCGTCAAGCAATATACGAAGCGCTTACAAGTTCTTACCAAACAGCAGGAAAAAGGCGATGTGCAACCGCGAGGAGTAGTGGGTCCAGAGATTGAACCGAGCGATTATCAGGAGTCGAGACACCGCACGTGGAGAAATCTGTGGAGCTCTGGGAAGGCTTAGCAAAGGGGTTAGCAATTAACAAAACAGCAATGCAAATGTTGAAAGAATGCTCAACGACGGTATTATGCTGGTCCTAGGCTAGACCGTACTAGAGACGCGGTCCTAGATCACCAACGATGTCACGACGTGACACAACAAGCAATGTATGATGATATGGCACCCTGAAAAGCAAACCGAGATGTTGAAAATCACTATAATGGCGAGTGTCTAGAACTGATCTACAGGGTCTAAAAACGGGTTAGCCCCAAAAAAATTTAAATTTTTTTATTATGCTCCGGAAAGCGCGCAGGCGCCAAAAAAGTATCACTATAACGACCGATGGAGAAAAGTGATCCCCGGGGCCGAAAATTAGTATAGCCCTTAAATTTTTTCGGAGGAGGTTTCAGACTTTTTTTTGCTCTCCTTCTGGACTTACGACCGAACTTTTAACTCGACACGGAAACAACAAAGAAGGAAAGTAAAAAATAAATAACTATGAAACAATAACTCAACTCGGACTCGTGCCGCGGCAGGAAAGGTGATCGGATCCGTGTCGCGGTAGGAAGGCGGTGGCGGAGTTTTTAGGGTGTGGCTGGATGTATGGCGGCGGAATATGGTGGCGGTGATCTGCAAGGGTGGCGGTGACTACTGTGAACAGAACTCGAAACTCTAAGGGACGAGACACTAAGACCAGCAACTCGACGCAACGATGCAGACACAAATTCAACAATGCAAAACTGAAAAGATAATGTGAGGCGTAGATTGGTGATGGGATGGATCTAAACTCCAACTGTGTTTTTGGCTTTTTCGTGGATTATAGGTAAAACAGATCTAATCTATGAAAACAGTAAAATCTCACCGAACAACCTGAAATATGATACCACTTGATAGGGCAAAGGTGTTCGATCTTTCGATGAGATGGTGATAGTCGATTTGGGTGGAGTTCGGGCTTGACGATCCGACCACACGTGCGAGCACGAGTGCCAATGCAATTGCTAGGTCAATCTTCTTGAGGTTACCGATCCTGCGGGAACACGATCAGCCTAACCAGCGAGGGTCTTAATTCCTACCTGAAATCGAGAACAAGTAAGAACTAATATTGCAATCAAGATATTACGGATTAAGATGAAAGCTTTATTGAAAAGTTGGGATCTTGTATAGGTGCGAAGTATAAGAGGCCTCTACGACGCTCGAGCCGTGGCGAAGTTGCTATGATGGCTAACTTAATGTCTAAACAAAATCCGAGTCTACGATGACGACTATGGGGAGTATTTAAGGAGGAAAAGGTGGGGTTTCGGCCAGCCAGAGAAGTGGTGGCCGAATCCAACCCTAGAAGTCCTTTTCTCTTCAAATACGGACTCTAAAAAAGTGGCTAATTAAAATCCTGCGAAAATTACATGGGCCTGGCCCAAAATAAAGGTGTCGCAGCACCATAATTAAGCTATGGACGAATTTATGAAGTATTAATCTTGAATATTTCGTCCAAGCCTTTTTTTTATTATGGTGGCCTCAAAGTTCTGAAATCTTCATCCGTGGACTTCTCTTGAATCATCTCATGCTTGCTGCCATCTTCATGCATGGCCATGCTCCAATGCTTGTCCCTCTCATCCATGCTTGGTCCATCATTCCTAAGAGTAATAAATACATCTGATTTAAGCAGCATCATATTCTCATGTATGTGAGAAATAGCTCCAAGAAACAAAAGTATCTGATAGTTAAGTTGTTTGGCACGAGATCTTGTGATAGATCCTTGTATGTGTGTAGCTGTAGGTACAACGTTTGTATCAAGAGATGAGATGTCCACATCATGAACTTAGAGGAAGGCAAGGGGAAAGTAGCAGCAAAGGAAAAATAAAATTGGAGACATTTTTCCGACTATTCGAAGATAAGATTGGGGACTTTCTTCTGACTATCCGGATATAAAATATTAATAATAAAATTGGAGACTATTGGAAGACCAAAAATTTCAATTGTCACAACCGTATCATTATGGTTTACATTAAACTGGAAAACTTGCCTCCGGAGGTACTTCGATTTACAATGCACCTTAAAAAAAGTCGGCCAGGATTACATGATGTAAAACAATAAAAAAACAATTTACGATTTTGCATCTTTTACAGGATATATATGCTAACGATGCCCCAAAGCTGGCAACCTTTATTCCTCAAACATTGTAAGATCTTTTACAAGCTTTGGCAAAAGAAAATTTGGTGAATCATCTAACCAAGACCCTAGAACTGACCTAGTCGCATGCCTAGCTAGGCCCAGTTCTTTTGGGGACTTTTCCGATAAGCCGCCCTCCTCCCAGCTTTCTGAGGAAGTTGGTCTAAAAAAACCAAGGCTCCTAAAATAGTTAAGATTAAACAAATTTAGAATCCTCGTAAATTTTTTAAACCGGCTTCACCAGAAAGCTGGTGGTAGGGCAACTTCTGGGAGAAGCCACCACAAGAACTAGGCCTTCATCCGCTGCCTTGTTCGACTCTCTAGGGTAGTGGAAAAACTTACTATCACTAACTCGCTTGCCAAATGTGCACAATCAGAGAACACAGCTGCTGCCGGACCTAGAAAGGGTCTGCCTTGGTGCATGGCGTCGATAACCACCACCACCATGCTATCCGAATTGATCTCAACGTGTAGACATCCTTGATGTAATGCTAATTCTAGTCCATAATTTGTTGATATTGTTCTGTTTTCTGTCTTCAACATATTTTGAAACTAGTAATTCTATGTAGGGGGGGCTGTCTAATTAACGCACATAGATTTAATTTGATAGGGAGTTTGATTAAAGAAACCTGTTCAACACCAACACGGAATCGCAAGAGAGGTTTGGATAGTGAGCGACTTAAAATAAAAAAACCTTCTAGCATATCAGGCGGCCATCTTCAATGACTAGGACTTGAGAACATCTACAAAGTCACCACATGAACTCATCGACTTGCCACATAGGATAATTGCAAATGAGGTAGAGAGATGATATATATTGAACTTTTCTTAAGAGCTAGAATCTACCGATACTATAACTATAAAGATCAATTAAAGCATATTTAATTTGTTTGTATACCACTACCATCGCATTTTGTGTCAACTCTTCGTGTTGAGTCAGCTTAACTAATTAAGGATCAACAACTAACTCAATCTTCATAATGACCTAAGTATAGTTTTTTTGAAGTAACATAGATTTTGAAAGGGTTGAATACTTAGTTAATGTCATGAGACCAAATCCTCATTTAAGCAAGAGGAACGTTCCAATTTTCACTATTTCATAGAAAACACAAACTTATCTCATAGAAAAAGTTCACACGGGAGGAGAAAAACACATGTGCGTTATGATAAATGTTGTGCCGCCTATACAGGTGACCTCATTCACTCGAGTATCAACCCATATCCAGCTTGTTTTTATTTCTATGGTTGGGTAGAATGAGCCTAGAGCGTTATTAGGGGGACTCGAATGGGGCTGCACAGACAGGTTCAACACGAAGTTGGATGTATCATAGCCCAATAGTAGGTATCATAGCCTAGTTACCCATGGACAAAGATTTTTTGAACTTCATGGACAAAGATTGGTAGATTGCAACTTGCCGGTCATGTATGACTGGTATATGAGGGGCGCAATTTGTTGAGTTTAACTCTAGATCTTCTGACAGAAGGTAGAAAACGTCTTAAGGTGAAGGATGCTCCTGGCCCCTACTCTCTCATGTTAGTATGTTGGAGGAAAGATTCTAATTTGGGTTTCTTTGTATTGAGCCACCTATAGCACAATGGAGGGTTGAACTTTGATTGAGCCTATGTAGATCCCTTTATCAAATGTGTCAACTTTGATAATTTAGACTGATCATTATTATATTATTAGGGATTATTTTGTAACAGATGTCCAGAACGAAATATGTTGTCACCATGACGATAATATTGCATCCTTAATGTCCATTTCAGAATATATCAGAGCTATCATGCTTCACAGTGTTTAGTCCTATGTTATACCACATGAACTCTTTGTATCCTTTATGTTCACTATTTTTTCACCCACCCACAAAAATATTGAACAAGATCCACGGAGCCAACAACCAGTCCTGCTCAAGATTAATAAAAAGTAATTGTGTCCACGTGCAACATAATATATAATGGAACTAAGACCTGCAAATCACTGAAGACAAAAGTCTTGAAAGAATCAGTCCCGAGTGAGACTCGTTCCTTGAGATGAAAAATTTGTAGGATCCTTTCCTCCGAGTGACAATCATTCAATCCTTGAGATAATAAGTGTAGGAGCGTGTGGTATTGGGAATGCATTAGATGGAACCTCAAAATAATGCAATGTTTCCCCATTTATTTTTCAATCCTTCAAGTTCAACAGATGTCGTAAGATGTATGGGGGCTGATTGTGATTGTGAAAGGGGATGTAGATTAATCCAATTTTAGATTAAAATACTAAAATGAAATAGGGACAAAGCACATAGAAATATAAATTCTTGTCTATCTAGTTGTTATGTGTTGTGATTGATTATGCATATTATTCTTGTGATCTTGTCAAAATTTCAAAAGAAGTCCAGTTAAGTGACAAAGTCTAGAACTAACTATAATATATGTTAAATGTGAATATCGATTTAAAGAAGAAAATCATATTGAGTCCAAGGTTAAACGAATAGTTTGATTTTTCCATTTTAGGGACAAAATTGGTTGTCATTCTGGCCTAATTAACCAAATTCTTTAAGTTCAAATCGAATGTTTAGATATAGTGCCTAGGAGTAGGAGGCACATCAAGGAAGATCAGTATGTATGTTCACATATAAACACCTACAAAAACCCTAGGCTCCCCGCGTCGATCCCGCGAACAACCGGGGCCAGTGCCGCCGCCGCCTCTAGTCTCCTCTATCCGCTCCCTCCCCCTCACCATCACCAGAGGGAGACTCTGCGCAATGCTCAAGAGGCATCGGTGGCTGCGGGGTCACCTCTCCTACTTGCACGGTGGTTGGTGATATGTCGTAAACGTATCTATAATTTTTTATGTTCCATGCTTTTTAGTATCTACTTTGCTTTGCTTTGTCTACACTTTGAGGTATTTTTATATGTATTTTGGGACTAACCTATTAACAAGATGCCACAATGTAAGTTGCCTATTTTCTGTTGTTTTTGGTTCTAGAAAAGTCAGAAAATGAATATTCTCGGAAATGGACGGGATAAAAGCCAAAGTCAATATTTGACCGAGGGGAACACAGAGCCAGAAGATGAGACGGAGAAGGGCCTCGAGGGGGCCACACCCCCTGGCCATGCGGCCAGGCCTGGCCCACGCCTGGGGGGGTGCAGCCGCCTTGGGCATGTTGGAGATATGCCCTAGAGGCAATAATAAAAGTGGTTATTATTATATCTTTGTGTTTATGATAAATGTTTACGTTCATGCTATAATAGTATTAACCAAAAACATTAATACTTGTGTGATTAGTAAACTAAATTAGAGTCCCTGGTAAAGCCTCTTTATAATACTAGCTTGTTGGTTAATAGATGATCGTGGTTTATCGATAATGAACATTGAGATGTTATTAACAACAAGATCATATCATTAGGAGAATGGTATGATGGACATACTCCTATAGATAAGCGTAGCATAAAGATCAAGTCATTTTAATAGTTCGTCTGCTATAAGCTTTCTGATACATAGTAACCTAATTCCTTCGACCATGAGATCATGCTAATCACCATCACCGGAAGGATGCTTTGATGACATCAAACACCACACCGTAACTAGGTGGCTATAAAGGTGGCATTGAGTGTTCGGAAAGTATGGGTTGAGGCACATGGATCAAGAGTGGGATTTGTCCATCCATATGACGGATAGATATACTCTGGACCCTCTCGGTGGAATGTCATCCAATTAGCTTGCAAGCATGTGACTGGCTCACAAGGGATCACATATCACGGGAACGAGAAAAGAGTACTTATGTAACGAGGTTGAACTAGGTATGCAGAGATACCGACGATCAAAACCTCGGATAAGTAAACTATCGTGAGACAAAGGGAAATTGGTGTCGAATGTAAGTGGTTCATTCGATCGCAAAGTAATCGTAGAAATATGTGGGAGTCATATGAATTTCCAGATTCCTCTATTGGTTATTGATCAGAAAAGTGTCTCGGTCATGTTCGCATAATTCACGAACCGTAGGGACACACGCTTAAGGATTCGATGTTGTTTAGTAGATATGAAATGTTAGTAGGGATACCGAATGTTGTTTGGAGACTCGGATGGGATCCGAGATATCACGAGGAGATCCGGAATGGTCCGGAGAATAAGATTCATATAAGGAAAGTCCGATTCCGGAGTTCGGGAAAGTTTCCGATGTTTTCATCGGAGAGGTTCTAGAAGGGTCTAGAAGGTTCACCGGTCCGGAAGGGGAATGGTCCATGAATGTGTCATGGATATGTGAAATGATTGGATCATATCCTAGGTCACTTGGTGTTGGCATTTGCAATAGAGAAATAAAACTCTAAATGAAAGTCAAACGGGAAGTTTGAAAAGTCAAACTGGAACAATGGTTTCGTAGTGGAAGAAGAAACAAGTCCTTCTCTCAATCCAACTTGGATTTGGGTTTGGATTCAAACCCACCCCTCCCAAGGCTGCCCCTCCCTCTCATAAATAGAGGGGAAGGGCTGCTCCAACACCACAAGAGCCAAGCCCTCCCCACACCCGCTCGCGCCGCCGCCCCCGCAGCCCCGCCGCCGATTTGTCGCCGCCGACACCTCCTCCTCCTCCCGGTCATCTAAACCCTAGATCTCTGGGAAACCCTAATCCACCATAACTCGCACCAGCTTAGGCGAAGCCCTGCGGGATCTTCCCTCTACTTCCAACACCACGCCGTCGTGCTGCCGGAATAACGAAGGGAGAACTACAACCTCCGCTGCGTGCTGGAACAAGGGAGAGGAAGGTATTCATCGAGTACCGAACGTGTGATCGGCTGTGGAATCGCTGCCGGAACACATCGCTGGAAGGATTGTCTACGCGATCTTGAGATCAGCAAGTGTACGACTACATCACCCACGAGAATCTGCTCTCGTTAACCGCTTTGGAATCTTCGAGGGTGAGTGCTTTTATTGACTCGTTGCTACAATCTAGTAGATAGATCTTGGCTTGTTTGTGTGCATGCGGTAGAAATTTTTTGTTTTCCATGCTACGAACCCATACAGTGGTATCCCGTGTCTATATGTAGATCTGTTGCACAAGTAGAACACAATGGTCATTGTGGGCGGTGGTGCTTTTATTATCAACTACTTTTTGCGTACTTTGCATCTTGCGGTATGATGGGATGAAGCGGCCCGGGCTAACCTTACATGACATCGTTCATGAGACTTGCTCCATGCTCAACATGCAACTTGTATTGCATAAGTGGCTTTGCGGGTGTCTGTCTATCCCATCATAGTATAGATTCAATTTACAACAGGCACTTGATAGTTCAAGCATCAACGTTGTGGTTCTTGTTCGTAAGTTAGAACGACACTTATTGAAAGCCCCAAACCACGTAAAATATGCAAAGAAAATTAGAGGCGTCTAACTTTGTTTTGCAGGGGTGTGTTGTGATGTGATATGGCCATGATTGTGATTATATATGATGTATGCAATGATCCTTATTGTAAGTTGGCAACCGGCAGGAGCCATATGGTTGTCTTTTAAATTCCGTTAAGACCTGTGTGTCTATTCAAAGTAGTTGTAATAGTTGAAGCTGGTGGACGACAACCATGAAACGGCGCCATTGACCTTGACGCCATACCGGTGATGATGGAGATCATGTTCGTGCTTGAAGATGGAGATCGGAAGCACAAGAAGAAAGGCCATATCATATCACATATTATAAATTGCATGTGATGTTAATCCTATTATGCATCTTGTATTGCTTAGTTCACGACGGTAGCATTATAAGATGATCCCTCAAGCACACAATTTCAAGTTTTAAAGTGTTCATCCTTAGTAAGCACCGTTGCTAAAGCTCGTTGTTTTGAAGCACCACGTGATGATCGGGTGTGTTAGATTCTGCGAGGGTATACAACGTGAGCAAGCCAGATTTGCTCATGCGGAAGCTAAGGTTTGATCTTGACGAGCCTAGCATGTACAAACATGGTCTTGGAACACGGATCACCAAAAGGTAAAGCATGATTCATATAGAAGATATGATGAACATGTTGATTGTTCGCCATTGAAGCTACATCAACTCTCGTGATGATCGGTTTTGATATGGTGGATTTGGTTCGTGTGATCACTAAAACAATTTGAGGGATATTGTTTTGAGTGGGAGTTCACCTAGATTAATTTAACTATTAATTAGAACTCAATTTGTCATAAACTTAGTCTAAACTATTGCAAATATGTTGTAGATCAATGGCGCCCCCTACCATCAATTTTAATGCGTTCCTAGAGAAAGAAAAGTTGAAAAACAATGGAAGCAACTTCGTGGACTGGTTACGCAATTTGAGGATTGTCCTCAATGCTGGTAATTTGACCTATGTGCTGGATGCACATTGGGTGACTACTGCGGTGATGCTACCGATGAGGTAAAGAATGTTTTCCTCGCTCGGAAGAATCAGTACTCCACAATTCAGTGTGCTATCTTGTATGGTTTGGAATCGGAGCTTCAGAAAAGTTTTGAGAACCATGACCCACATGATATTGTCCGTGAACTCAAAATGATATTTGAGGCTCACGCAGCAGTTGGGAGTTATGAGGCTTCTGAAAAGTTCTTTAACTACAAGATGGAAGAGGGAAGCTCCGTCAATGAGCATGTGCTTAAGATGTCTGAGCATGCAAGTAAACTACAAAGCTTGGGTATAGTGATTCCTAATGCTTTGGGGATTCACCGTGTCCTCCAATCACTACCACCAAGTTACAAAAACTTTGTGATGAACTACAATATGCAAAACATGGACAAGTCAATGCCAGAACTCTTCTCCATGTTGAAATCTGCAGAAGTGGGGATCAAGAAAGAGCACCAAGTGTTGTTGGTCAATAAGACCACCAAATTCAAGAAGCAAGACAAGTCTAAGAAAAAGGGAAACTTCAAGAAGGGCGGTAAGAAAGTTACCGCGCCGGCGAAGAAGACCAAGGCTGGGCCTAAGCCTGACACTGAGTGCTTTTACTGCAAGGGAGAAGGTCATTAGAAGCGGAATTGTCCAAAGTACTTGGCGGATTTGAAGAACGGAAACATCAAGAAGAAAGGTATATCCGATATACATGTTATTGATGTGTATCTCACTAGTACTCGTAGTAGTGTCTGGGTATTTGATACTGGTTCGGTTGCTCATATTTGTAACTCGAAACAGGTACTGCAGAATAAACGGAAGCTAGCGAAGAACGAGGTGACGATGCGCGTTGGAAATGGATCCAAAGTTGATGTGATCGCGGTCGGCACGCTACCTCTTCATCTACCATCGGGATTAGTTTTATACTTAAATAATTGTTATTTGGTGCCTGCGTTGAGCATGAACATTATATCTGGATCATGTTTATTGCGAGACGATTACTTGTTTAAGTCAGAGAATAATGGTTGTTCGATTTATATGAGTAATATGTTTTATGCACATGCACCTTTGATAGATGTTCTATTCTTATTGAATCTCGATTGTGGAAATACAGACATTAATAACATTGAAGCTAAACGTTTGAAATTGAGCGCTAACTCGACCTATATGTGGCATTGTCGTCTTGGTCATATTGGATTGAATCGTATGAAGAAACTCCATTCTGATGGACTTCTTGAATCATTTGATTTCGAATCACTTGAAAGATGCGAAGCATGTCTGATGGGTAAAATGACTAAGACTCCATTTTCTGGTATGATGGAGCGAGCTACGGACTTATTGGAAATCATACATACCGATGTGTGTGGCCCAATGAGTGTAGCATCGCGCGGTGGTTATCTTTATGTTCTTACCTTCACGGATGACTTGAGTAGATATGGGTATATCTATTTCATGAAACATAAGTCCGAAACATTTGAGAAGTTTAAGGAATTTCAAAGTGAGGTAGAGAATCAACGTTACAAGAAGATTAAATTTCTACGATCTGATCATGGAGGTGAATATCTAAGTAACGAGTTTGGCGAGCATTTGAAGAAGTGCGGAATACTTTTACAATTGACACCGCCGGGAACACCACAACGTAATGGTGTGTCCGAACGTCGTAATCGAACTCTCTTAGATATGGTTCATTCTATGATGTCACTTACAGATTTACCGCTATTGTTTTGGGTTATGCATTAGAAACAGCCGCATTCACTTTAAATAGGGCACCATCTAAATCCATTGAAACGACAACGTATGAATTATGGTTTGGGAATAAACCTAAATTGTTGTTCCTTAAAATTTGGGGTTGCGAAGCTTATGTAAAGAAGTTGCAGCCGGACAAGCTTGAACCCAAAGCGGGAAAATGCGTCTTCGTAGGATACCCGGAGTAAACTATTGGGTATACCTTCTATCATAGATCCGAGGGCAAAATTTTTGTTGCCAAGAATTGATCCTTTTTAGAGAAGGAGTTTCTTTCGAAAGAAGTGACTAGAAGGAAAGTAAAACTCGACGAGGTTGTTGAACCTTCTCTTAAACTTGCGAGTAGCGCAGCACTGGAAGTAGTTCCTGTGGTGCCTTCACCAATAATAGAGGAACCTAATGATGTTGATCGTGAAAACTTCGGTTGAATTTACTACAGAACCTCGCAGGTCAACGAGAACTCGTACCACTCCTGATTGGTATGATCCTGTTATGAGTGTCATGTTGGTGGACAACACCGATGACCCTGCGACATATGAGGAAGCGATGATGAGCCCAGCTTCCAATAAATGGCAAGAAGCCATGAAATCCGAGATTGGATCCATGTACGAAAACCAAGTATGGACTTTGATGGACTTACCGGATGGCCGGAAGGCTGTCGAGAACAAATGGATTTTTAAGAAGAAAACAGATGCGAAGAGACTTGTCACAAAAGGGTTTCGACAAATTCAAGGAGTTGACTACGAAGAGACTTTCTCACCAGTAGCGAAGCTAAAGTCTGTGAGGATTATGTTAGCAATCTCTACATATTATGATTATGAGATATGGCAGATGGATGTCAAAACGGCGTTCCTCAATGGAGACATTGATGAAGAGTTGTATATGATGCAACCCAAAGGTTTTGTCAATCCTAAAGATGCTAACAAGGTATGCAAACTTCAACGGTCCATATATGGATTGAAGTAAGCATCCCGGAGTTGGAATCAACATTTTGATAAGGTGATCAAAAGCTTTGGTTTTATACAAACTTATGGAGAAGCTTGTATTTACAAGAAAGTGAGTGGGAGCTCTCTAGAATTCTTAATACTATATGTAGATGACATATTGTTGATTGGGAATGATGTAGACCTTCTTAATAGTGTCAAGGATTATTTGAATAATAGTTTTTCAATGAAAAATCTTGGCGAAGCAGCTTACATATTAGGCATAAAGATTTATAGAGATAGATCGAGACGCCTAATATCATTGTCACAGAGCACATATTTGGACAAAGTTCTAAAGAGGTTTGGAATGGAAGATAGCAAGATAGGGTTCTTGCCCATGTTGCCCAATACGACCTTGAGTAAAACTCAAAGTCCTGCAACGACAGAAGATAGAGAAAGGATGAGTAAGACTCCCTATGCCTCAGCCATAGGATCTCTTATGTATGCCATGCTATGTACTAGACCCGACATTGCATATGTTGTTAGTTTAACTAGCAGATATCAAAGTGATCCAGGAGTGGATCATTGGACAGCGGTCAAAAACATCCTTAAGTACTTGAGAAGAACTAAGGATATGGTTCTTTCTTATGGAGGTAATGAACAACTCGTTGTTAATGGTCACACCGATGCTAGTTGGAACACCGATCCGGATGATTCTAAATCACAATCTAGATACGTATTTATTTTGAATGGTGCAGCGATTAGCTGGAGGAGTGCAAAGCAAAGCGTTGTGGCGAGATCTTCAACCGAATCGGAATACATAGCTACCGGAGGCTTGACAAGAAGCGATATGGATGAAAGAGTTCATTACTGAGTGGGTGTGGTTCCAAGTCGTTGGACCCAATGTCTATCGATTGTGATAACATGGGTGCCATAGCCAATGCGCAAGAACCAAGGTCACACAAGAAGTGAAGCATATCAAGCTGCGTTTCACGCTATTCGAGAACATATCCAGGATGGGGATATAAAGATTTGCAAAGTACACACAAATCTGAATGAGGCGGATCCGTTGACTAAACCTCTCCCGAGGGAAAAACATGACCAACACCAAACTGCCATGGGTGTTCGGTATATTACCATGTAATCTAGATTAGATGACTCTAGTGCAAGTAGGAGACTGTTGGAGATATGCCCTAGAGGCAATAATAAATGCAGTTATTATTATATCTTTGTGTTTATGATAAATGTTTACATTCATGCTATAATAGTATTAACAAGGAAACATTGATACTTGTGTGATTTGTAAACTTAATTTGAAGTCCCTAGTATAGCCTCTTCGTAATACTAGCTTGTTGGTTGATAGATGATCATGGTTTCCTGATCATGAACATTGAGATGTTATCAACAACAAGATAATATCATTAGGAGAATGATATGGTGGACATACTCCTATAGATAAGCGTAGCATAAAGATCAAGTCTTTTCAATAGTTCAATTGCTATATGCTTTCGATACATAGTAACCTAATTCCTTCGACCATGAGATCATGCTAATCACCATCACCGGAAGGATTCTTTGATGACATCAAACACCACACCGTAACTGGGTGGCTATAAAGGTGGCATTGAGTGTTCGAAAAGTATGGGTTGAGGCACATGGATCAAGAGTGGGATTTGTCCATCCATATGACAGATAGATATACTTTGGGCCCTCTCGGTGGAATGCCATCGAATTATCTTGCAAGCATGTGACTGGCTCACAAGGAAACACATATCTCGGGAACGAGAAAAGAGTACTTATGGGTAACGAGGTTGAACTAGGTATGCACAGATACCGACGATCAAAACCTCGGATAAGTAAACTATCGTGAGACAAAGGGAAATTGGTGTCTTATGTAAGTGGTTCATTCGATCGCAAAGTAATCTTAGAAATATGTGGGAGCCATATGAATTTCCAGATTCCTCTATTGGTTATTTATCGGAGAAGTGTCTCGATCATGTTCGCATAATTCACGAACCGTAGGGAGACACACTTAAGGATTCGATGTTGTTTAGTAGATATGGAATGTTAGTAGGGATACCGAATGTTGTTCGGAGTCTCGTATGGGATCCGGGATATCACGAGGAGATCCGGAATGGTACGGAGAATAAGATTCATATAAGGAAAGTCCGATTCCGGAGTTCGGGAAAGTTTCCGATGTTTTCATCGGAGAGGTTCTAGAAGGGTCTAGAAGGTTCACCGGTCCAGAAGGGGAATGGTCCATGAATGTGTCATGGATATGTGGAATGATTGGATCATATCCTAGGTCACTTGGTGTTGGCATTTGCAAGAGAGAAATAAAGCTCTAAATTGAAAGTCAAACTGGAAGTTTGAAAAGTCAAACTGAAACAATGGTTTCCTAGTGGAAGAAGAAACAAGTCCTTCTCTCAATCCAAATTGGGTTTGGGTTTGGATTCAAATGCACCCCTCCCAAGGCTGCCCCTCCCTCTCATAAATAGAGGGGGAGGGCTGCCCCAACACCACAAGAGCCAAGCCCTCCCCACACCCGCACGCGTCGCCGCCCCGCAGCCGCCGCCTCGCGCCGTCGCCGGTTTGTCGCCGCCGCCCTAGCCACCGCCGACACCTCCTCCTCCTCCCGGTCATCTAAACCCTAGATCTCCGGGAAACCCTAATCCACCATAACTCGCACCAGCTTAGGAGATGCCCTACGTGATCTTCCCTCTACTTCTGACACCACGCCGTTGTGCTGTCGGAATCACGAAGGGAGAACTAAAACCTCTGTTGCCTGCTGGAATAAGGGAGAGGAAGGTCTTCATCGAAAATTTAACGTGTGACCGATCAGGAAGCGCTGAACGTTGGAAGGATCGTCTACGCGATCTTGAGATCGGCAAGTGTACGACTATATCACCCATGAGAATCTGCTCTCGTTAACCGCTTTGGAATCTTCGAGAGTGTCTATCGACTCGTTGCTACAATCTAGTAGATAGATCTTGGCTTGTTTGTGTGCTTGCGGTAGAATTTTTTTTGTTTTCCATGCTACGAACCCCTACAGGGCACCCCCTCGGCCTCCCTCTTCGCCTATAACAATCCCCTGATACCTAAACCCTAAGTACCTGATCAATCTTCCACGAAACAGTATGTAGCCGCCGCCACCTCCCTAGATCGGGGGGATCTGAAGCTCTTCCCGGCACCCTGTTGGAGGGGAGAGATGATCCCAGAGGCCTTCTTCATCACCATGCCAGCTTCCGTTATGATGCGTGAGTAGTTCCAGCCTGGACTATGGGTCCATGTAGTAGCTAGATGGTTGTTTCTCCTCCTTTGTGCTACCATGTTTATATCTTGTGAGCTGTGTTCACGATCAAGATCATCTATTTATAATCATGCATGTTGTGTTTGCAGGGATACGATGTGTATTGAGATTACTATGTCAGATTGGTTAATGATTCTATCTTATTGATTCTATCATGTCTGTGTTGTTTGAGATCTTGCATGCTCTCCGTTTCTAGTAGCTATCTTGTCCAAGTAGATGCTAGTGACTCCAAGAGGGAGTATTTATGCTCGATAGTGGGTTCATGCCTCTATTGAATCTGGGGAACTGACAGAAATCTCTAAGGTTGTAGATGTGTTGTTGCTACTAGGGAGGAAACAACAATCTCTTGTTCATGGAACAATTGTATTGTTTACTTTATACACCTTGCTTAAAGCAGATATTCGTTGTTTGCAACTTAATACTGGAGGGGATTCAGATGATAACCTGAAGGTGGATTACTAGTCATAGATGCAGTTGGATGGCGGTCTATGTATATTGTTGTAATGCCCAATCAAATCTCATAATATCATGAATGTCTAGTATTGCATTGTTATTCCTTGCTCTTTCATGTCAATTTCCCCACTGTAATTTGTTTACCCAGCATGTTATGTTGTTTATCTTAAGGAGAACACCTCTAGTGAACTATGGACCCCGGTCCAATCTTTACCATTGATACATCTTTCACTATTACCTGTTTACTTTCTGCAAGCTACCATTACCTTCCACACCATACAGTTAATCCTTTGTTTTTAGCAAACCGGTGAGATTGACAACCTCACTGTTCGTTGGGGCAAAGTCTTAAGTTTGTGTTGTGCAAGTTTCCAAGTTGCTAGCAACACCTTGGAGTCGTTTTCTTCCTCCTATTGGTTCGATAACCTTGGTTTCTTTCTGAGGGAAAAACTTGTTGTTGTGCTCATCATACCTTTCTCTTGGGGTTTCCCAACGAAGCTCTACAGTGATCTGAGATACACATCATCAGTTGGCAGCGTGGGACATTCCCACCGGCGAGGCCGCGGCGCATAGGAGGGACGTGGTGGTGTGGTTTTGCAGCGGCAATGCGGAGGCACAGCCTCCGCGGCACAGCCTCGCGGTGACGGCGCGGTGATGACCTCCCCCATCTGTGTGCTCAAGGAATTTGCGTTGGGTGGCATGGGTCGGTTCTTCTCTGCCGACACGAGTCTTGTGGAGAAGATCGAGGTGACCTGGATCTGTCGTCTGGCGGGGTGGGGGATGCTCTCGCGAATTGGGGGTGAGGAGGCAAGTGGATCGGACCCGGATGCAGGCCTGTTCCAGCAGTGTGGCCATGGTGGAGGCTCGGCCACCCCAAAGCGGCGGCGTTGTTATCGGGATCTTGCGTACTCAGGCTCGTTCTACTTGTTCCGACTCACCAGAAGCCGGCTGGCGGTGTGGAGACCACTGCATCGACATCAATGAAGGTGGTGGTCCTATGATTTCATCTACACGAAGACGAAGATCTGCTTGATGTCTGCCCTCGTTGATCTGTCCTAGAGTGGCGAGTTCCGAAACGCTCCGTTGCAAACTCCCATTGGCGTATCATGCCTGGAGATTGCTGGATCGGAAGATATTCGGTCATGAGTATCCGTGTTTTTTCTGGGAGTTTGGTTTCAGAGGGAGCGTGCGAAACTTTACTATCCGTTACCATCATGTGTCATGTCTTCGACAAGCCATGGTGAAGTTAGATATGGAGAATTCCATGAAAGCAGGAACATGAGGGCTAGCGATGGTGATTTGAGTCTTTATGGCGACGAGAAACCGGCCGCCTACTATGTAACTTGCAGCAGCGAATTTTTGTGGGGCGACAACACATGAGGAGTTCACAGTCTTACCTTGCAGGATGAAAATCCAAGGTCTGACCTTAATTGGCTGTGTCTGACAATAGCCTTGTTGAAGGCATTGTTTTGTGACTGAGAAATTTCTTCACGATGAAAACCTATGATCTTTGATTGGGCAATGATGGCGTTTGTGCACTGTTTTCTTCTTAAAAACATCGCTATTTGAGTGGTTGGACTATTGATGTTATTTTGGTGGTGTTGGTGTCATTGTTTTAAGAAATCGTTCAATGTAGCGGGACTTTTTTTGTATTTTCTTCTGAACTGTGTGTATCCCTAAGATTATTAGGACATGCGTTGTTGGAGAGACTATGTGTAATTGGTATCTACTCGGTATTAATATATGCTCTTTTGTAAAAAAAATCAGTTATGCAATGATTTGGGCCAGAAAATCATCTCGCTAGAACTACAGAAACACAGATTTACAAACTGCATGAATCTGCATTTGTGTGCACTGCCGAACGAAGAATTGAGCATAGAGACCACAAATTAAGCAAAAGAAGCGGCGCAACATGCTTAGTCCATAGATAGGGGACACCAACAGATTTGTAGCCTCGAGCACGCTACAAGGAATATATTGCAGAACAGAGACTTATCTAGGAGGCCGAAACGGCTCAACTGCCTTACTGAAGCAAGCCGGCCACTACAACGATGTTCTGACCCCGCCGCCGCTGTCGGCAGCCGCCAAGGCGTTCATGCTCTAAAGACAACGCGGAGAGGTTTCCAACTCCATGCCCGATGTAGTTGTGCAGACTTTCTTAACATCAATCACCATGGCGAAGAGCTTCATCCAGCAGCTGTGCAAATGCAAGCTTTTCTCCAGGCTCGCCATGCATGGCAAGCTCTTGACCGCTGATATGCTTGCGATCCGAGGATGGCCTCATGCCCTCCTTTGTCCTCTTTGTGTCTCTGCCCTCGAAACAGCCGACCACCTCTGCAAAGACTGCCCATTCACAACGGCGATCTGAAACACCACGCAATCTTGGGACAATGAGGGCACGGGCAAACAGGGACAATCCTTCAACTCCATCTCGGAATGGTGGGACGATTTAATAAAGACGTCTTAGCGGCCGCCTGCTTTATGTCCTCTGGAATGCTTGGAAGGAGCGGAATCGGAGAATTTTCACCGGGAAAAGACTCACCTACATTGAGCTGGCCTCCGTTGCTAGAGACGACATTCGCCAAAGGGGGTACGCTTCTGCATCCTATGTGCCCAACATTCCGGCTGAGCCCGATTAGGCTCTAGGTTTTTTCTTTTTGCTCCTTGGTGGTTTTTTTGGCTTTTTCCCATCTTAACACAAAATTGCCTTCTATCTACAGTGAACTATGGATCTTTTTCCCTCTTCTAATAGAATTAGGTAGTGCTCCTGCCGGTTGCTCCAAAAATAATAAACTTCAGCAGCAAAGAAGCCCAACTCACTGTGTCGTACTTGCAAGCTAATCATTTTACTCCCGATGCCTGCTATCCCTAAAGTTTAACATCTGCTCTATCTTTGGGACAACTCTTCCTCGGGCTCCCCCATGAAATGTTATGGACATGTACCGGTAATGTGTTTGAGCTGAAAATAGATATAATAGGAGTATATATAGGGGTAAAGGCAGGCCGGGAGTTTAATGAGTTGTGCATTTATTTACGCCTAAGCTCATGAATTTCTAGAGACATACTCCCTCCATCCCAAGGCTCAAGGGATATAACTTTTTTAAAAAGTCAAGCCATGTAAAATTTGACCAAACTTTTAGAAAAGACTATCAATAACTATTATATTATATAGATACCATATGAAAATATGTTTCATGATGTATGACAGGATATGGATTACGTATTGTAAATATTAATATTTTTATTTAAAAACTTGGTTAAACTTTAGTTGGTTTGACTTTTAAAAAATGTTATATAGCTTAAGCCTTGGGACGAAGGCAGTATGTAACCTTTTTCCGGCAGTCTGTTTGGGTATATGATCCGTACTTCAACAAAATTACTTCAAATTGTTTTTTATTCTCAACAAAACTATACATGCAGTGTTCGACTTTTCTACATGTTTATGAAATTTGGAGAGATTAAAAATTTTGTGACCTGAAAGAATTTTTTCTCTAAAATGGTATCTTTAAAGAGCCAAGCCTACTTTTGTCTAAACAGGGGAAAAGATTTGCCATAACATTTACATGATTAATTTTTTTTGTACGTCTTAAATGTTTCATAAGTACTAATATTTTCTACTGTGTGAGAACGTGCTAGTGGGTGTGCGTATATATATTTGTGATTCCTGTCTCCACTACCTCTACCAGTTCAAGTAAATGCCAGTGTTGTGTTCCAAAATTACCGAGGCCTTGCTCAAACTAGATTTTTTTTTAGATAAAACGCATCGAACTTCTGAGCTTTAATTTAACGATGGCATGAAATGCCCAGCATACCTCCCACCATAGGTAGTTTGAGCAGTAGTACACGCATCGTAATGTGGATGTCGTCCACTCAGACAAGGTTACGTTGTGCTGCCGTGGATATCATCATCTTACGTACGTACCAACCTTTCATGCATATGTGACTGATCGAGTCACGTACTGACATCCAAGTCAAAAAAAAAAGTCACGTACTGACATCTTATTCTAATAATAAAAGGGCACGGATCACGCTGACCAGAGCATGAATAGCTGACTTTGCAGATTTTACCTTCTTCCCAGGAGGTTCATACAACAACATCTTCTTCGACTGATAATGTCTACCAGCGAAAAGGACCCGACTGGGGAACAGAACAACACCTAGCGCCCCGCGTCGCTCCCGCGAGCAAACAGGGGCTCCTCCGCAACGCCGGCTCTCCTTCCCCTCGATCCCCGCCGTCACCGGAACCCGCCGGTTGCAAAGTCACTTGGCGTCGATGGCAGAACCACCACCCCCCCCCCTCCCCTCTCCCTTCGTTCTCTACGGCTTGGCGCGGGCCGAGCGGCGGCGGCTCGCCGGCGGCCAGATGCTGGCACGACGAAGGCGTTGTGTGGTGCGTGGAGGACCGTGTGGGGTCAGGCACACAGGGCTCGGATCCGGCCGGTTGCTGCAGGAACACGGGCCCGGCCTCTGCTAGGTGGGCGGCGCGATTCGGGTGGTGGTGCAGGCGGCGACGGCAGGGTTTTGATGGCGGGTCTACTCTTTTAGATCTGGGTCCTTTGTTGTGCTGGTTCTGGTTGGACCGAGGAGGAGCTCGTGACGAGGGTGGCGACGCTGGCGCCAAGTCTGCTACAGCAAGGCGGCGGGAGCTTCACGGACATGGCCTGCTGGGCCTAGGGCGCTGAACATGAAAGTAGCGGCGGCAGGCCTACGTGATGCAACGTGGTGGCCGGGACTTTGGCCCTCCTTGGGTCCGGTCGGGTCTTCAGCCTGGTGTGTCCTTGCTACCGCACCCGGTCGACATCTGTCGTTGACAGTGGAGGATGCCCTCCAGCTGGCTTTGCGGCTGCCGCCCTCCGGCTCCCAGTGGACAGGTCTTCTCTTGCCGCTGCGTCCGACCGGCTATCGTCTACGGCGGTGGAGATTGTTCCCTCCCACGAGGTTGCGGTACTACCACTCCTTGCCTACGACTCCTTTCTTCCGGTCCGGTCGGCCTCGCAATGTTTGCCACGGGGAGACGGCCATGGTGTCCTCAAGACCGTGTTGGTGCATGTTGGTGGGCGGCAAGATTGTAGGAGCGCTTCAGACTGTCCCGGTGGTGGGTTCTAGGGGTCGGGATAAATCCCTGTCGGCATCGCAGGCACCGACGCGGTGACGTCTGCGGGCGCCACCTTCCTTGTGCATGGGCATCGGGTGTACCCCCTCCCATTTCCCTCTGTGTACCGGGAGAAATCCTAGGACCTGTTCGGGAAGCAGCATCGTCATCGCCGCCCCCCTTATTGAAGGTGTTGCTTGGTACACGACGATCCGAAGGCATAGGAGTGTGGTGGAAATTCTCCGGATGGCACAATGGTTGCGAGTCATCAACACTTTTGTCGATCCGGCGCCGTCAGTATTCTTTTCTCTTTTCTTTCTCTTGTTTTTCCTTTTGGGCTTAGTTGTGCTTTCTGTCCAAGCAGTGGTCTCATGTTTATACCGGATGGTGTTGATTGCAATATTAAGAGTTAAACACCCGAGTGGTCTATCAAGTTGCCATCCATAAGCGCATTGGTCACTAACTGGGAAAATGCAAACTATCGGTCACAAAGTTGTGTGGTTGTGCTCCGTTAGTCACTCTGTCATGTCCACCTTTAAACCGTTGTTGTGGCTATCTGTTTTTTGCAAATATTTTCTTAAAATTTAGTTTCTTCTAATTGCTAGGTCCCTTTTTCATTAAACTGCATAGGCCAATCTTCGTTGGCCCTCATGCCGTGCTCGCGCTAGTCCTGTCACTTTTATGGGATAGTTGTGTGTTACTGGATGGTAGTACCAAAGCTGGAATTGCCCCACAAGCTAAGCTTTATGTGGCAACTGAATTCTCGCGGGCCTCCATGCTGCTTCTCTTTTGCACGTGTACGATTTCAGGAAGGCAGGAACGGCTCGAGAGGTAACTAATCTTGCTTCGTTCTCTCCATAGATAGGAAAAGCTCCATGTTGATCTACAAGATTCTGGAATGATTGTTTCTGAAAAATCTCAATAACTTTACCAAAGCTTAGAAGCGGTACATGTTGCTGGTGCATCCTGAGTGGATACGATACGCGCGTAGAGCTCCTGGCCGCCCTTGATCTCACCGATTTTGACCGTGTCATGGCGGAAAACAAGCGCTCCAAACCAGAACCGTACTAGCGGGAAGAACGACCTTGCTGCTGCGTGGCTCGCTCGCAACCGACTTATACAGCCCTAGCCACGACAATTGATGGGTGGCTTCCCTGATACGTGCACGGGAGGGTATTTGATAGAATGTCTCGATGAGAGAGTTGGGGGGATGAAGAGGCTGATAGATGGGCCCTACATCTATTTTTACAGCCTAACCATATGATAGTGGAAAAAAGGACATAGTAATTAGAGAAAATAACATTATAAGGAGGTATTTGAAAAAACATGTAGTCACGTCAATGGCAAACATGAAAAAATGACTAACGGTTCACATTCATACAACTTCGTGACTGATAGTTTGCATTTTCCCAGTAGGTGACCAATACGCTCATGTGTGGCAACTTTATAGGCTACATAGATGTTTAACTCCAATATTAATATAACAGGGCGAAAACCCGATTCGAGAAAAAAGACCTGACTAGTGAAAAAAAATTGCCCTTTCGCTGCGTGTAAGTCTTTCTTCATATTATGAGCTCTACTAATTTCTTGGTTCTCCATAAACCCACATTAGGCGTCAGCTCGGATATGGTCGGTTTAGTTGGACAAATCTGGCCCCAACTCAGGACTGCAGCAGGTCTCCTGTTAGTCATGAACCATATCTGTGGTTAGCAGTCTTAGTCAGAATTTATTTACTAGTAGAATTAGTATTCTTTCAGGCAGAGATGCCCTGATTTAGGAGAGTGACTGTGCGGCAAGGCTTAATGGCGGCCCTAGTGAAGTTTTCCACTGCCAATCTGATCCACATATAATGCCTAGTAGACGGGTGCGGGGTGCATCATCGTTATCATCTGATATGTTGGAGGAGGAAGTGTTGTTGCTCTTGCACTCAGTGCGCCAGCGGTAGTTTAGTATTCCATGAGTAGTAGCGAATCAGTAACACACCCACATATTGTCCCATACAACTGAAAATGTTTATTGTGCGTGATAGAAAAATACAATATGTTTTCCTTTAAAATTACAATTCAAACAAAGAATTAATTGATCGAGTGATATTTAGCAAGTAAAATAATATCACTATGGCAGAAGTTTAGCCAAAAAATATCTGACCAATACAAAATCTTAATCCAATACAGAGTTGATCTGTCCATCTTTATCAATTAAAATATTTTTATAGCAGGAATTTTTAACCGGAAAAAAATACCATTGCCACTTGTTATAAGGCTACGAAAATCGGATATGGACATATTTCAAACCATTTAAGCCTACAAAATCATATATTGTAAAGTCAATTGATCAATCGGGCAGGAGTTTAATTGGTGATGCAACTCTAAAAGTGAGAGAAGCAGTCTAAATTCAATTTTAAATCCGAAAACAGCCACACTTATATAAGAGCTAACACATCAGCTGTAGGCCCCATAAAAGCGACCTCCCAAGCAATCATAGGTGCTCAAAACTAGAGAGCTTAGATCTCTTTAGAGATACACCCTGGCCCACCACTCCCTCTCCCCGACCCACTCGACCCGACACGTGCGGCCCCCTCCAGCCCCAAATCAACTCTGCCATCAAAAAGAAAAAAAAACTCTGCAGTCGCTTTCCCCTGCCGTGCCGCCCACCCGCCCGCCAAGTCGTCGCCCACCTCGCCCCGTCCATTGAGCTGCACGTCCATCCATTCGCCACCGTGTCATTGTCTGTCTGTAGCAGCCGTGCCGCCATCAACCCAGGTGAGCCTCCCCTCCCCCTCCCCCTCTCTCCCCATTATTTCTTTTATAGATAAGTAAAATACTAGCTGATATTTCTAAGTAAAATAGTTGTTTTGTATATAAGTAAAAATAGTTACTTTGTAGATAAGTAAAGTAGTTGACATTGATAAGTAAAGATAGTTGTTTTGTACATAAGTAAAATAGTTCGTAAGTAAAAAAGTACTATCCGCAAGTAGTAAACATTATTTGTTTGAGTATTACCAAATATTGTAAAGATGCTAAATTAGATGGTATTATTAATTTAATTGCTATATGTATCTGGCGATTCTTTTCCTTTTTAAGTAGTATGTTGTAGTCAGAGTCAAAGTATCGTGTGGTGTTCATAGGAGGCCAACGAAGGTCCCCACTTGGGAGGACTTGGGAGGCTCGGATCACAGTGAATAAGATAAAGCTCCACCATGGGACATTTAGGTCCCCTGAGGAGGAGGTACGCGCCTACGACTGCATGGCATTCCAGCACTACGGGGCGAGGGCGATCCTCAACTTCCATCATGATCGAACCAAGGCGACTCAAAATGCGGCCGAGGATATGAGATTCATAACGATGGCCTAGTAGAAGGAGCACCGACAGGTTGAGAGGCAGCTTCTTGACCCCGTGGTCAAGAAGCTCCGCGAGGATCCACCGCTCTCTAGTAGCTCAACCAGGAGGCGGGTCCTTCTAGGTCCGACAACATGGGCTCCTCCACCGCACGTCCTTAGCCCCCCGTACTACGAGTTTAGCCCCGACGACTTTACCGTTCCACCTTCATCGCCTCTGCACGACTCGGACTTTAATTTGTCCGACGATGATACCTGATCTATTTCTAGCTAGGATAGAGCCATAGACCAGCTACTTATTATAATACATATTCTGCTAGACTTTATGATATAATATGTTTAATTATTATGCTACTTATCATATTACTTTATAACTACTTCTGCTAGCTAGCACTATGCATGTAAATGTATTTATGTGTCTTCCTTCTTGATATACATAGAATGGATCATATTAATGAAGTGTGCGGCAATTATGCTCAACAGTTGGAGAGGTGCCTGGACAAGAAGTTCCACATACTACTCCTGCCAAGTTTGAGGTTATGTGTTTTGAAAGTCACATATGCGTAATCTATGCGTGTCCATAGAAATATTAATGACCCATGTGCTTTATTGTTTTGTTATGATTTTATTCAATCAATCTCATGTTCTTGGTGACGTGACTTCATAGACCATTTTCATAGAAGCATTGATGATGATGCCGTGTATGAGGTCACTTTGATGTCACACGCTAATCCGACAGAAATTACATGGTTACAGTCACCAACATAGAGATCCGGATATCTTTCAGTTAACCTGGCTGGATAAACTTATTGACTAAGTATGAAATGCAATATGGAGCTAAGATAAACTTCCTTATCATTCATCGACAAGCCACGATCTACTTTGTGTACACGGCCCCCAATAATGATATACAAAAGTAAGCTAGCTACGCACACCACACTACTATCTAGTTGACCATCGTATTATACGTTTACTATGCATCAACTTTTTTACGCGACTTGTTTCTCGATATATGTAGAGCGGATTATAGAGGAGAAGCGTGCGACAATTATGCTCAACTTAGTTGGTATTGCATGGACAAGAAGATTATCATACCGCTCCCTGCGAACTGTGGTGTTAGGACGGTATGTTCTCTGAAATTCATATATGTGCAATATAACTATATGTTCAATGAAAATCAAAACTGATTGTTATGATTTTACTCGGTCAATCCCTGTGGTGCACGACATGGCTTCATGGACCATCTCCATGGAAGCATCGATGACCTTGCCGTGTTTGATGTCACTTTGATGCATCACCTTCACCCTGATGGAAATTACGAGGTCACGGTCACCAACGACGAGGTTTGGGCAGTGGACCTGGCTAGACAAATCTCCTCAATGAATATGACGTCATGCAAGACTGACGGGAGTTCAAGTTTTTGCTCGATCATTATCATGCCACGATCTACTTCGCTTGCTATCCTGTCGACTCTTCTGACGAGGGTGGAGAGGAGTGAAATCTAGATAATATGGTAGCTACTATGATCTATTTCGATTGTAACATACTATGAACCAATGATTTCGGCTACTATTTGTGTATTTTCTATACTGCTTGTGTAACCATATAATATGTGGACCTATATAAATACACGGTATAATCTATGAATTTGTGGGCCTGATTAAATACGATGATGGCACACTAATGGCAACACCCCTAGCGCAACCGCAGGCACCACTTGTAGACGGGCCTACCGCCGGTGCACAGTCCCAGGCGCCGGTGCTACTCCAGATACCCCCAGCACACTGTTGGAATATTAGGCATAATTTCCACGATTAATTTCAGAATATAAATCATGACAAAACCAGCTACTAGCTCATGTAACTCGAACATACTAGATGTACTAAACAACAGGATGATCGGGAACAAATAGCAGCCTAACATGTACTCGCAGAACATGATGAATAACCAAACTGGAGCACGCACGCACTGCTCGTTGTCGAGTAGAAACTTTGGGAAGAGTGATCGCAGCAGATGGCGGCGAAGACGGCGGTAGGCAGCACCGACTTGGATGGAAGACGACCCGATGGAGAACTCGAGCTCGCAGAGCGCTTCCCAAAACCTTACGCCTCAGACAGGATCACAAGGGCGAGTGGTTCCGGAGACCTGCTCTCCCGTCCGCCGGCAAGCGGGATGGAGTAGACTACGGTGACGGCGCAAGTAGAGAGGATGGCAAAACCCTAGATTGGATTTCGGTGGTGGTAGCCGCACAGGACTTTATATAGAGCGGCTCAGGAAACCCTAACGGAGGCGAACGTGGGCCGATTCCACGTTACGTTCGGGTCGGTTACAGTAGCCCACGATCCGGGAGCGACCGAATAAGCTAACCGTTTGACACGTCTGTCAATTTTCCTGAGCAGCAAAATAAAGCTCGGCTCGGCGAGATTCCCGCAACCCGCGCGTAGTGTAGTGTAGTGTAGTGTAGTGTAGTGTAGTGTAGTGTAGTGTAGTGACGAGGCGAGCGTGCGAGCGGCGGCGTCGTCGGAGGAGGAGCGCGCGTGTGTATCTCTCTTATTCCCACTCACTTACAAAGTGGTGCAACACTCCACCTTATAAGGTGGTGCAACTCTCCTCCAACTTTCCATGTGGGACTAAACTTTAGCTCCCACTCCACTCCCATGTGAGCTGCCACAAACATGGGCCCAAACACATATGGGCTGCCACAAATTTGGGCTTTGATATTTAGGGAAAATCTGAAATACTCATGGGCCTAAATGGATTAGCCCCATTATTTCTAACAATCCCCACGGATCTCAAATGTCCATTCGAAGATTTGCCAATCCTTGCTACTTGTTTATATACCAGTGTTTCAACAGAGACTGTTAAGTTGAACTTCCGCCTAGAATCTTGAACTACGTCTATCAACAACTTGAACAATGGACGAACCTTGAATTGCAAGTTTGGTGCCAATAGATTTCGCTCAAAATCATAACTAGTACTTGGTCAGGTAGCCTACCCGTGGGTTGGAGCATATGCGTCATACTCCCGTCTCTTCATGAGTTTACTAGAGATCACCCATATCTCATAGACACGCGTTTACAGTCGAGCTCATATAGGTGTGTTCTTTCAAGAATGCCCTGTAGGACGGTATCTTTGCTAATTAAAGCCAACAGAAACATATTAAGGCATGTCGCCAACCTGCCTTACAGATTATGAGAGTCATGCATCTTCACATAGAGAGGGTTACAAAATACTCTCCTCAGTCAAACCACTAGCTTGTTCTTCCCAGGTCCTAATTCACGGGATCTCCGATCACATAGGTTGGGTTACCACTAAGGTGTGACATCCATGGGTCTCAACCCCATCTCCCTCGATGCACTTTCTATCACATTTCGTGATAGTCCCTTTGTAAAGGGATCTGCCAGGTTTTTGTCTGTTTGAATATACGTAATAGTTATTACTCCAGAGTTTCTCAATTTCCTGACAGATTTCAAACGTCTTTTCACGTGTCTTGATGACTTCGCGTTATCCTTAGAATTTTTCACTTTGACAATAACAGTTTGGTTGTCACAATTCAAAAGGATTGCCGGCACAGGTTTCTCAACCACAGGCAAGTCCATCAAGAGCTCACGCAGCCATTCTGACTCAACAATGGTTGTGTCTAAAGCAGTAAGTTCTGCTTCCATAGTTGACCTCGTCAATATGGTTTGTCTACGAGACCTCCATGAAACTGTGCCACCTCCAAGGGTAAACACATACCCGCTCGTGGCGTAGAGTTCATCAACGTCAGAGATCCAATTCGAATCACTATATCCTTCAAGCGCAGCAGGATTTCCTGAATAGTGAATCCCATAGCTCATTGTACCACATAGATAGCGCATGACCCTTTCAAGTGCATGCCAATGATCAATACCCGGGTTAGACATGAACCTACTCAACTTGCTCACAGCAAAAGAGATATCGGGTCTTGTAGCGCTTGCTAAGTACATGAGAGAACCAACAACTTGTGAATATTTCAGCTGATCTGTTGGTTCCTTCTTATTCTTTCGTAATGTCAAACTAGGATCATAAGGTGTTGGAGAAGTCTTCCCATCATTAAAGCCAAATCGGCTCAAGACCTTCTCAACATAATGAGATTGCGTTAAAGTAATCCCATTCTCATTCTTAATAAGCTTGATGTTCAGGATCACATTAGCCTCTCCCAGATCTTTCATATCAAAACTCTATGACAAGAAAGACTTGACTTCATTTATCACTTTCATGTTTGTACCAAAGATCAGAATGTCATCCACGTACAAACATAATATAACACTATCGCCCCCACCATGGCGATAGTAAACACACCTATCAGCCTCGTTAATGACAAAGCCAGCAGAAAGTAGAGTTCTGTCAAACTTCTCATGCCATTGCTTAGGTGCTTGTTTCAGGCCATATAAAGATTTCAATAACTTACACACCTTTGTCTCTTCACCTTTTACCACAAACCCATCCGGCTGATCCATATAGATCTCCTCTTCCAACTCTCCATTAAGGAAAGCTGTCTTCACGTCCATTTGATGAACGAGAAGACCATAAGAGGCAGTCAGGGATAGTAGTACTCGAATGGTGGTCAGTCTAGCGACAGGTGAATAGGTGTCAAAGTAATCTTCGCCTTCTTTCTGTGTGTAGCCCTTAGCTACAAGACGCTGTTGGAGATATGCCCTAGAGGCAATAATAAATATAGTTATTATTATATCTTTGTGTTTATGATAAATGTTTACATTCATGCTATAATAGTATTAACAAGGAAACATTAATACTTGTGTGATTTGTAAACTTAATTTGAAGTCCCTAGTATAGCCTCTATACTTCACTAGCTTGTTGGTTGATTAATGATTGTGGTTTCCCTATCATGAGAATTGAGATGTTATCGACAACAAGATCATATCATTAGGAGAATGATATGGTGGACATACTCCTATAGATAAGCATAGCATAAAGATCAAGTCATTTCAATAGTTCAATTGCTATATGCTTTCTGATACATAGTAACCTAATTCCTTCGACCATGAGATCATGCATATCACCTTTACCGGATAGATGCTTTGATGACATCAAACACCACACCATAACTGGGTGGCTATAAAGGTGGCATTGAGTGTTCGGAAAGTATTGGTTGAAACACATGGATCAAGAGTGGGATTTGTCCATCCATATGACGGATAGATATACTCTGGGCCTCTCGGTGGAATGTCATCCAATTAGCTTGCAAGCATGTGACTGGGTCAAGGATCACATATCACGAACGATAAAGAGTACTTATCGGTAACGAGGTTGAACTAGGTATGCGAGATACGATGATCATAACCTCGGATAAGTAAACTATCGTGAGACAAAGGGAAATTGGTGTCGTATGTAAGTGGTTCATTCGATCGCAAAGTAATCGAGAAATATGTGGGAGCCATATGAATTTCAGATTCCTCTATTGGTTATTGTTCGAGAAGTCTCGATCATGTCCGCATAATTCACGAACCATAGGGAGACACACTTAAGGATTGACGTTGTTTGAGTAGTTATGGTATTATGAGAAAGAGACCAATGTTGTTCGAGTCTCGGATGGGATCCGGATATCACGAGGTGATCCGGAATGGTCGGAGAATAATATTCATATAAGGAAAGTCCGTTTGAGTTCGGGAATGATTCGGTGTTTTCATCGAAATGTTCTAGAAGGTTCCAGATTGTCCACTCCGGGGGAGGGTACATGAATGTGTCATTGAATGATTGCATCATGTACTAAGTGTTCTTGCTGTTCCAAAACTGAAAAGTCAAACTGTCAGTTTGAAAGTCAACGCTAAAACAGACTGTGGAAAGCAGGCTGTGGGAAGCGAAACTGTGGGAAACATGCAAGAGGAGGTTGAAACCAACTTGGAGGAGGAGTCCTCTCCTCCAAGCGTGCCAGCCTGGGCCGAGTTGGGGAGGACTCCTCCTCCCACTGCCCTCCACCTATAAAAGGAGGCAGGCCTCCTCCTCACACAAGTTCCTATCCTCTAATCTCCGGTTTAGAGCCGTTTGGTTTAGAGCTTCTAATTGCTTTAGCCTGCGGTTTAGAGCCTTCTAATTGGTGTGTCTAATCTCTAGACCACTAATAGCCCTCTCTCATACTCCACCATACTCGCCTGGCTTAAGGAGAAGCCTCAGGGCGGGATCTCCCTCTACTTCCGGTACCACGCCGTTGTCTTTGGAATCGAGGAGAGTGCTACAACCTCCACTGCTTTGGAACAAGGGAGAGGAAGGTCTTCGCGAGTACCGAACGTGTGACCGATCGGAAGAGCTGCCGGAGCATGGCTTGGAAGGATCGTCTACGATCTTGAGATCGGGAAAAGTACGACTACATCACCCACGAGAATCCGCTCTCGTTAAACACTTTGGAATCTTCGAGGGTAAGTTATTCCATCGACTCGTTGCTACAATCTAGTAGATAGATCTTGGCTTGTTTGTTTGTATGCGATAGAAAATTTTTGTTTTCCATGCTACGAACCCCTACAAAGGGTATCGAGCCGTGTCTATGTAGATATGTTGCGAGTAGAACACAATGGTCATTGTGGGCGTTGATGCTTTTATTGTCAATTGCTTTTTGTGTACTTTGCATCTTGCGGTATGTTGGGATGAAGCGGCCCGGGCTAACCTTACATGACATCGTTCATGAGACTTTCTCCACGCTTAACATGCAACTTGTATTGCATAAGTGGCTTTGCGGGTGCATGTTTCTCCTAGCATAGTTAAGATCCAATTTACAACGGGTGATCAACAATGCTAGTATCAATGTTGTGGTTCTTGTTCGTAAGTTAGAACGACACTTATTGAAAGCCCCAAACCACATAAAATATGCAAAGAAAGTAGAGGCGTCTAACTTTGTTTTGCAGGGGTGTGCAGGGATGTGATATGGCCATGATTGTGATTATATTTGATGTATGCAATGTTCCTTATTGTAAGTTGGCAACCGGCAGGAGCCATATGGTTGTCTTTAATTTATGTTAAGACCCGCGTGTCTATTCAAAATAGTTGTAATAGTTGAAGCCGGTGGACGACAACCATGGTGAAGCGTCATTGACCTTGATGCAATACCGGTGATGATGGAGATCATGTTCGTGCTTGAAGATGGAGATCGGAAGCACAAAGAAGAAAGGCCATATCATATCACATATTATTGAATTGCATGTGATGTTAATCCTTTATGCATCTTGTATTGCTTAGTAGATGACGGTAGCATTATAAGATGATCCCTCATGCACATGAATTTCAAATCATAAAGTGTTCACCCTTAGTTAGCACCGTTGCTAAAGCTTGTTGTTTCGAAGCACCACGTGATGATCGGGTGTGTTAGATTCTGCAAGTGTATACAACGTGAGCAAGCCAGATTTGCTCATGTAGAAACTAAGGTTTGATCTTGACGAGCCTAGCATGTATAGACATGGTCTCGGAACACGGATCACCGAAAGGTAAAGCATGAATCGTATAGTAGATATGATGAACACACTACAACAAAACTGACACGTAGAGACGTTCTAAATGTGACGCTTTTATATTCGTCTTTACGTGAAAATGCACACCGTGAAAAGAGACGATTTCTAAGACGTTTGGCCGGTCGTCTCGCCGTGGAAAGATTTCACCGTTCCCGCTTTCTTTTTAATTCTTCCCACCCGAGTAGTCTAAACGAACTTTACTATTGTTTCCTGGAAAAAAAACTCTCATGTTGTTTAATAAAAGAAAAAACTCTCATGAACTCTCCAATTTATCTCTAATGTAGTCTCGTCTCTTAACGCACAAACAGATCGCATCTAAAAAAAGCAGGAGCTTATCCGTGAAAACCTACGGCCGCCTTTAGATCCCAGGGTTCAACTGGTGAATTGAGCGACTCGTCAATTCTCCTCGCCTGGGGTATGGGGCCTTTGTTCGCTCGACTAGACTGGTCACGATCCATCCGAACATCGGCACGACGGTGCCCTTTCCCATGTCGTTCGGATTTCTCCACCCTTAGCCACGTGCCCATGGGAACTCGTACCAAGGCTCCACAGGTATGTTCTTGTACTAAATCAATCTCAGCGTTAGCATATCTATTTTTTTTGCAAAATACGAGCATGTATCTATTTTTTTAGCGGTCATGTATCTATTTGAGGTATGTTTCGTAGTCACCCTAACACTACGATGCTAGTAAATGTGTCCAATCAATCAATCTAGCTAATGCGGATCTAGCCAATTCTTTTTCTTCATATGTCCGAACTCACAAACAATTGTGATATTTGCATCACTGCCCTAGTGATAGATCGGGATTCCTGTCGTAGGTTATTGTGGACAGATTTGTGAGTTAATTAAATAGTTGGTACTTGACAATTTCATGATATAAACATGATCAAGTGGAAGTTTGTTTACTTATGTCATTCATATGTTAACCATAGAAAGCGTTCATTGGATGTTTTTACCTATACCAAATTGACTTATCGATTGTTTACTAACCGGAACTTGTTCTTTATTTTAAGAATCCCTATTTGAAGTTCTTGTAGCCTTGACACCAAGCAGAAGTTGACTACAACTACAGCCTATTCAAGCAACAAATTGATAGCCATATCTTAAGCTAGCATTTTCGATTAATTTAGCCTTGATCTTGCTTCAGTTCTTCATGTCTTATTGGAGATGTAAGTTCATCGCTTAAATCTGAGACTAATTGGTAAGCTTGTGGTTATATTATATAGCTCAGTTCTTGAGTACATTTCATCTTTTTCCTTAATTTGTCTCCAATCAATGCCACTAACCTTGTTTCTGATAGGACTCAAATAAATGCATTAAAGTTTCAATTTGTACTTGTCCGTATGAAATTGATAAGGTTCTCAAGATATCGCCGTAAGGATGTTTCTGTATCAGGCTATACTTATTTGTTAAAGCTAATAATAAATCGGATGTTGTTTCATCGCTTAATCGAGACCAATGTATATGGCTTATGGATATATTATATACCTCAGGTTCTTTGGTACCTTTCATCATTTTACTTTAAATTATCTCCAATCAACATCACTAATCTTGGTCCCGGACTCTGGTAGGCTTTAACTGAAATGCATCAAAGCTTCAAGTTGTAATACCTAGAAGCAAATTGAAAATATTCTGAACATGCATCATACGGATGTTGCCGCATCAAGCTGGCTTTACTTATTTCTTGAAGCTAATGAGTAAGCTAAATATGTACTAGTTTTGAACTCAAATAATTATTGCAATGATAATTAGTACTACCATTTTAGTATTAGCATGGTGCAAGTTATGCAAAATATTACCAACTGATGTTCTCATATTTATTCTTTATTTTATTTGTTTTTTCTAAACTTGGTTTGATTGTTCTATGCAGAGTTATGACCATTTCTAATTACGCCGGTACTAAGAAGGTATACATATTTCGTCCAATGTTTAATAATTACTAACCGTGATGCAAATTGTTTGTTATCCACCTTCATTTCGATAGTAAATAAATGAAAAATCTTTTTTAAGCTATGTCAGTGATGTTCCAAGTTTTTTACAGACAGTGTTATTGCAGAAAGTGTTAATGCATCACAATAAACGACAACAAGGGAAAAATCTACATGTTGCGGTGAAGATCCATCGGCATTGAAGTACATGCAAAAGTTTAGATACATTAGGCTAGTTAGAAGTACATAGATTCTAGCTAGTTAGAAGTACATAATCTGAATTGTGTTTTTGTTCTTGCCCTCTTGTATATACATACAGTTCAGTTGTAAAGTACACAATTTTCCTTCATAAATATATTTAACTCCTTGCAATGCACTACACGTGTCTATTGATTTGCATGTGTTATTTCTCCCTTCACTATAAGAGTTGATAATTTGGTCATTTAAAAAATAAATGACTCTCTCGTTAGCACGCCTTTAAACATCTCAACATTTGTTAGAGACATCATGGAAGCGCAGATTTGTGGTCAGTTCTAACTTCGTCTCTACGGGAATAGAGATGCTTTTCATAGAGCGTCTCAATTTTGTAAACATGCTTTCAATACGTCCCTATAGATTTTGATACGGTGCATAAGGAGACGTTTCTAGGACGCTTTCTAGAGACGACTCTACAACCACTTAGAGGCGAAATAAAGCGTCCTTACCACCTAAATTTAACGCCTCTACATGACTTATGTGTTGTAGTGACATGACGATTGTTCGCCATTGAAACTATATCAATTCTCGTGATGATCGGTGTTGATGTAGTGGATTTGGTTCGTGTGATCACTAAAACAATGTGAGGGATGTTGTTTTGAGTCGGAGTTCACCTAGTTTAATTTCATTAATTAATTTGAACTCAATTTTTCATAAACTTAGTCTAAACTATTACAAATATGTTGTAGATCAATGGCAGCCCCTACCATCAATTTTAATGCGTTCCTAGAGAAAGAAAAGTTGAAAAACAATGGAAGCAACTTGGATTGGTTCCAATTTGAGGATTGTCCTCACAGCTGGTAATTTGAACTATGTGCTGGATGACCCGCTGGGTGACCCAACTGCAGCTGATGCTCCCGATGAAGTAAAGAATGTTTACCTCGCTCGGAAGAATCAGTACTCCATAGTTCAGTGTGATATCTTGTATGGTTTAGAATCGGAGCTTGAAAAGGTTTGAAGAGTCGGACCCATATGATATTGTCGAGGATCTCAAATTGATTTTTGACTCATGCGGCAATTGAAAGCTATGAGGCTTCGAAAGTTCTTTAAGCGCAAGATGGAAGAGGGCAGCTCGTCGGTGAGCATGTGCTTAAGATGTGCAGGCGCAAACAAACTTCAAAGCTTGGGTATAGTGATTCCTAATGCTTTGAGGATTTACCGTGTCCTCATCACTACCACCAAGTTACAGAACTTTGTGATGAACTACAACATGCGAACATGAACAAAGAGTTGCGAACTGTTTGCTATGTTAAAGTCTGCAGTGGAGATCAAGAAAGAGCACCAAGTGTTGATGGTCAATAAGACCACCAAATTCAAGAAAGGCAAGTCTAAGCAAAGGGACACTTCAAGAAGGGTGGTAAGAAAGTTACCACGCCGAAGAAAACCAAGGCTGGACCCAAGCACGAACCGAGTGCTTTACTATAAGGGAGAAGGTCCTCGGCGGAATTGCCCAAAGTAATTGGCGGATCGAAGAACGGCAACATCAAGAAGAAAGGTATATCGATATACATGTTATTGATGTGTATCTCACTAGTACCCGTAGTAGTGCGGGTATTTGATCTGGTTCGGTTGCTCATATTTGTAACTCGAAGCAGTCTTTGCAGAATAAGCGGAAGCTAGCGAAGAACGAGGTGACGATGCGGCGTGGGAAATGGATCAAAGGTTGATGTGATCGCGGTGACACGCTACCCCTTCATCTACCATCGGGATTAGTTTTATACTTAAATAATTGTTATTTAGTGCTGTGTTGAGCATGAACATTATATCGGGATCTTGTTTATTGCGTAGGCGGTTACTTGTTTAAATTAGAGAATAATGGTTGTTCGATTTATATGAGTAATATGTTTTATGCACATGCACCTTTGATAGATGGTCTATTCTTATTGAATCTCGTTAGTGGAAATACACATATTAACAACATTGAGGCTAAGCGTTTGAAATCAGCGATAATTACCTATATGTGGCCTTGTCGTCTTGGTCACATTGAGTGAAGCGTATGAAGAAACTCCATTCGATGGACTTCTTGAATCACTTGATTTTGAATCACTTGAAATATGCGAAGCATGTCCGATGGGAAAAATGACTAAGACTCAATTTTACGGTATGATGGAGCGAGCTACGGACTTATTGGAAATCATACATACCGATGTGTGGTCCAATGAGTGTAGCATCATGTGATGGTTATCGTTATGTTCTTACCTTCACGGATGACTTGAGTAGATATGGGTATATCTATTTCATGAAACATAAGTCCGAAACTTTCGAGAAGTTTAAGGAGTTTCAAAGTGAGGTAGAGAATCAACGTAACAAGAAGATTAAATTTCTGCGTTACGATGGAGGTGAATATCTAAGTTACGAGTTTGGCGAGCATTTGAAGAAATGTGGAATACTTTCACAGTTGATTGACACGGGAACACCACGGTGTAATGGTGTGTCCGAGCGTCGTGTCGAACTCTTTTAGATATGGTTCGTTCTATGATGTCACTTACATTTACCGCTATCATTTTGGGGTTATGCATTAGAAACAGCCGCATTCACTTTAAATAGGGCACCGTCTAAATCCGTTGAAACGACACGTATGAATTATGGTTTGGGAAGAAACCTAAATTGTCGTTCCTTAAAGTTTGGGGATCTGAAGCCTATGTAAAGAAGTTACGTCGGACAAGCTTGAACCCAAAGCGGAAAATGCGTCTTCATAGGATACCGAAGGAAACTATTGGGTATACCTTCTATCATAGATCCGAAGGCAAAATCTTCATTGCCAGAATGGATCCTTTCTAGAAGGAATTTCTCTCGAAAGAAGTGACTGAAAGGAAAGTAGAACTCGACGAGGTTGTCGAACCTTCTCTCGAAATTGCAGTAGCGCAAGACCGGAAGAAGTTCTGTGGTGCCTGCACCAATTAGAGAGGAAGCTAATGATGATGATCATGAAACTTGGTTGAAGTTGCTCTGAGCCTCGGAGGTCAACGAGAACTCGTACCACTCCAGTTGGTATGACCCCGTTATGAGTGTCATGGTGGTGGACAACACCGATGACCCCGAGACATAGGAGGAAGCGATGATGAGCCCAGATTCCAATAAATGGCAAGAAGCCATGAAATCCGAGATTGGATCCATGTACGAAAACCAAGTATGGACTTTGGTGGACTTAGGATGGCGAAGGCTGTCGAGAACAAATGGATTTTCAAGAAGAAAACAGATGCTGACGGTAATGTTACCGTCTATAAAGCTCGACTTGTCGCAAAAGGGTTTCGACAAATTCAAGGAGTTGACTACGATGAGACTTTCTCACCAGTAGCGAAGCTAAAGTCTGTGAGGATTATGTTAGCAATCCCTGCATATTATGATTACGAGATATGGCAGATGGATGTCAAAACAGCATTCCTCAATGGAGATATTGATGAAGAGTTGTATATGATGCAACCCAAAGGTTTTGTCGATCCTAAAGATGCTAACAAGGTATGCAAACTTCAACGGTCCATCTATGGATTGAAGCAAGCATCCCGAAGTTGGAATCAACGTTTTGATAAGGTGATCAAAAGTTTTGGTTTTATACAAACTTATGGAGAAGCTTGTATTTACAAGAAAGTGAGTGGGAGCTCTGTAGCATTCTTAATACTATATGTGGATGACATATTGTTGATTGGGAATGATGTAGACCTTCTTAATAGTGTCAAGGAATATTTGAATAATAGTTTTCAATGAAGGATCTTGGCGAAGCAGCTCATATTAGGCATAAAGATTTATAGAGATAGATCGAACGCCAAATATCATTGTCACAGTACATATTTGGACAAAGTTCTAAAGAGGTTTGGAATGGAAGAAAGCAAGAAAGGGTTCTTGCCCATGTTGCTCATCGACCTTGAGTAAAACTCAAAGTCCGACATCGGCGTAAGATAGAGAAAGGATGAGTAAGACTCCTATGCCTCAGCCATAGGATCTCTAATGTATGCCATGCTATGTACTAGACCCGACATTGCATATCATGTTAGTTTAACTAGCAGATATCAAAGTGATCCAGAGTGGATCATTGGACGTGATCAAAAACATCCTTAAGTACTTGAGAAGAACTAAGGATATGGTTCTTTCTTATGGAGGTGATGAACAGCTCGTTGTTAATGGTTACACCGATGCTAGTTGGAACACCGATCCGGATGATTCTAAATCACAACCGGATACGTATTTATTTTGAATGGTGCAGCGGTTAGGCGGAGGAGTGCAAAGCAAAGCGTTGTGGCGAGATCTTCAATGAATCGGAATACATGGCTGCCGAGGCTTCACAAGAAGCGATATGGATGAAAAAGTTCATTACAGAGCTGGGTGTGGTTCCTAGTGCTGGACCCAATGTCTATCTCTTGTGATAACATGGGCCATAGCCAATGCGCAAGAACCAAGGTCACACAAGAAGTCAAGCATATCAAGCTGCGTTTTCACGCTATTCGAGAACATATCCAGGATGGGGATATAAAGATTTTCAAAGTACACAGATCTGAATGTGGCGGATCTGTTGACTAAACCTCTCCGGCAAAACATGACCAACACCAAACTGCCATGGGTGTTCGGTATATTACCATGTAATCTAGATTAGATGACTCTAGTGCAAGTGGGAGACTGTTGGAGATATGCCCTAGAGGCAATAATAAATATAGTCATTATTATATCTTTGTGTTTATGATAAATGTTTACATTCATGCTATAATAGTATTAACAAGGAAACATTAATACTTGTGTGATTTGTAAACTTAGTTTGAAGTCCCTAGTATAGCCTCTATACTTCACTAGCTTGTTGGTTGATTAATGATTGTGGTTTCCCTATCATGAGCATTGAGATGTTATCGACAACAAGATCATATCGTTAGGAGAATGATATGGTGGACATACTCCTATAGATAAGCATAGCATAAAGATCAAGTCATTTCAATAGTTTAATTGCTATATGCTTTCTGATACATAGTAACCTAATTCCTTCGACCATGAGATCATGCATATCACCTTTACCGGATAGATGCTTTGATGACGTCAAACACCACACGATGGCGGGTGGCTATAAAGGTGGCATTGAGTGTTCGGAAAGTATTGGTTGAAACACATGGATCAAGAGTGGGATTTGTCCATCCATATGACGGATAGATATACTCTGGGCCCTCTCGGTGGAATGTCATCCAATTAGCTTGCAAGCATGTGACTGGGTCACAAGGGATCACATATCACGGGAACGAGAAAAGAGTACTTATCGGTAACGAGGTTGAACTAGGTATGCGAGAGATAGCGATCATAACCTTGGATAAGTAAACTATCGTGAGACAAAGGGAAATTGGTATCGTATGTAAGTGGTTCATTCGATCGCAAAGTAATCGTAGAAATATGTAGAGCCATATGAATTTCAGATTCCTCTATTGGTTATTGTTCGGAGAAGTGTCTCGATCATGTCCGCATAATTCACGAACCGTAGGGAGACACACTTAAGGATTCGACGTTGTTTGAGTAGTTATGGTATTATGAGAAAGAGACCGAATGTTGTTGAGTCTCGGATGGGATCCGGGATATCACGAGGTGATCCGGAATGGTCGGAGAATAATATTCATATAAGGAAAGTCCCGTTTGAGTTCGGGAATGATTAGGTGTTTTCATCGGAATGTTCTAGAAGGTTCAGATTGTCCGACACTCCGGGGAGGTACATGAATGTGTCATTGAATGATTGCATCATGTACTAAGTGTTCTTGCTATTCCAAAACTGAAAAGTCAAACTGCCGGGTTTGAAAGTCAAACGGCTAAACAGAAAAGCTGGAAAGCAGAAACTGGGAAACAGAAACTGTGGGAAACATGCAAGAGGAGGTTGAAACCAACTTGGAGGAGGAGTCCCTCTCCTCCAAGCCGGCCCCAGCCTAGGCCGAGTTGGGAGGACTCCGCCCTTCCAGCCAGCCCTCCACCTATAAAAGGAGGCGGGGCCTCCTCCTCTACACACAAGTTCCTATCCTCTAATCTCGGTTTAGAGCCGTTTTGGTTTAGAGCTTCTAATTGCTTTAGCCTGCGGTTTAGAGCCTTCTAATTGGTGTGTCTAATCTCTAGACCACTAATAGCCCTCTCATACTCCACCATACTCGCTCGGCTTAAGCGAAGCCTGCGGGATCTCCCTCTACTTAGGTACCACGCCGTTGTCAGCCGGAATCGCGAGGAGAGTGCTACAACCTCCGGCCTGCTAGAACATGGGAGAGGAAGGTCTTCGTCGTCAATCGAACGTGTGACCGATTGAAACCTGCCAGGAGCATGGCCGGAAGGATCGTCTACGATCTTGAGATCGGAAGAATGCGACTACATCACCCACGAGAATCCGCTCTCGTTAAACACTTTGGAATCTTCGAGGGTAAGTTATTCCATCGACTCGTTGCTACAATCTAGTAGATAGATCTTGGCTTGTTTGTTTGTATGCGATAGAAAAATTTTGTTTTCCATGCTACGAACCCCTACAGACGCGCCTTGTACTTCTCAATAGTACCATCAGGCCTTAGCTTCTTTTTGAACACCCACTTACATCCCACAGGTTTACAACCATAGGGTCGTTCTGATAATTCCCAAGTTCCATTAGAAATAATCGAGTCCATCTCATTTTGGACAGCTTCTTTCCAATCATCTGCATCAGGAGATGCATATGCCTCAGTAATGGATCTGGGAGTATCATCCACAAGGTACACGATAAAATCATTGCCAAAGGATTTTGCAACCCTCTTTCTCTTACTCCTCGTGAGAGGTTCATCGTCATCCTTCTCAAGAAATTCCTCATGTGGTTGTTCAGAATTATCAATAGATGCACTAGGTTCAGGAAGTATTTCAGAAGAAATCCTACCAATGCTATGCATATCTTTCATAGGAAAAATATTCTCAAAGAATGTTGCATCACGAGATTCCATTATAGTATCAACATGCATATCAGGTACCTCAGATTTAACCACTAGAAATCTATAGCCTACACTCCGTGGAGCATATCCTAGAAAGATACAATCCACTGTCTTGGGTCCGAGCTTGTGTTTCTTGGGAATCGGTATGTTGACCTTCGCCAAACACCCCAAATGCGCATATCTGAAAGTGATGGTTTTCTCCCAACCCACTCCTCATAAGGAGTCTTTTCTTTATTCTTGTTAGGAACTCTATTAGGGACATGATATGAAGTCAACAAAGCCTCCCCACCATGCCTTTGATAAACCAGGTGGCTAACATGGAATTCACCAAGTCGGTCGTGCGGTTTTCCTCTCGGCAACCCCGTTTGATTGGGGAGAGTAGGGGCGTCCTCTCATGAATAATTACGTGTTCTGACAGAATTCATCAAATATTTTGGGAAAATACTCACCACCACGATCGACCTAAGACGCTTGATCTTTCTCTCTAGTTGATTTTCAACTTGGCCTTATATATTTTAAAGTAGTCTAAAGCCTCATCTTTAGTTTGCAACAAGTAAACATAGCAGAATTTAGTAGCATCATCTATCAACGTCATGAAATATCTCTTTTCACCTTTTGTCAACACACCATTCATCTCACATAGATCGAATGTATGAGTTCTAGAGGTGCCAAGTGTCTCTCCTCGTCAGCCTTGTGAGGCTTTCGAGGTTGCGTTGATTTCACAAAACTATGGCACTTAGAACCTTTGGCAATAGTGAAATTCGGAATTAAACGCATGCTTGACATCCGAGACATCAAACCAAAATTAATGTGACATAACGAGAATGCCAAACACTGGTATCATCATTAACACCACCACAAATATGATTCACGGATTTATTACAAAACTCTGAAAGTGAAAACAGAACAAGCCTCCGAACTCATAACCTTTACCAATAAATTGTCCATGTTTCGAAACAACGACTTTATTAGACTCTAAGACAACCTTAAACCCATCTCTGCAAAGAAGGGAGCCACTAACGAGATTCTTGTTCATAGTAGGGACATGCTGCACGTTCCTCAGCTGCACGATCTTTCCGGAAGTAAACTTCAGATCCACCGTGCCAACACCACGAACAGAAGCATGTGATCCATTCCCCATTAGGACGGATGAATCCCGAGCGACCTGATAAGAAGTGAACATAGAGATGTCAGCACACACATGAACATTAGCACCCGTATCAAGCCACCAACACGGTGATTGAAATACTGAAAGAACAGTAAATAAATTACCATACCCATCGGTATTGCTAGCGGTCACGATGTTGACAGTCTTGGCCTTTTTCCCTCTGCGGTCTGCGCGTTCTGGACAGTCCTTGGAAAAATGGCCGGGCTCTCCACAAGTGTAACAAGACAGTTCACTCTTGTCCCTGTTCGTCTTCTTCTTCTTGAAGGTTGTAGTCTTTACAGGCTTGTTAAAGGAGGGTTTGAAGTTCCCTTTGTTCTTGCCTACGGATTTTCCTTTCTGCACAAAGTTAGCAGTAGCAAGACCCTCTCCTTTCTCAGTAGTGTCCTTAGCCCAAGCCTTCTCCTCAACATCAAGGGACGCTATCAGATTTTCAACTGATATCTCTTGTCTCTTGTGTTTGAGAGTTGTGGCAAAGTTCCTCCATGAAAGGGGTAACTTAGCAATAATGCATCCCGCCACAAACTTGTCGGGTAAGGTACACTTAAGGAGTTCGAGCTCCTTGGCAATGCACTGTATCTCATGAGCTTGTTGAACCACAGGAAGATCCTTAGTCATCTTAAAATTATGAAAGCTCTCCATGATATACAGTTCTTGCCAAGATCTGCAGCACCAAACTTGGCATCCGTGCATCCCGAGCTCCTTTCCGTCTTTTATGTGCATAAACACATCACAGACGATCAACAAGAATGCTCGAATACATCCCACAAAGGCGATTAGCATCCTCGAACTTCTTCTGATCCTCGTCAGATATAGTTCCCTCAGGTTTGCCTTTACTGATGTGGAACACTTTCATCGTGGTCAGCCAAAGCTCAGCCTTGTACTGCCACCTTTTAAAGTGCACACCGGTAAACTTATCCGGCCTCAGTGCATCGGTAAAATCAGCCATTGTTAATTCAAGAAATTGCCTACAATAAGGTTTTTGGATTGTTGGAATATTAGGCATAATTTCCACGATTAATTCTAGAATATAAATCATGACAAAACCAGCTACTAGCTCATGTAACTCGAACATACTAGATGTACTAAACAACAGGATGATCGGAAACAAATAGCAGCCTAACATGTACTCATGAGAACATGATGAATAACCAAAGCTGAACGCATGCACGTTCGGTTGTCGTAGTAGAAACTTTGGGGAAGAGTGGTCGCAGCAGATGGCGACGAACACGGCGGTAGGCAGCACCGCCTGACTTGGATGGAAGACGACCCGTGATGGAGAACTCGAGCAGTCGCGCAGAGCGCTTCCCAAAAACCTTACCCGTACAGGATCACAAGGGCGAGTGGTTCCGGAGACCTGCTCTCCCGTCCGCCGGCAAGCGGGATGGAGTAGACTACGGTGATGGCGCAAGTAGAGAGGATGGCAAAACCCTAGATTGATTTTCGGTGGCGCGGCACACGCGCGTGACGTGACGTGACGTGACGAGGCGAGCGTGCGAGCGGCGTCTTCGGAGGAGGAGCGCGCGTGTGTATCTCTCTTATTCCCACTCACTTACAAAGTGGTGCAACACTCCACCTTATAAGGTGGTGCAACTCTTCTCCAACTTTCCATGTGGGACTAAACTTTAGCTCCCACTCCACTCCCATGTGAGCTGCCACAAACATGGGCCCAAACACATATGGGCTGCCACAAATTTAGGCTTTGAGATTTAGGAAAAATCTGAAATACTCATGGGCCTAAATGGATTAGCCCCATTATTTCTAACACACACAAGGTGGTGTGCCGTCGATAAGCCAGTAGCACCGGCACGATCATCGCCGTGCAACCCCATGTGCCGGCGGTATGCATATTTGGTGCGCCGGTGATAAGGGTTTTCTAATAGTGCGTTGGGAATGGAGGTGAGAAACTTAGGAATAGTGCAAAACATAGGAATGGGAAAGGAATCGAGCTCGTGTAAAACCTAGAATTGAATAACTCAAGAAAAAATGTGTTAGGTTGCGTTTGGAACACAGGAAAGGAATCACTATCAAAACCAGCTGAGCACACGTAATGTGGTCGATCGTGTTTGCAAGCTAATCATTTTATTCCCGATGCCTCCTATCCGACGATAAGCCACTACCACCCGTTCCAAGCAAAACTCGATCTCATTACCTGTAGATAGATATCAGGTCAATCGTTCCAGATCTATTTTCCTCGGGCTTCTTCCTAGAAGAGATGGGCTTTGTTCCGGTAAAATCGGAGAAAATATTCCATTTTCTAAGGAATCGGAACAGCAGTTCCCTTTATTCCGAACGTCACTCCAGAAAAAAATTCAATCGGAAACGAAACCTACAGGATTTCCTTGTGTTTCCCTCGTTCCGATCAGCCCCTAAGCTTCGGTTCTTCAGCAAACTAGCCTAACTCACTGACGAATAATGTGGTCGTGTTCGCAAGCTAATCATGTTATTCCCGATACCTCCTATCCTCAGAGTTTAACGTTGGCTCCGATCTTTCGGGACAACTCTCATCCTCCGCCCGCTATGAAATGTTACGGACATGTACTAGTAATATAATGTGGTTGAACTAGACAGATATAATAGGAGTATATATATAGGGGTAACGTCGGGCGGGGAGTTTTAATGAGTTGTGAATTTATTTACACATAAGCTATATGTCATAAACTTCTAGAGACGTATGTACTATCACTAATGAAAACAGGCCTCCAGTCCAGGATCGTAAGGGCCTCTGGTCCTGGTTTTAAAACCGGGACTAACCAAACGGGACTAGAGGCCCAACCACTAGTCTCGGCCAGTCACCGGCCGAGACAAATGGTTGTCCACGTCGCCGCGGCGCGCTTCGGGTGCACCATCACTAGTCCCGGTTGGTGTTAAGGACCAGGACTAGTGGTTCTTTGTCGTGGCAGAGCATTTATTTTGTATTGTTTTATTTATTTATTTTTTATTTTAACATAGTTTTTAAATATTTTTACGCCACCACACATCGTACATGTTGGTGCATATATAAGATAACTTGTATTACGATATCGAGCATACAAGTATATATAATTTTGATAGTTACATGAAGATCATAATTACTGAAACTAGAGCCCGTCTGTTCGATTACATGGTGATCAGTAGCGCCTATTCACACTAAATTCTCCGGCATCGTCTACGATCTCTTTGAAAATAAATCTCGCCAGCTCCTCTGCAATTCCTAGTACGCGTTGCTCTGGTAGAAGTTGATCCCGCAATTCCTAGTCTCGCAGTCTCGCTTTGCATCAGAAATGACCCAACCAAGATCATCAACGGGCTCATCTGGTTCTCGTTCTTCACCTCCTTCTTCTTTATAGTCTTCCAATGCGGCATCAGCGTATTCAGGAAACATAGATCGGTAGTTGTCATCATCGTTCTCTTCTTCATCGCCGTCTTCCATCGCAATCCCTCTTTCTTCATACTTGGTCCAAACATTATAGTTGGACATAAAACCATACCGAAGCACAGGTGGCTCTGAATGACTCTTGCGGAAGTGTGAGCCTTCTCATTTCTACAGTCAACACATGGACAATACATAAAACCATCCCGCTGCTTGTTCGCCTCGGCCACAAGACGAAAAGAACGCACGCCTTCTCTGAAAGCGGCAGAGCGTCGATCACCGTATATCCATGGATGGCTCATCTGTATCATATAAATATATATCAAACACAATCACGATGCTAAAATTAGTATCGCGCGGTTCAAACGAGAAAATAGTTGCTAACCTTTTAGCACACTTCGAAACAAAGATGAGAAAACTTAAGTGTGGCTTGGGCATCTCGTATCATGTTTGTCTTGTGTGACCTAAAGTTGCATCGCTCTAACAGGCATTTCACCGAACACCTTTAGCGCATATGAACAACAAAAAAAACTAGCACAAACTCACCACCTCTCACCAGGAAAAAAGAGTTGAGAGGGGAGGGGTTGTGCCATATATATAGGGTCGGACCACTAGTAAGAGGGTGCCCGCAGCGAGCGGCAGGACCCGGGCCCTTTAGTCCTGGTTTGTGTATCGACAGGGCCCGGGCCCTTTAGTCCCGATTTGTGTCTCAAACCGGGACTAGTGGCCCCAACCGGCCCGGGACTAGTTGTTTGGGGGTTCAGGCCCGTCTGGTGCGGGCCATAGTCCCGGCCCCAGCCTCGGCCGGGACTAATGGCCCGAATGAAAGAGCCGATTTTTACTAGTGCATTGCTCCAGCAGTATATCTGGGTATATAGTTCTGTACTTCGAGAGAACTACTTTGAAATTTCTATTACTCTGAACAAAACAAGTGTTCGGGTTTTCTACATGTTTATGAAATTTGGAGAGATAAAAAATTTGGGACCTGAAAGAATCAATTTTTTTCTCTAGAATAGTAAGTTTTAAAGAGCCAATCCTACCCTTTTTAAAACAAGGGCAAAGCTTTGCCATAAAATTTACATGAATAATCATTTTTGTACATCTTAAATATTTCACAAATAATATTTTCTACAGTGAGAATGTGCTAGTGGGGTGTATATTTGAGTGCCCTGTCTCCACTACCTCTACCAGTTCAAGTAAATGCCAGTATGGTGTTCCAAAATTAACCAGGCCTTGTTCAAACTAGCAACCTCAGCTTTTTTAGATAAAATGCATTGAAATGCCTAGCTTTGAATTAACCATGGCATGAAATGCCCATTATACCTCCTAGCATAGGTAGTTTGAGAAGTACACGAAATGTGGATGTCGTCCACCGAGATCACCCATTACTTGCCTCCGGTGATCGAAATCACAAGGTCGTCATGGTCGCCCCTAGAGTCGCCAGACATTTCACCCGACTAACAGAAACGATTATTTCGTGAGCGGTTACCATTCTGTATTAATTAATAAGGTAATGTTAAAATGAAGCATCTTCTTATACTTCATCCCTAATAAGACCGAGGTTGTATGTTCTTGTAGGAGAAAACATTCCAAGGACTTTCACTGTTGATGGCATTTGATGCAACAAGATAGCAAAGAAGATCAATATAAGCTGAAGATTTTCATTTCACCATCATTTGAACCCTTGTATCTTACTTTGCAGTTTCCGTTGGTATCATGACCATGATTTTTTTTATCTTCAAAGCAACGTTATACATAGAAATAATCAGGAAAAACAGACACAGAAAATATTCAAGTCATTTAACATCAACAAGGAATTTTTAGTGTTCCAAAATTGCTTTTGATGCTTGCACTTGTTGGAGCAAGGAATGAAGGTGCGACATCATTCTACAATGCAACTTCAGTCTCTAGCAAGGCAAAGATTTTCTCCAGTTCCATTTATCGGAAAAAAAATTCCACATAATGGTCTAATACCTGGTTTGCCAAAAAATAATAGAAAGATATGCATCACGCTTGTCCCTTGGAAACACTTCCCTGCCAAGGGTGCAGTGTCTAGGAGGTGGAGGACTTTCATCGGCAGCAGAGGGTTTAACCATGAATATGTTCCTGATCCAGTCATCATGCATGCACTAGCACATATGTTTAGTTGTTCTTTTGGACAAGAGATGCACTGACCAACTCCACCCGTTCAATTCTCCATGGTCTTGAACTCTTGATACGCTCTTTTCTTCCTTAGAAGGTAATCTTGCATCGTATGTAAACTCTAGTAACATATCCAATATGAAGTTGTGCAGATTTTTTCTTGAAACTGAAAAGATAACCTACATTATACTTATATATATACAGCGAGAACCATGTGCTCTGCCATAGATCAATAAGGACAATTTTTGTGGTTAAGTTAGTCATATAGTAGAACAGGTTTCATTGACAGCCTTTTTTATGCATCCTATAAGAAAGACCTATTTTGATCCGTGGTGGATGCTTGAGGGTGAAATTTTACATGGTCTTTTCTATTAGTGTCTCAAGACTCAAATCGCCACCTTGTTTTTGGTCACCTCTATGGCTTATGTAACAATCTGTATATTTCCCAATTAATAAATAGAAAGGGCTATCTGCCTGGCTAAAAAGGGATGACTAAGCTGCATATGCACGCCCGTCGCCCTATGAAGAACACTCTATGATGAATCACACTATTAAAACACTCACACATTCACTTTGATTTATGTGGACATTTTTTTTTGAACCTGGACTGTGAGGCAAAAGCCCCACAGATAAATTTTAATCAAAAAAGAAAAAAAACAGTACAAAAATACATACCCAAAAAGAAACTAGTGAAAGACCTACATAATGAATACAAGAAGCCCCTCAAGGCAGAGCATCTATCCACGTTTTGAAACTATCCAAATGCTTAGCCTTGACTCTATGATGGAGAAGATGCAGGTCATGAACAAAATTACATTTCCATCTACCGAAGGTGGCTCTCTCTCTCCTCGGAAGATAGCAGCATTACGTAGTGTCCATATATTCCAGCAAGCCGTGATCATCACTTCCATGAAAAAAGGATGATGAAAGCTAGATTTAGCTGAAGCAACCGTAGCCTGGAGATCCCCATTACCGTTAGACCAATCAATCTGAAGATATGTCCACACACGCATACTGAAATTGCACTCAAAGAACAAGTTCGATCCTCATATATTCTTAGAGGACATAGGACACAATGCGAGTCATTTGATTCATCATCAGAAACTTTCCAATTTCTTCGCTGTACTAGATCCTTTGTGTTAAGGCGGTCTTGAAGCAATAGCCAAGCAAAAACTTTGGTTTTCATAGTGCAGCAAGACTTCCAGACCCACTTAAAGACTGGTGGCATAGAAATGTGGCTGTGTATATCAAAGCATAAAAATTGGCCGGCCTGTAAGTATCGCCCCAACAGAAGGACCAAACATCATGGCTATCTGATAGTGGGATGACTTGTATTAATTTCTGCAAATCTAGAAGCTCCCTGTAAGCCGGGCGAGACAGAGGGCGATGATTTATGTGGATATTGATGTGATCCCACGTCTATACACTTATGTATTGGCTTGGTGTCATGACTCTGATATAACTTCTACACTCTTGTAATCAAACCCTTCTCATAACTTTTGTTCACAGTCTACAAAAATAAAAGATGAATTTTTATACAAATACATATGTTCATTTAGTCCAAATTTTGTTGGAACCTTATTATGTGAAAAGTATATGGGTTGCAACAAGGAATTTCATACTAACAAGGAATTTCCAATGAATTAATTGCCAGATTATGTCGAGTAGGCTGCTTCTTAAACCCCTTTTTCTCTTCACTAAAACGGGATCTTGTGCAAACATTTTCTACACAGGGAATCCCAAAAATAATGTTGTGCAAACTTTTTCTTGAAACATGAAAGACAACATGCATTATATACTTGTATTTATGCATGGAGAACGACGTGCTCCGTTATAGATCAATGAAGACAAGTCGTAGTGGTTGAGTTAGTCATAAAGAAAAGATTTCCTTGACAGCCTTTTTTAGTCATATAAAGAAATGACCTATTTTGTTCCATGGTGGATGCTTAGTAGCATTTATAGCGGCTTTTTTATTATTGTATTAAGTCTCAACTCACCACTACCTGATTTTCGGTCTCCTCTATTGATTTTATAACACAGTGGATATTTTTATCGATTAAGGGCCAGCTGGTGGATGCTTGAAAAGGGAAGATTGAGCTGCATGCATGTACGCCTGTCACCCTATAAAAAAGACCACCTACTTGGAGCATACTACATTTTGAGATGCAGAAAGCCAAGGAGTCGAGCATGTGAGCTGTTATATTTGCTGAAACAGACCATCCCTATCATATGTACTGCACTATTCGTACTAATACCATTTGTGAAGCAAATAATGGAGATGGGAAAACCAGTCAACCGAGCTGGTGACTTTGTCCCTAATAGTACTTGTCACATGCATTCCTTGTGAAGCAAAAGTTGGAGGTTTAGATGAGGTTGGAACGGTCAAAAAAGCAGCTCTTGTGCCCAGCCATCCCTCACGCTGCTTAGATTACATTAGAGATGGAGAAAAGGTGAATAAATACTACTCGCACATTAGTTACCAAATTTCTAAGTATAATCGCCGGCTGCTTAGATATTTCATGATCATGAGTTTGTCGACAGATTCACTAATAGCAGATCAGATTTGCATTGGCAATAAACTACTGAAAATAGTAGCTCGCACCTGGGACAACCATGAGGGACTGGATTAGCTCTGCTAGTATCGACCAACGTCATCCTTGATCGCCCGGCCATATGATCAAAACCGACGACTCATCGTTCAAAAATAAAACCGACTCAAACGGTGAGACGCAATGCCGATTTGGAGTGCGTCGTCAGATTGGATTGCTAGCAGCTCGTTGACTCCCCTCCCCCTCCCCCTAACCCGTTGGAGGTGTCGCCGGACAAAGCACGCGAGGCACGGAGACGACATGGTTCCTGCTGGGCGTGACCTTGGGGTAAGACGGCGGCTCCCCGATCATACTTTTCCGGCCGCAGTGGTATGCGGTCGCGATGGCCGGAGTGCTGTGGCAGACCGGCAGTGGCGTAGTGTTGGGCCTGTTGGGGCCTGGAGGGCCACGGTGGCGTGCTCGTGTGCCTGAGCCGGTGACCCTAGGCCACATGGGTGCTAGGGCGGCGACCCCGTGCATGGCGGCAGCGGCGTCCTCTTGCCGGAGGTGGACGGTTTGGGTTGGGCCTGGTGTGGGCGATCTTGGGATCCCACACCGAGCTCCAACGGTGGTGATCCAGTCGATGACGAGTTTGGGGTAGAGTGGCAGCTGGTGAAAATCGAGCCTCGATCTCGGTCTTGGCGGATGATGACAACGTGTTTGGCGTCATACCTTGTTGAAGGTATCATTTTCGCTGGTCACTTCACTCTGGTTGCTCCATGAGAAACCTCAGATCCGAGTCTCCCTGCGTTCGGCGTCGTTACCCCTCTTGAGGGTATCGTTTTTGGAGCAGACATCGACTCGACCGGTCAGGAGGTGGATTGGTGCAGTGGTGTGTAGGCGTCGACCAAAGTCCTCCTCTAATTGATTGCATCGTCTGTTCGTCTGGTCAGCAGATCAAAGCCGAATCAAACACTGAACAATCCTATCGTCGTTTAAAAGAGAGAAAAAAAATGAATCAGAGACTGACGCACTGTCGATTTGGAGTAAGTTGGATTGGATTTGATTCTGCCTGACTCACTCCTATCTTCCCAAACTGAGAAAATTGCATTTTGCTACCACAATTGAGGCTGCTACTTTAAAAAACTATCACAATTCATAAAAACTGCAACAAGCTACCACTTTTGCGCCACAAATACCTACCACTTTCGACTAATGGCCGAGTTAGGCCCGTTTGATGGCGTTTCCAACATGGAGGGCCCACCCGCAGCGCTTACGTGGCAAAGAGAGACGGACGGGAGACACGGACGTTCGTCGCCGTTAACGGCGCTATCGCGGGCCCACCTGTCGGTGTGCAATGGTCACAGAGTAACCCGACCGAGATGTTGACCGGTCGGGTGCGCCCTAGTCTTTGTCTTTGTCTTCTTCACCCGCGCGAGGAGCTGCTCCGCCGGCCGTGGCCGCCTCCGTCCAGCGCCCCTGCCTAGCGCCGCCGGCCCCTGCTTGCCGTACGCCACCGCCGCACCTCCGTAGAGCTCAACCGCCGTACCACCGAAGAGCTCAGCCACCGCACCATCGGAATGGTTTCCTGGGGCGACGGCGAGGAATCTTCCGATGATGGGAGATTCGTCGGCACCGTGGTTAGTGTTCCCCTCTGCATTCTCATATATCTCTCATATATCTAGGGTTAGGGTCTGTTTCCAAAAAAATCTAGGGTTATGGTTCATATGGAATTTGGGAATTTGAGTTTGAGCTCGATTTTAGGCTATCTAATTAGTACATTTTGCTTGTTAGGGTCCCAATAGCATGTATGACTCGGATTATAATGGAAGAGCCGATGATGGAGACAACCCTGTCCTTTGCAAATGTAATTGTGTGGCTGTGAAAGATATTTCTTTCGAAGGCTGCTAGACTAGCGGGAGGTTCTTGACATGTGCAGGGGAGGTCTATGGTACTGAATTTAGATTAAATGCAATATTTTGTGATAATGTTCTTACACAATTTACTCTTTATGTTATTTATGTTTTAGGATGGACAAACATGTGACTTTATGCAATGGGTGGATAATGTGTGGCCTGAATCCCTTCGCAAATCCCTGGCAAAGCTCTGGGACATGTATTCTACCTGCAAGGATGGTAGGGTTAATGATGCCCTGCAATCTTTTGAGACTAGGATGGAGGCGCAGGATGAGATTAAAAAGCTCAAGGTTCACCTGAAGATTGCACAAGATGATCTGAAGCAAGTGGTGGAAGAGAATCAGCTTACAGTAGCTTTGAAGGCCAAAGCTGAGCAAGCTTTGCTTGATGCTAGGGCAGAACTAGAGCAAAAGAAGGAGAGGGACTTGTGTTTGAAGTTGAATGCAGAGAAGGAGAGGGACATGTTGAAGGAAGATAAGAGAAAGCTAGAACACATCATTGCAGAATAGATGAAGTAGAAAGAAGGGGCTAGATCAAAGCTTAGGAAGATCAAACAAATCTGTGATGAGTGGTGAGCATGAATGTACTGTAATTGTTGAACTATTTAGTAATTTGTGAGTTGAATTAGTAGATTGCTATAATTGGTGAACTATGAATGTGTTAGTGCAATAATTATTTGGTGAATTATGTATTATGACCGATATGTTTATCATTTAGGGTTCATTGTCTATTACTTGGTCCAGATCCTTTTGGTCATACAATTAGGATCAACACTAAAAAAAACATAATGTTAAATATTCAGTGGCGGGGCTTGTCTGAATGGAGAGCCCGGGCAAGTAGTGATGGCATCTAGCTAGATTAGTTCTTGCCCATTAATTAGAGTCACATAATCTGCACGCTTGCCTCAACTTTCAATGGTGCTTCCGCAGGTTAGCCCCAGCAGCTGCCCGGGGTGGCCAGGAGCTGGCTCCGCCACTGTAAATATTTGATAGCAAATTAATAGAAGATTTTTACATAAACATAGCATCTGTTTCACACATCAAAAGGTTTTACCAGGTTTTACATCTTTTTTAGACATCAACGGACCACAAAATAAGAGGTTCTCATACATACCAGATACCAAGTATGTGCTATAGTTCAACCTATTTGTATGTGCTATATTTAAAGGGGAAACAAATATTTAAAAGGGCAACAAATATTTAAAAGGGCAACAATTGAACACAAAATATTAGTACACAACTGATCACATCCATAGTTCAAGACAACATTATGGTTATATCCATAGTTCCACAATTCAAAAGCATATGTTGTTAGCTAAAAATAAAACACACAACACACATCACTCCTCACATATTGCTTTGATACTTTTCACATTCTCCTTGTTGTCATCACCTGTCTTCAGCACCTCATACAACGTGTGCTCCATTTTTCTTTTGGCCTCCTTGAGTTCTTTCCTTTGTTCCTGCCACTTATGTTCATTGCTTCTCATGAGATCTTCCTATGTATTCTGCACATGTTTAAGCATGTCCACTGCTGTCTTGAGTGAATCCCTCCTTCCCCATCTCCAATATTCCATCCTCACCTTTCTGGTTCATTTTTCCCAAGTTCCGAGCCACCACCTTCTTCTGACTATCATCTAGGAATCTACCCACATCATCCATGAGAGAGGTGTATTTCTTCTCATCTTTGTTCCTCTCCTCAGCCAGAACAGCTAGCATCTTGCCATTCTCCACCCTCTCTGCAATTCTATCATCATTACTAGAATTGTACATGTCTCACAGCCTAGAGAAAGCATTCTTGAGAGTATTTGTCTACTCTTGGTCATCTACCCATGAAACAAAGCCACAGTTCATCACCTCCTGCAAATAGATTGCACATTGTGTAGATCTTACTAAATAAATGGACCATATGTGTAGATCTTATTAAATAAATGCACCATATGTGTAGATGTTATTAAATAAATGCACCATATGTGTAGATCTTATTAAATAAATGCACCATATGTGTAGATCTTCATAAATAAATAAATGGACCATATGTAAAATAAAATAAAAGGTTTGCATCTAGAAATAAATAGAACTAACTATGGAGAACCCAACTTGCAAATCATATGTTTCAATCTATCGAGCATTTCACATCAAAAAAATCTCATGTTCAAGGATTCAATCAAATAGGACTCACATTATGCACAGGGCACAGATAGAATCTGCGGCCTGTGTTAGTGCCTTCATAAGCAACAGCCTTCACTGGCTCCAAATTGTGCCCATGGTAGCGCTCGCCACATCCGACAGCCATGCCCTTGAATGTAGGGTCTTCACATGTATCTGGAGCATATTCTAGCTCCGGGATGTCCTAATCATCGACAAATTTCAGTTTAATCGAGCTAAATTTACCTAAAGTTGAAAACAAACCCTAAACCCCTATGAACCCTAACCCTAGGAAATTGGGAACTTACCCCCAGGCTCGACGGGTTGGAGCTTTCCCCGTCGCTCCAGCTCGGAATGGAGGCAAGGAGTGCAGGTGCACGGATGGCGGCGCTGGGCAGGGGCGCTGGACGGCGGCGGAGCAAGAGGCCGGTGGATAAGCTACTCGCATGGGTGAAGAAGACAGATACAGAGACCTGGACGCACCCGACCGGTCAACGTCTCGGTCGGGTTACTCTATGATCGTTGCACACCGATAGGTGGGCCCGTGACAGCGCCGTTAACAACGACGAACAGCCGTGCCTCCCAACCGTCTCTCCTTGCCACGTAAGTGCTGTGGGTGGGCCCTCCCTGTTGGAAACGCCATCAAACGGGCCTAATTCGGCCATGTCGAAAGTGGTAGGTATTTGTGACCGCCTGGCACAGAAGTGGTAGCTTTAAAAAAAAATTTGAATTGTGGTAGCTTTTTGAAGTAGCAGGCTCAATTGTGATAGAAAAATGCAATTTTCTCTCCCAAACTACTTTTACTATGAGCCATCTTTCTTATTAGGATTCTCCAGCTCTTGAAACTAAGCTTCCAAGCAGAGCAAGGGAAACAACCTGCCTTGGTTAACTTATTTGCTTTCTCTACTTTTCCAGAAGGATTGGGATGTTTTTCATAACTTCGTAAGAATACACAAAGCGATCTGTTTAGATCACACCTAAACAAATACTGGAGTACATACCAACTCATATCATATCTCATGTAGTCATACGACATGAACTCTTCATGTCCTTTATGTTCATTCTGTTTCTCACCTACCCACAACAAAAACACCAGCAAGATCAACAGAGCCAACAACCATCCCTCCTCTGTTACAATACGAGGCACTCTATATAAGGGAACTAAGACCTCAAAACTCACATAGAGAAATGTCTTGAATACTTCACTCCAAGATGAGACTCGCTCCTTGAAATGACAAAGTTCTTGGATGCATCACTCCAAAATGAGACTCATTTGTTCCTTTATATGGAAGTGTAGGAGTGGGTGGCATAGGGAATGTTGTAGTTATAGTCTGCCCCAATGTGGCTACTTCCCCATTTTTATTTCGATCCTTGATGGTTGACCGTTGTCACAAGATTTCTGGAGCCGTGGTTGACTTTATACCATGTCGTCCATACATTGTTGATTGACGAGGAGCCAAGGTAACAGAGTAAGAAAGATAGGAGAATTCTAGGACTTTTGTTCTGAACTATTGTTCATTCTCCTGTGTGCATTAGGCATCTCGTACATTTACCAATCCTAAAACTCCTATTTATCTGAATATAAAATATATCTGATCTGTGTGCAATCTTTTCTCAGCCTCTAGCAAGAACACAACAAAAGGAGATGTATAAAAAGCAAGGAAAGGTCAATCAAGCATTCAAACATAACTGTAACTGATAACTTAGCTCTTTTGACATACCGTAACACAGAAGAAAACATTAAACACAAATTTACTCAAACTTCCATTAAATGGGTCCATCGTTCATATGGCTTCTTTCAGCTTTGCGTCATCTGAGTAAGGGGCTATTTGTTTGAGCTCATGGCCACCTTGGATCAACTGCCACAGGTTGGTTTCTGTGTAGTAATGTGGGTTTGCTTCCGACTTGTACGCGTGCTCGCCGTGATGATTTTAACAGAACATGCTGCTTGGAATATATCTGAGTAAGGATCCCGTCACAGTATATTGGGGGTGACAGTGCACTTGGAAACCTCAAGTTGATAGTGATAGATATGAGTTTTAGATGCTCAGAGCTCCCGCGAATACATGCAGGTATATGGAGTAAACCATTGTTTGAAACTAACATGTTTTCTATTTGGCGGTAAAATTCCAATTTATCATGATCCATAGATTCCGCATTTTGATAAAGTACTATTCACATACTAATGATACAGATGATATTACATGGATACTGAGATTGGTTATATTTGGGGTTGTTTCATTCCGTGTCACATCCCAAGATTTTGGAAATTGGGACTAGAATTTTTTTTTGCATTTGCATGACATTCATGAGCATTGCATAGCATATTTGCATCAAGAAAAATTCCTAAATAAAAATAAAGGACTAAAACCCCAAATAGTATGTGCCACTTTGTTTCTAAAGGGAATTAAATTGGTTTTATAAAAACCCACTATTGCTAAGGCAGATATTATTGCTAAATTATAGCCTAAAAAGATCTAATTAATATTGCAAAATTTTAGGAATAAAATTGATCTCATTTGGAGCTATTATGAAAAAGTTATAAAATAAATACAAACACATAAAGATATAAATAAAATAAATATACAAGGATTTATAAATCCACTACTTCCAAACTAGTAAAAAGATTACAAATTTGATCCTATAATGATCTATTCGATTTTATAAAAATTTAGAAACAAGAATCATGTCATTTGGAGTTTGTATGTGAAAGTTACGAGGAAAACAAATAAATAGAAAATGGAAAAAAGAAAAAGGAAAAAAAAGAAAAAAACTAACTGGGCTGGCCCAGCCAGCCGACCAGAGCACCCACGCGCACGGGCACTGATCGATCCCATGGGATGCTTTAAAAGGCGTGCAAATTAGTTTTTCTCAAACCTATCTCTACTTAAACTCTTCTAACTTTTTATCTACAACTCCAAATCGACTTTCGTTTGTTTCTACTTGTTCCCTACTCCAAGACCTATCTCTACACCATCCTAAATCTCCATATAAACTCGTGGAGCCACAGCTGTACGAGTTTCCCTTCTCGAGCCCGAATCTTATTTCGCTTATTAACCCATCTAGAGTTTGTCGTTTGCCTTCGGCCAAAAAACGAAAGTTGTAGATCTCGTTGAAATCTTTCAATCCCGATAAACCTCACCTCTTTTCATCCACCAAATTCGGAGAATTTCGCACCACAATATTTCTGATATGACGGTATAAATCCAAGATGTACTCCCGCTCGTTTCTTTAAATCCAAATTCCTTTGATGAGAAGGTAGGACTAATGATTACCCACACCTTTCATGTTGTAAGTTTTTAAATTTGACCTATGGATTTGTCTCTCTAACACAGATCTATTTCTTGTCTATTCTGAGCCAAAATCGGGTCAATCTCCTCTCCTAACCACTGGATCTCATCCCAACAGCCAGGATTAGTGCGAAGGGGTACGAGCCAACCGGATCTCGCCACGTATCAATGCCAGGTCATCCCCACGTCCCAGTCAGCATAGAATATTCCCAGGGAATATTCAATGTAGATTTGAAATTAAATTTAATTTAAAAAAATTGTGTAAAATTGCAAAAATTATATAAAAAGATTCATAGGTCCAAAAATAGCAAATAATATATCAATTGATTCAGAAAAACGTGTAGAATATTATTATGGCACTAGATCTAACTTTTATAGTATGTATTTACTGTAATAATTGAATTAGTTTTAATGGTCTTTTAGGTTGATAAATTCATAGGAAATTATCTGTAACTCCGAAAAATATGAACAATATATCAAATTAAAGCTACTATAATGTAGATTAATAATATCTGGTTGGATCCAGCCTTTGCGGATTATTTACCGTGTAGTGATTTAATTAGTTTTAATGGCTTTAGTAATCATTAAATTCATAGTAAATTATTTTCATATCACAAAAATATAAATGATAGACCGATGGAAAGCTGGTTCCATATAGATCACCAATATGCATATGGTGTAGGAAAATACATTAAGGTTTCGCAGCAATTAAATAAATATATTAATGGCTTATTTAGAGTATTAAAATCATAGTAATTCGAGTGCTGCTCAGAAAATTACAAATAATATATCCCTGGAATCAAAATTCCGTGGAGATTACAGATATAATTTTAGTTTGATGTTTAGGCAAAAGAAACTGTATAAATGATTTAAAACCCATTAAACATTATTTAAATCATACAAAAAGATCTATAACTCCGATTAGGGTGAATCCAATGCCTACTGGTTCATATTAACGTCCTCTATCCATTAAACCCAAGAAACAAATTTAATTCGACAGTTAGAACAGGCGTTACAACAGAACTATTAAAACCCCTATATTGGCAAGTAATTATTAATAACAAATACTCCATTGCATTAATTGGTCTCTTACATGCATCATATACTTCAGTAATGTTTAGAGAACAAAATAACAACCATTGTGACTTATTAAATTGTCATGCATGCATTTGTTGCATTTGTTTGATCTTTATGTGCTATTGTTTATGTTGTATGCAATTGCTTGATCGATAGATTGCGAGGAGTGCAACGTCCGTGATTTCAACGAGTGTTTGAACGACTTCACCAACTACCAAGGCAGGTAGATGCTACTTTGTTCATGATGTTGTCCTACTATTTTCAATGCATTGTCGTGTATTTTGTAGATGCATGTGTAGGAAAGTACTATCGCTATGCTATGTCCTATTATGTGGTAGGGCTTTCCTGTAGATGAGCCACCGTTGGTAGATGTGTTTAGCCATGCTATGATGAACAAGGGTTGGGTTACATCACTGAAGGTTTTTTCTAAATGTGTTGGTTTGTGAAAACTAAAAACAACTAAATCAATGAATCTCCTGGGTATGATGGGATTGAAAATTTTGGTGATATCATTGCGGAAAGGCACCCAGGTATCAAGAGAAAATGATTGGCTTCTTTATTTTGTAGCTTACGTGTACAACCATGTGCCAATAATGAAATGGGCGGTTGGTTGGACTCAATAGGTTGTGGTAACTCGAACCCACGTATCCAGAGATGTAGAATTTTGGTAGGTTGGACAGGTGCGTGTCGGGTTTGGAGAGCTACTTCCCGAACGGTCCCTTCTTGGACTTCTCCCTATCATCACCCAATATGATAGTGGTGGTACGAGCTGGACTGGCCAAGTCACATGGGTAAAGTGTACTAACCCCTGCAGGGTGTATAAACTAATCGATTAGCCGTGTCCCCGGTTATGGACATCTGAGTTGCTTGATATTGATTTCATGACATGTTTCTCGCTCATTCTAATTTCATAATTGCTTTAATGTTGATGGGTTAACTTAATTGAGATCTATTCAAATAATATCAAAAACTATTTAAGAAAGTAGGATAAAGGTGTTTGCAAATGCGAGCTAGCCACATCCCCACTTGCCAAATATGCATGTAGGTGTTAGTTATATTGTCTCCTTTAATAGCTCTACTTGCCATACATTATAAGTATTGACCCTTCGGGGCTGCTATGTTTTATGTTGCAGGTTGTTATTCTGATTTTGAGTGATCGACTAGGTTGCGATACTCCACTCAACATTTGTTCGCTTGTGGGCAATTGAAGATGGAGTCTACTATATATTTAAGCTTCCGTTTGCTATTGAATTATTTGAGGTAGTCTGCGTGCTAAGCATTATTGTAATAATTACAAATTCTGGATCTATTCGTTAATTATGATGCACTGTTAAATTCTTTGGTATTCATCTGTACTGTGTGTGCGAGTGAACCAATCCAGGGATTGACACTATACACATGAACTCAGCCTTATCAGGCGAGGGTGTTACAGGATGGTATCAGAGCAGTGCGTTGACTGTAGGATCATGACCTAGCAATGGATTAGGAAACCATATGAAAATTATAAACACTATTTGATTCTATCTATTCTCTTCTTACACTTATTTCTAGTATCTTCTCATACTCTTCTCTTTTATGATGTAGAAGGAAGGCTCTTCCTAGAAATGAACTCATAATTTTGTAACTATTAGATTCTTCTAATCTTTCATCTATCTTTCTAATCTTATCTTGATCAAACTTGTAGATGAACACTTGTGCAAGATCAAATATAGTTAGATGATAACCACCATATAGTTTGATATGATCTCGTTTAGATATAGCAATCGATTATTGCAAGAACTCGTTTGATAGTTGATTTAGTATGTTTAGGTTGTGCTATTGGATACCTTAAAGTTTCAGAATATTTTTGTGAGATTCCAATAATATGTTAATGAAGGTTTTGATTAGAAATTCGTGATATTTTCGCTGCAATTTTCTGCTGAACCTGCTGTACTGTATGATTTTTTATATTTTTTGGGTTACTAGGAAAAATATGAAAAAATAGGATTTGGTGCGAAACTTTCTGTACTATATATACAAAAATTGGCTAAAATTCCTGATGAGTTTAAGGTGCCCAGAAAAATTCGTGAACACTGCTGTAGTTTCAGGACAGATTCTGTCCATTGCCTTTATAGGTTCACCCCCAAATGGATATTAGTCAATAGAAAACTATTTTATGGATGGTATGCCACTAAAACAAAACTTCTGAAACATAAGCAAAACTATTTTGACTTGAGTGTTGTTTGTGTTGATTGTGTGCTAATTGTGTGTTTCATATAGTTATGAGTAGTATTACTTCTCTAGTCTTTCTATCTATATCTTGTCTATGATATACCAATAGATACCCTTTATCGCCAACCACTGAAATTGGAGCACATAGTTTTTCCACTAGTTTAATTATATTGGATTCACAATGGTTAGATGTAATACTAGACGTAGATTGGATGGTTAAATATGAAGGTCACATAGTTTGTGCACAGTAAGATAACACACTCACAACCCTAGAGGTAAGAATCATTATATATAGATCAATACATATTCTTGGAGATGCCAAGTTTAATTTTCTTAAGGGGGTTAGCCTCGACAGCAACACCCACACCTTGCTAGCCATTCCGAATCTTGGGACGAGATTCATCTTAAGGGGGTTAGTCTGTCACATCCCAAGATTTTGGAAATTAGGACTAGAAAAAAAATTGCATTTGCATGACATTCATGAGCATTGCATTGCATATTTGCATCAAGAAAAATTCCTAAATAAAAATAAAGGACTAAAACCCCAAATAGTATGTGCCACTTTGTTCCTAAAGGGAATTAAATTGGTTTTATAAAAACCCACTATTGCTAAGGCAAAGATTATTGCTAAATTATAGCCTAAAAAGATCCAATTAATATTACAAAATTTTAGGAACAAAATTGAGCTCATTTGGAGCTATTATGAAAAAGTTATGAAATAAATACAAACACATAAAGATATAAATAATATGAAATATACAAGGATTTATAAATCCACTACTTCCAAACTAGTAAAAATATTACAAATTTGATCGTATAATGATCTATTCGATTTTAGAAAATTTTAGAAACCAAAATCATGTCATTTGGAGTTTGTATGTGAAAGTTATGAGGAAAACAAATAAATAGAAAATAGAAAAAAGGAAAAAAAAACTAACTAGGCCAGCCCAGCCAGCCGACCAGAGCACCCACGCGCACGGGCGCTGATCGATCCCATGTGATGCTTTAAAAAGCGTGCAAATCAGTTTTTCTCAAACCTATCTCTACTTAAACTTTTATATCTTTTTATCTACAACTTCAAATCGAGTTCCGTTTGTTTATACTTGTTCCCTACTCCAAGACTTATCTCTACACCATCATAAATCTTCATATAAACTCGTGGAGCCACAGCTGTACGAGTTTCCGTTCTCGAAATCCCGAATCTACACATGCCCGAATCTTATTTAGCTTATTAACACATCTATACTTCGTCATTTGCCTTCGGTCAAAAAACGAAAGTTGTAGATCTCGTCGAAATATTTCAATCCCTACCAACCCCACCTCTTTTCATCCACCACAGCCGGAGAATTTCGCACCGCAATATTTCAGATATGACGGTATAAATCCAACATGTACTCGCGCTCGTTTCTTCAAATCCAAATTCCTTTGGTGAGAAGATAGGACTAATAATTCCTCACAACTTTCATGTTGTAAGTTTTTCAATTTGACCTATGGATTTGTCTCTCTAACACAGATCTATTTCTTATCTATTTTGAGCCAAAATCGGGTCAATCTCCTCTCCTAACCACTGGATCTCATCCTAACGGCCAGGATTAGATCGATTCTGCGAAGGGGTACGAGCCAACCGGATCTCGCCACGTGTCAACGCCAGGTCATCCCCGCATCCCAGTCAGCATAGAATATTCTCAGGGAATATTCCCTGTAGATTTGAAATTGAATTTAATTTGCAAAAAAATTGTGTAAACTTGCAAAAATTATATAAAAAGATTCGTAGGTCCAAAAATAGCAAATAATTTATCAATGGATTTAGAAAAACGTGTAGAATATTATTATGGCACTAGATATAACTTTTACATTATGTATTTACTGTAATAATTTAATTAGTTTTAATGGTCTTTTAGGTTAATAAATTCATAGGAAATTATCTGTAACTCCGAAAAATATGAACAATATATCAAACTGAATCTAATATAATGTAGATTAATAATATCTGGTTGGATTAAGCCTTTGCAGATTATTTACGCCATAGTGATTTAATTAGTTTTAATGGCTTTAGAAATAATTAAATTCATAGTAAATTATTTGCATATCACAAAAATATAAATGATATACCGATGGAAAGCTGGTTCCATGTAGATCACCAATATGCAAATGGTTCAGGCAAATACTTTAAGGTTTCACATCAATTAAATAAATAGTTTAATGGATTATTTAGAGTATTAAAATCATAGTAATTCGAGTGCTTCTTAGAAAATTACAAATAATATGTCCCTGGAATCAAAATTCCGTGGAGATTACAGATATAATTTTAGTTTGATTTGTAGGCAACAGAAACTGTATAAATGATTTAAAACCCATTAAACACTATTTAAATCATACAAAAAGATCTATAACTCCGATTAGGGTGAATCCAACGCCTATTGGTTTGTATTAACGTCCTCTATCCAGTAAACCGAAGAAAAAAATTAATTCGACAGTTAGAACAGGTGTTACAACAGAACTATTAAAACCCCTATATTATCAAGTAATTATTAATAACAAATACTCCATTGCATTAATTGGTCTCTTGGATGCATCATATACTTCAGTAATGTTTAGATAATAAAATAACAACCATTGTAACTTATTAAATTGTCATGCATGCATTTGTTGCATTTGTTTGATCTTTATGTGCTATTGTTTATGTTGTATGTAATTGCTTGATCGATAGATTGCGAGTGGTACAACGTCTGTGATTGCAACGAGTGTTTGAACGACTTCACCAACTACCAAGGCAAGTAGATGCTACTTTGTTCATGATGTTGTCCTACTATTTTCAATGTATTGTCGTGTATTTTGTAGATGCATGTGTAGGAAAGTACTATCGCTATGCTATGTCCTATTATGTGGTAGGGCTTTCCTGTAGATGAGCCATCGTTGGTAGATGTGTTTAGCCATGCTATGATGAACGAGGGCTGGGTTACATCACTGAAGGTTGTTTCTAAATGTGTTGGTTTGTGAAAACTAAAAACAACTTAATCAATGAATCTCCTGGGTGTGATGGGATTGAAAATTTTGGTGGTATCATTGCGGAAAGACACCTAGGTATCAAGAGAAAATGATTTGCTTCTTTATTTTGTAGCTTATGTGTACAACCATGTGCCAATAATGAAATGAGCGGTTTGTTGGACTCAGTAGGTTGTGGTAACTCGAACCCATGTATCCAGAGATGTAGAATTTTGGTAGGTTGGACCGGTGCGTGTCGGGTTTGGGGAGCTACTTCTCGAACGGTCCCTTCTTGGAGTTCTTCCTATCATCACCCAATATGAGAGTGGTGGTACGAGCTGGGCTGGCCAAGTCACATGAGTAAAGTGTACTAACCCCTGCAGGGTATTATAAACTAATCGATTAGCCGTGTCCCCGGTTATGGACATCTGAGTTGCTTGATATTGATTTCATGACATGTTTCTCGCTCATTCTAATTTCATAATTGTTTTAATGTTAATGGGTTAACTTAATTGAAATCTTTTCAAAGAATATCAAAAATTGTTTAAGAAAGTAGGGTAAAGGTGTTTGTAAATGCGAGCTAGCCATAGCCCCACTTGCCAAATATGCATGTAGCTGTTAGTTCTATTGTCTCTTTTAATAGCTCTACTTGCCATACATTTCAAGTATTGACCCTTCGGGACTGCTACGTTTTATGTTACAGGTGTTATTCTGATTCTGAGTGATCGACTAGGTTGTGATACTCCACTCAACATTTGTTTGCTTGTGGGCAATTGAAGATGGAGTCTACTATATATTTAAGCTTTGTTTGCTATTGAACTATTTGATGTAGCCTGCGTGCTAAGCATTATTGTAATAATTAAAAATGCTGAATCAATTCGTTAATTATGATGTACTGTTAAATTTTTTGGTATTCATCTGTACTATGTTACATCCCGTGTGTCTGTGTGTTCCGTGGAGCATACTGCATTCGGCAACATACCGACTATCATCATTCCGTCTCTCCGCTTGTGGCCTCGTTCTTGTGAACACTAACTCCATTACCCGGTCTACTCCAATACGTATCTACTAGCGTGGTATTGTCCATGTGTTCTACAGATAGCTTTAAAATCTCGTTAAATTATGGTTATCAGAGTAAGGATTGACCGAGAATGTTGGTGTGTTGTTTTATGCAAAGCAAACATCAACACAATCTGCTACGTACCACTTTTTGGCATTGACCAAGTACATTGCTTTGTTAGGCATGGTGTTCTAATAGACGATGAGTATATGAAATGGGCAGATGGTGACAAAGGTTAGGGCAAATGTCATTTTTTTCCCTCTATCTGTGCACTTGACAAAACCAGATGGGGGCAATGATTGGAGCTGCCCTAAGAGATGTCTACCAAACAATGTTTTTCCTAGCTTTGTGTTTTCCCTGTGGTCTCAAAAACTCTTGATGCAAATTCATGCAGTGTTTTAATCACATTGGATTGAAGAAGACACGACACTCTAATCATGTGCTTTTTATATTCCTGTGAATCAAAGAGACCCTGAACTCTTTTTAAATCAACACAAGATGCATGTGCCCGATGCTCCTCTTTCTTTTCGAATAAAATTGTGCATCCACTTAACCGTCGTACTGCTTTCTGGTGTTGTTAGCTACCTTTGTATGTTTCCTTGAGGTTAAGGCTATGTTAAACATGAAAAGCTATTGTCAAAATGTTAGAAAACTGACATCACCTGCCATACAAACTCGTCCGAGAGACTTGAGTGAAGTCCCTGGATTTTTGTAACAGTATGACACCTAATTAGAGCACAAATATAAGTTTCTCCAAAAGTCGAAACAAGGACATTACAAGACAGGACCCAGAAACACTTTCTATCACAAAAAGAGCCAACTCGACATGGCAACAAATTCTAAGTTGATGGTCCAGCAGAATATTCAAATCTTGACGAAATCATTGGTGACAAAAAAAATGTATTCATGTAGTATATGTTACCATGCATTTTCTTTGTCTCACCATTCCACTCCACACTGCTATTTTTTTCGTCTCGTTCTTGCGGCGTTTTGCCGAAGAAAGGTATATACATGTACCATCTCTGTTGCAATAATATTTTCCAAGAAATCAAAATCTGAGAACTAACTCACAAGTCCTTCTGCTCTTTTTTCTTCTTCCAACAGCTCTTGAAACTAAACTTCCAAGCAGAGCAAGGGAAGCAACCTGTCTTGGTTGACTTCTTTGCTTTCTCTACTTTACCAGAAGGATTGAGATGTTCTTCAGCATGAACAATTCCGTTCCCTGCCTCGCTACCAGCATCAGTAGCGCCATCTTGCTCGTCATCGTACTGCTGCTTTTCCTGCAGAAGCTCAAGGAGCCTCTGTTTCTTGTCCATCAGAGAAGTGTTTGGTCTGTCCACAGATAACCGCGCTGCGAATTGCATCTGGTGATCTGGGGTACTACCTCTTGAGGGAGTAAAGTCTTCAGGATCCAAATAAAAAGGGATGTTAAGATGGGAAAATTTTGATACAATTGTTTTAGACAAAAACAAGAAAGAAAAACTGATGTTTTACCTCCTCTCACGCTTTGGAAATCATCTTCGCTATCAGAGTCTAACCACGGCCTTGCCTCGAAGAATGACTCATCTTTGCTTCCTCCTGGCATAATCAATAAGCAGTGAATGGATCAACGGCTGATGTTACAAAACTAGGACTGAAATTGATCTTGTGCAGTTGCTTTTTCTTTTGCCATTAATTACTAAAGCAAATGACACTTTCAGTTGATGCACAGTAGCAGTGTTGTCTTGTTTTTAGCTATAACTTCAGTTAACGTGAAATAAAAGCGCAAAAAACTGTTGTTGCACAGTCAATAGGCAATATCAGACGCATCAAATTTAAGAAGAAAAGGGCTTAACCTTTCTCTACGTTCTGTCCTGTTCTGGACTTATGGTCAGAAAAGGTGAAAGACAAACTTTTATTCATATCCATAAGAATAGTGTAAGGCATGAACAACTTTCCACAGTATTTATTATAGAAAATATGGTGATTGTGGAACTTCCTTGGACCATTTTGACTATGTCCTTTCCTTTAAGGAGTATATTAGTCTGATGTTATGTTGTATTTTTCAAGAGGTCAGCTTGAAGTCTTCTTTCATCAGTATATATATAAGAGAAAAGGCAGACTCGTATTCACTCGAAGTGGCAATTTGCAAGGAGGAAAAGCAAAATCCATCAGTCCTGTGGAGCAAATTAAGTATAGTAGTACCTCACCGACGAAGAAAGTAGGTCTGTGTATATATAAGAGAAAAAAAATGAGGACTAGACAGAATTCGTCGGAAAGCCATTGTCTGTGTTGAGTGAGTCTCGGACCCATCACATCACATTGAGAGGCATGCTGCCTAGCCACCACATGGTAGGTGCAAGGAAGGAATAAATCCGAGGCAGGTACCGAGCTGCATTGGTTTCCCCTAGCCTGATCGACCCTAATGGAACGCGAAGCGAGACAAGAAGCGACCGCGGTTATCTTAAACTAATCCTCCATCCATTTAACCTCAAAAAAAAAATCCTCCATCCATCCACTGAACCGCAGTCCCACGAACCTCGCTCATCCCTTTGTGCTGCGATAACATAGTTAATTTCCTGGGTGCAATCAATCATTTCATATGATTCGAAGAGTTCACAAAAGGGAAAATCTCAAGAACAATCTATCAGGTCACTAGAGGTAATTCTAATCGAATCACTGAAGAAACGCAGGGCAAGAACAGGTAACAGTAACTGAAAACAAGAAAGCAGCAGCAGCAGAGCAGAGAGCACGGTGGTGACAGAGTAACGTACCGTAACTTCCGTTCTGTGAGCCGTAGCGATCTGGGCTAGCGACGATCGCCGCCCCGCCGCCACCGTCGGCGCCCGCCGCCGCCACGGCGGCCGTGGAAGAGGCGGGCCTGCTGCTGCCGTCTGTCGCCGCCGCCGTCGCAGAGGGAGCCTTCTTCCTGATCCTGAACCGCATGTCTCGTGGTATAAGGCGGTTTCCTAATGGCGCGCGGGAAGACGAGACGAGACGAGACGAGACGAGAGCGGGCGGCTTTAGGATGGTAAACCGAAGTGGAACAAGTAGATTGCTACGAGCATTGGGGGACGGACAGGAGACGGCGGGGAGAGAGAGATGGGGGGAGGATCTTCGAAGAAGGTAGAGGGGGGCCGGGGCGGGCGGAAGTTGTGGGAGATTGCTGCTGTGATGGAGGGAGGGAGGGACGGACGCGTTGTCTTGTCCCTCGCCGCGGCGCGTGCGAGGTGCGAGGAGGAAGGATCGTGCCGTGCCGTGCCGTGTGTACCGCGTGCGTGTGGCTGGATTGGCGGGACGGGAGTAGTACTGGGCTGGACGTGGGGGCCCACGCCGGGACGGCCGATTTGGCATGGGGATTGGTCGGTAGCCCGGGATTTGAACAGGAATGTGACAGCTGGGCGTCCTACGGAGATTGTACTACTATATGGAAACATGGAATGTTGGACAGTACGATACGATTGCCAGGGATACCGGGGTACGTACTAACGACCAAATTGCTAACTAATTGATCTTCTTATTAAAGTCTTCCTCCTTTTTATCCACGCGGGACTAAATGCCAACCAAGTATACTGTCGACGCTGAACTGGCTAATTATTTCGTACGTACGACTCGATGCTTGCTTGCGTGCGGGCCCGTCCTGATCCTATTGTGGTGTGTGTGCGTTAGGTGATGCTGCCCACACACTTGGAGTGCTTTTAGTTGGTGATCCCATTTTGCTTATTCTAATAGTAGTATATGCAAGTCGATTTGCTTCTCTAGAATTATCATCAACCACGCATGCATCATCATCGGCGATGGTGGGATTGGCCATGGCACGTCTATAACTGTCCTTGCAAACCTAACCCAATTAAGAAAAAAATACCGCCGATTAGCTCATCAAACCAGTCGGTGACTTGAGGCTTATGACGCTATCGTGGCGGCCGTTGAAAAGGCCCATTTAGGGTTTCCTTTCTCTCACCGGTGGCTTCTTCGGTCCGCTCCCCTTAGGATATTGGAGGTGTGGCAAACCACGGCCACCGGGGTTTTTGTTCTTTGTTAGCTTGTTTTCCGTGTTCTTTTCGGAATGGTGAGACAACGGCTACATCTTCAAATTAGAATAAGAAGGTCATATTCATCCTATCGTCATTTTGGTTGTGCATCTAGCGTTGATCGAGGGTGCGCGGAGTCCTGTGTCTAGTAGATCTCCCGGGACCTGGTCGGTTTAAGTCTTTGTTGATATGTTTTCAGGTCAATCTCTTCAGAACTATAAATGTCATTATTAACGATGATTCGTGGTCTAGTGCGCTGGTCCTTTGTGACCTTATAGTACGACAATTTTTTGTCTGTCTACTACAACAAGCTTTACTAGTATAGGCTTTCGGTGATGGAGTGCAATGACGGTGGAATGCCCTCGGCTCGCGCCAGTATTTTTAGTCATCGCTAGGTGGTCTATTGAAATATTTATATTTTTTATTATTTTTAGCCCTCTTTGTAATACTATTTATCATTATTGATAGATCGGTGGAATGTTTGTAAAAAAGAACACACAATTAAGAAAATACACCCCGTACGGAAACCAACGTGGAAAGCAAAAAAGAAGAACAATTTTATGTATATGTCATTACGGTTTGGCGCATCACTAGTTGACTTCCGCCACAATAACTTTTTTTAATACGTAATATTACCTCGTTTTATTCATAACAGTAGTAGAACTTGATCGATTCATTAGAGTGTAACCGACCAAAAACCGCTATATATATAGTCATGGAACAAGGCAACATTGTGCACCATAGGTTGACTTCACCACCCACATAAAGCACACCCTGGCCATCGAATTGAAGCACATCGAGCGTCATGGTTATGCATGCTCGATTCAGCCATGATCAACCACACATGCATCATGGTACTCAGTGTTTTGTTTAGACTGTTTTAGTGTCTTTTTTTACGATGTTGAGGGCTTGAGGCGGCGGCTCCTGAAGTTAGAATAAGGTACTCTCCGTCCTATCATCGCTCTGGTTGTGCGTATAGCATCGACGGATAGCGTGTAAAGTCGTGTGCCCGACAGATCCCTTGGGAATCTGGTTGTTTTTTATTGATGTGTTTTGAGGTCAGTCTCTTCCGATCTACGTTGGTTATCTTTGACGATGGTTGCTGCTCTGGTGCGCTGGTTCTTTTGGACCTTAGCACGACGAATTTCCGTCTGTCTACTACGACGCGCCTTCGGCTCGTGCTAGTGTTTGTAGTCGTCGCTGGGCGGTCCATTGACCTATTTGTGATTTTTATTACTTTTAGGACTCTCTATGGTGATATTGATGATTATTAATAGATCGGTAGAATTTCAAGAGAGAAAAAACCACACATGCATCGTCCATGATGGTGGGATTGGCCATGGCACGTCTATAACTGTCCTTGCACACCTAACCCAATTAAGAAAATACAGCCGATTAGATCATCAAACCGGTATGTGACTTGATGCTTATCAGGCTATCGTGGTGACGGCGATTGAAAAAGCCCATCTAGGTTCCCTTTCTACCACCGATGACTTTTCCGGTCCGCTCCGCCTCGGTTGCCCCTAGGATCTTGAAGGTGTGGAGAACCACGGCTACCAGGGTTTTCATTTTTTTGTTAGCTTGTTTTCCGTGTATTTTTTGGAATTGTGAGACGACGGCTACATCTTAAAGTCAGAATAAAGTCAAATCCACCTTATTCCTATGTCTAGTAGATCTCCTAAGATTTTGTCGGTTTTTGTGTTTGTTATTGTGTTTTCAGGTCAATCTCTTCGAAACTGAAAATGTCATCATTGACCGTGGTCTAGTGTGCTGGTCCTTTAAAACCTTAGTACGATGATTTTTTATACGTCTACTATAACAAGCTCTACTATTATAGACTTGCGCTAGTGTTTGTACTTGTCGCTAGGTGGTGCATTGACATATTTATATTTTTTATTACTTTTAGCCCTCTGTGTAATACTAGGTTTATAGCTCCCATGCGACGTCTTTACGTGAAATTGGAAGGAACACTACATCGTTATAAAGAATAGCTCGCATGCGACACTTCTGAAGCGGCAAATAGCTCCCGTGCGACACTTCCACTTAACCTCACGATACCGTCAACGAATTCGAATCAGCTGAGCAGAGTAGGACCCACAGCCTCTCCACGTCACGGCGAAACTCACCTGATGTCCCCCTCATATCGTGGGACCCACGCTGTGGTTGAAGAGAGCCGTTGGCCCCGATCCGTCCCCGCACCCGAGTACTCCCGCCACCGTTCTAGCATCTCATCCCCTTCCGTTTTCTTCTCCGGCGAGCAAGTGCGGCAACGCCGGTGAGGCATGTCGAGCTCCGCTTCAGCCTCTCTCCGCTCATGGCCTCGGTATGGTGCGGTACCGATGAGGAGGTGCCCCGATTGCCCCCGTACCGTGCCCCTGAAGCGGCTTGTCACATCCACCGACAAGAACGGCAACATTGGCCGGGAATTTGTGAAGTGTGAGAGCAAGCCCGAGCCAGGAAAGGTGAGAGCTGAGTATTCCGAACGCCAATTTCTCGCTTTTCTTTCAAAATTTCATGCATTTCATCGAATTTGGGATTTAGGGTTCATCTCTGCGATTTCAGGAAATGCCAAAATGTGGGCATTTTGAGTGGCTTGATGAGTACATCGAGCGAATTGGGGTGGAGGTAGCATCCTGGAAGCTCGAAAATCCGTTCGTGGTGGAGCAATTGGGATCTGGCAACCCAATTTCCGTTGGTACTACGATGGATGCGGAAGTGAAGGCCGAGCTGAAGAAGATGAACAAGCAGCTAAGGCAAATCATCGAATTGAAGAAACAGGACAATCTCATGGCCGTTTTTTTATTTTTGTGTAATTTCTCTCGGATTAGTTTATCTCCTGATCATTAGTCATTAGACAGCGCAATCAGTGTTCGAGTGATGCTTTGTAATGGATGTAATGGTCTATGTCTTTGGCTTGAATAAAATGCAACACAAATTCAGGCAAATTTTGAGCTTCTCTGTTTTCGAAATCAGTGTTCCTTTAGTTTCGTCAGTGTTCCTTCAGTTTTATCAGTGTGCAGGGGAGGGGGAGGGGTTAAAATGTTAAAAAAATAATTGACGAGGAGTGATTGAAAAAGGCCAGGCCCAAATAGAACTTAGCCAGGCCAAAATGGTCGTTTCCAGGGCCAATAGTAACTACTTGTAGATTGGGCAAAAAAATAGTACTCATGTTACAATCTAACTAGGGACGTGTGGATCTGCAGATACTCGTGCTCAGGTCGCAATCTTTTATTTTTTGAAAATGAACCATGTGTTGCATGTGTTGTTTGAAAATAATCAATCATCATAACGTTAACTTATTCTTCCTTTTGAGCTTTTCTAATTTCATTCATTTTATAAATATTGCACGAGTATTATATGAGAATTTTTTTATGCACTTGTGTTGCATGTGTTGTTTGAAAATGAACTCATTTTATAACGTTAAATTATTCTTCCTTAATCAACCATGTGTTGCATGTGTTGTTTGAAAATGAACCATGTTGTGTCTTTTGTTTTATGCACTTGTTGTTTTGGGTGTTTTGACAAATGACAATACAATAAAACATAAGTCGAGTGATAATAGATTATAAATATTGCACGAGTAAAACACGGGATAGATAATATATTAGATAACATTACAATAAAAGACAAGGGGTACAATATAGACCATAAGGGAAACTAATCCTAAGGGCCCGGCGCCTAAACCCTAGGCTAAACCCTAACCCTAGCTACTACGTGGGTTTAGAGCCCGGCTGTCGGTCAACCTCGCCGCCGGGAGGCTGCCCTACTCCATCGGCGGTGGGGGCGGTGCCGGTGCCGCCGCCCTCCAAGCCACCGCCGCCGCCCTCCAAGCCACCGCTGCAGCATTCCAAGCCGCCGCCTTGCTCCTCCTGGAAGGCCTAGCGATTGGCCTCCCGTCGGTCCTCCTCCTCCCATTTCCGCCTTTTCTTCAAGGCGCGCGCGGCCTGATTCTCCTCCCACTTGGCGTAAGCAGCCAGCTCCATCTCCTCCTGCTTCTCCGTCGCCTTCCAATACTCGTCGAAGGGGCCGTCGGAGGGGAGGTTGCCGCCGACGCTAGGGTGGGGGTTGTGGACGAAGTGGCCTTGGGCCCAGGGGCAGGGCGGGGCTTTCCGTCGCCCCTCTTCTTGCCATGCCTCGGGCGCGTGGGCGCCTCCTTCTCCTAGACCTGCTTGTGGTTCGGGTGGTTGTCCTCGTCGCTGACCTCGGATTCCTAAGGGAAGCTGGGGGGGAGGTCACCATGGTCACCGGAGTGTTTTTTGGGGCTGGGAGGAGGCAAAGGGACGGGCTCGAGGTTGAAGATGAGGGGCAAGATGAGATGAGGAGGCGAAGGCGTTTTGCCTATTTATTAAGGGCTCAGCGTGAAGGGCGGCGTGGGAATCCTGCGTCGGCGCAGATGCGTGCGTGCGTTGCGTGTAGGCAGCGGGCGTAGCCGCGTGCGTGATCAATGCGGCCAGTGCAAAAAATTGCTAGGATGCGACGTGACCCCTACATCATCGCCCCCGCCCCTGGATGCATGCATGCATTAATGGGAAAGAAAGAAAAAACGTCCAAGGTATTTTATTTATTAATTTAATTCCTATAACAAGTATTTTATTCCAAGATTAAGTTATTACTGAAGAAAGAAATAAATTTATTATATTATAAAGGATGAGATCAATTCAAAAGCTCTTTTTCTTATTCTAGCAGACAGAATTATTTTGGTCTAATTTAGGACTTTGCCATCTATTTTATTTTACCTAATTCTATCTACGCCCCGGGGGTTAATAACGAAACAGTCCTCTCTTTTTTTCTGAGCATAGAGAAGCCGTATGAAGCTAAGGTTTCACGTTGTTCATTGGCAGTGAAAAATAAAAGAGAAAATATAATTTGTCCTTGATTTACTCGGTAATAAATGCAGGAATCTAGGACCAAGGTAATTGTCACACAACATGCAGCAAACTCGTTCGTTTTTACACACGGCATACAAAAAACTCACACATGGAAACTCAACGGGTGAGAAGAAAAATCGGTGGGAGTAATCAGAGGGATGTCAATTGGAGGGAATAGAGGGAGTATGAAACTAAGTTTATAATATCAATTTTATATAATATAAAAGTATGTGTTATGGTAAATCTAATTATATTTATTACATATTTTAGATTTTGATATTTTGTCTTATATATGTAGTCAAAGTTTATAAATATTGACTTTTTCTGTTAGGGGGTAACCCTGGGGTTGGCCCGATCTTTCACGAATTCCACGAGAAACGAGGGGAAAGAGGTGGTCGGGGGATGAAATCGAGGAAACGATGAAAACCACGAACACACACACACCAAAACACGATACACGCCTACTCCTCACGCCGGTGGCAACCGGTCCAACATAATCTCTAGGATCGGTGTTGGGCGAAGCTCGCTCTCCACGCCAACAATGGGGGATGAGGTGCTTGGTGAGATCTTGACGACTTGGGTAGAAACCCAGAACCCAAGGCCTTGTACAACTTGAACGCACTAGGCAAGATCCAAGAGGGGGGTGGATAATCCGGTGCTCCTTGGTAGGAGCATGAGACCAATAGATATAAGTCCTCAAAGGGTTTCCTTAATATCTATTATTATCCAAGTCTAGGGTTTACAATGGAGGGTGGGGCTATATATAGTACAACCACAAAACAGGGTAGTTTGAACTTAGGCGATCGTGGTCGCAGGACCCGGTAGTAATTCGGCAACAGAGTACCGGTGGTAACCTAGTACTGCCTCGAGCGTAGTACCGCTTGAGGGCCTGGAGCTTCCGTCGGAGGCGCCTGTGGTGAGCGGTAGGAGGGGGCGGTAGTACCGCTGTCCGGTAGTACCGGTTGCTGGACCGGTAGTACCGCTTGCGTCTGGGGAGTGGAGTGGTCCTTCCTGTGGCGAGCGGTAGGAGGAGGCGGTAGGACCGCTTGGAGCGTTAGTACCGGTCGTCTCAACCGGTAGTACCGCTTGCGTCTGGCAGCGACTGGTTGCTTCTCCTCCGTTCCTTGGGTCCTTCTTGTGGCATCCCGCAAAACCACTACTAGAAAATCGCGTTGAATTTGTGCATTGCATCGTCATCATCATGCATTGTTTGCATAAAACTATTTTCGCAAAGCCCGTTTTGTTTTCTAAAACGCCCCATCTTTATTCAAACATCAAAACCGGGTCCCCGGATTATTTTGTTTTGTCCGCTGTCGGATTGCAAAAGCGCTGGTTGAAATAAATAATTTAATTAATTATTTTAGTGGGGCAGTCGAACGGGCCGGATGACCCGAACGACCACCCCAGAAATTAAATCGGTCCACCCCCTTATTCCTAAACCTACCAACCTATCTACCCACACCCCCCCTCCACATCACCCCAACCAACCCCCTCTCGCCACCTCACCTCTTCCCACACCCCCCACCACTAAAAATCTGCCACCTCACCCCAACTCCCTCCACTCACCCCCACTCCCTCTCTCCCTCACCCACCACACACCACACACGCACGCACCCGCCGCAGCCACACCGGATCGCCACACCCACCCTGACGCGACCCCACGCGGGCCCCACCTGACTCGGTCCCTGGAACCTCCCGTCCTCTCCTCGCTTCTCCCAGACGAGCCGACCTTCCTCGCTCGCCTCGCCGGCCACCGCCTCAGCCATCCCAACCCCATGCCTCCTCCACCGCCGCCTAAGCGCCCTCTCCTCCCGCCTCCTTCGCCCGCCTCGAGCTTCTCCAGCCACCGCCGCAGATCATCCGCCTCGACCGCCCTGCCCCGAGTCCCCGTCTGCCCTGGTCTTCTCTCGCCTCGCCGCCCGGCTTCAAGCTTCTCCGGCCACCCTCCAGGGCCACCGTGGTTCGCGCCAGCTCACCCGCGCCGAGTCTCCCCGCCGGTCTCCTCCGCCTCGCGAGCCGACGCCATCGACGGTCAGCCCTCCCAGGCCCTTCCTCGCCACCGCCGGCCGCCTCGACCTGCGCGCCTTCCAAGCTCCGCATCATGCCTAGCCATCCTCGCTGCTGGGAACCACCGCCTGGGTCGCCCTCGGCGAGCCACGCCGTCGGCCCGCCCGTTCCGGCGCGCCGCGGGTGGCTGCCGAGGAGCCGCCGCCTCCCGTGGCACCACGCAGAGTCTTGCCTCCTGCGAGTCGGCCTTGTCAGAAGCCTCTGCGGGAGCCCAATTTTGGGGCTTGTTCCCGTCAGCAGTCGACAAGTGCGAGCTCTCTTTGTGTCCTCTCTGGAGCAGTGCTTGGTCATGTGCTGTGTTGTTCCTGCTAGCACAGTGACTCCCACAACCTGTTTACTCAAACATGTTTCGCTGCCTCGCCTGTGTTTCGCCGATGTGGCTTTCGGGTGGCTCTCGTTCATACACCTTAAGATCTTTGGAAGATGTGTACAAATGCAAGATCGGCATGAAGCAACGTAGTCGACCACCCAAGGTCTCCAACTTGAATCAACAAGATCTGCCACACGGAGCCGAAGACCTGGAACCCCGCCAAGATCTTCATCGAAAACCGGGAACTCCGCCGCGGTACCCGAAGATCTCCTACATGGAACCATCGGGCCACGCAAGACCATCAACGCCACACCCGAGTCCGGCACCGACACCCGACAACCTCAATATAGGACGCCAAGGTCTTCCCCCCCGGAACGTCGAGTGCATCTTTCCGGATCCGAAGCCGCCAGGATCGCCACGAGAACGACAAGTACTTCATCCTGTATGCCAAGACCGATTCGATGGCGCGGACCAAGTCCTGCTTCCCGGATGCCGAGGTCGCCGACACAGAACCACAAGATCTACTTCGCGGGCACCGTGCGACAAGACCTACCTCCGTTATCCGAGAGCGTTTCCGTCGAGACCGATCCATCGAACCCGTCGAACCCTGAGACCGAACCCCGAACCCCGGAACCCCAAGATCGTCGAGACCCCAATGTGTGAACCTCTTATCCGAGAACCCTATTTTATAATATAATAACAAATTGTTGCATATTTAATTGTCATCTCGCATGCATATCCTGTGGTTTGGGGGCCTTATGCCGATTCACCTTATAATTAAATATGGGGCCCATATGCGGGCAAATCTAGTCTCATATTGGCCTCATTTAAATTTGTGTAGCGAACCCGGTGCTATCTCCTGCCATGTTAATCAACATTTAAAATGCGGGGTTTCTAAACAACTTGAACCACCTAATTAATTGTCGGGACCCCGGTTCCGCTTAATATTGACCTAATTGCATTGCACCTTTGCCATGCCATGCATCATGCCGATCTTTTGTCGTAGTATTAAATACTGCATCCGGTGTTTCTTCTAGTGTTTTGCTTCTTCGCGGATAAGGCCGTTGAGTTGATGTGAGCTTCGCCCCAATCTTCGGTTGAACCTTCGACAATGTTTTCAGGCGAGCATCTCCCCCTTTCTACCTATCTTACTTTTATAGTCTTTATTCCCTCCTGTTGATCTATTGCTACCTGTGTTGCGATGCTTTAGTTTCCGTACCTGTGATATACCGTGCAGCCCTATATTGCCTTGGACACATCCTATTACCTGTTGTTTGGTAGATAGTTGGACTGCAGCGTCGTCGCTTGCTCAAGTGATGTTGCGTGTCGTTCCAATGCCACGATTGTTGATGTATTGTCACCGTCTGGAGATGATCATAGTTTTACTTATCGTTCACTTTAATTCCTGTTTAACAACTAAAATTGAAGTAAGCGAGGCATCGGTGGTGATAGATAACATTTGGTTTCGAGCGCCCACTTGTGTCCCGTGGGACCCGAGTACTTGATACTGTTCCTTGATTTATCGCTATCCACATCCGGGAGGTATATGGGACCCCCGATCCGAGCTTGATTAGTCTTATTTCTTGGGGCCACAAACTAGTTTGAGGTTTTATTTACGATTTTGTACTTATGCCATGCTACTACAGATTTAAATTGTGCGACGAGATAGCACGCATCATTTAGGATCGGGACACGATTCGCGGTGTCGACAAGCCCAGTTTTGGGTTCCACCGTCTACCCAAACCTTGAGTCCGTCTCGGAGCTTGCTTGCCGTTGGGTGTACTCCAAGGTGGCCCCAAATATTTCTGAATGTGATTGCTTTGTCATGAAAGCCTCGGTTTTGATTTGGTTTTCCGAGGTTGATCGGCGTGTGTTGCTATTGGTGCACCCGGCCGGTAAAACTTTCAAAGCCGTGTCATGTTATGGACGACTTGGAGCACGATATCTCGACCATAGACAAGCATAACTAAAGTTTATTGCTATAAATTTGACTTTATAATGACTAGTAATCAGCTTCACTATAATGGAATGGCTAAATATCGCCCACAATTGCTTGTTTGAGCGCCGCCATGCGACCATTGTGCTGACTAGTAAGTATTGCAACTACAACGAATGGCTAAATAAAAGTACCAACAAGCTTTGGGTTTTGGGTTTATATCATGCTATCTGTCGACTAGTAATTGTTGCAACTACAACGGAATGGTTAACTAAAACTGCCCGCTTACTTTATCGTAATGATTATCTCGAACGACTAGTAAAGTGCCGCAACTATAATCGAATAAGTAAACCGCCAACTGTGTGAGTTCCTCGGTTGACTTCCTCTTTGGTCTCGAGGGGAAACGCCAGATGGGTTTGTTTGATGGTAGTACAGTTGAATCGAATAGGTCTATCTTACCCTCTCGTGATCGCCATTGTTTTGAGTCTCTATAGGTTGTTTAGTGCATGTTGCCGCCGCTTGATCCACCATACCTATGTAGGTAGGACCGCTGAATTCTAGTCTCGCCAATCGGCCTATCGACGCTCCTCTTTTTCCCTTTGCCCTTTGTCGGCACCCCTTTTGTTTAAGCAGGTTTTGAGATCGACGTCGTTAGCAGGGTTACCCTTCCGGCTTGGCCTGGGCAGGGTTATGGACGCCATTGGTTATTCTTCAGGGCTCTTAGCCCCATTTGCATCTTGTCCGTAGTCGGACACCCTAACATTTTCAAGGTGATTTGGATCTTTGTACCGTATATCTGTATTCTTGACTCATGGAGTCGTGTTGTATATCAATCTGTTCTGTGGGTCCCATCGAGGACTGTTGTGTAATGTTATTACTTCGTTTTCCACCCGCACGAAAGTGCCTGGTGGGCACCTTTGAATCGTTTCTATGCGGGTTTGGCGGGTTTCGCTAAAACTTGCATAGGTCCGATTCTGAGGGTGTTACACTTCTCTTCGTACCTGATGATGCACAGTGTATGCGTGTGAAGTAGCAAGCCATCCAAGGGTGTGTCGAAGTCACACAAGGAGAGGAGCGAGTTCACCTTAGCTTGAAGGAGTTTGGATCGGGAGCGAGTCATGGGTCCACTTGGGGAGCTCGTGGGAGTAGATGTAGTAGCGGTGGGACGGCTGCATCAGCTCCCCTTGGGGAAGAGTCCTCGACTCTTCAACCGTCACAACTTCCTCTTCGCCATGGTAGGGTGAGAGGTCCTTGACATTGAATGTCGAGCTCACAAGATACTTCGATGTTGGTATATCGATCACATAGGCGTTGTTGTTGATCCTCTTTAGCACCTTGAATGGTCCATCGCCTCTTGGCTTTAGCTTGGAGTCGCGTTCCTTGGGGAAGCGGTCTTTACTCAAGTGTATCCACACAAGGTCGCCCTCATCAAAGATCATCTATTTCTTGGTCTTGTTTAGCCTTGAAGCTTGGCGAAGGACTTGTTGCTCGATAGTAGCTCGTGTGTCTTCATGGAGTTTCTTCATTGTTTGGGCACGCTTGACAACGTCCATATTGGCACGTTCATGAAGTGGAAGTGGAAGGAAATCGAGCGCGGTGAGAGGCTCGAAGCCATAGACGATCATGAATGGGCTCCTCATGGTGGTGGAGTGCTTGGCGCAGTTGTAGGCGAACTCGGCGTGTGGAATGCATTCCTCCCAGTCTTTAAGGTTCTTCTGTATCAACACCCGGAGGAGTGTGCCGAGACTTCGATTGACGATCTCGGTTTGTCCATCGGTTTGAGGATGCGAGGCGGACGAGAAGAGGAGCTTGATGTCGAGCTTGGCCATGAGGGTCTTCCAGAAGTAGCTCATGAATTTTACGTCGCGGTCGGAGACGATTGTTCTTGGCACACCGTGTAGCCGAATTATTTCCCTGAAAAACAAATTTGCTACATGTGAAGCATCATCGGTCTTATGGCACGGAATGAAATGTGCCATTTTTGAAAAGCGATCCACTACTACAAATATGGAATCATGACCATGTTTAGATCTAGGAAAGCCTAACACAAAGTCCATGCTAATGTCCGACCAAGGTGCATGAGGAATAGGCAATGGCATATAAAGACCAAAGGGGTTGGACTTAGACTTAGCTTGGATACATGTAGTGCATCGTTGAACGTGGCGCTCCACGTCGCGCTTCATCTTTGGCCAAAAGTAGTGAGTGGAGAGCATGTCATATGTCTTGTCACGGCCAAAGTGACCCATAAGGCCTCCACCATGGGACTCTTGAAGAAGCAAAAGTTGGAGAGACGATTTCGGAATGCAAAGCTTGTTTTGTTTGAAAAGAAAACCCTTATGCAAATAGAAATCATCAATCCCTTTGTCTATTGAACATTGTGCAAATATTGGTCCAAAGAAAGAGTCGGATGCGTACAAAGATTTGATGTCATCAAGACCCAAGACATTGACTTCGAGTCGTGTAAGAAGGCTTGTGTTTTTGCGAGACAAGGCGTCCGCTACCACATTTTCTTTGCCCTTCTTGTATTTGACAATGTAAGGAAAAGACTCCATAAACTCAACCCATTTTGCGTGCCTTTTACTCAAGTTGGCTTGGCCCTTAAGATACTTCAACGACTCATGGTCGGAATGGATGATAAATTCTTTGGGCCAAAGATAGTGTTGCCACACTTGAAGAACTCGAACCAAGGCAAAAAGTTCTTTGTCATAAATGGGATAATTGAGGCGTGTACCATCAAGTTTATCACTATGGTAAGCAATAGGACGCCCATTTTGCATAAGGACGCCACCAATGCCAATACCACTAGCGTCACATTCAATCTCAAAGGTTTTTGTGAAATCCGGCAATGCAAGAAGTGGTGCTTCGGTGAGCCTCTTTTTGAGCTCATCAAAAGCCTTTTGTTGTGATTTTCCCCAAACGAACATGACATTTTTCTTGGTCAATTCGTTGAGGGGGCAAGCAATGGTAGAAAAATCTTTCACAAAGCAACGGTAAAAGGCAGCCAACCCATGAAAACTACGAAGTTCACTAACATTTGTTGGGATGGGCCAATCTCGTATGTCCTTGACTTTTGAGACATCCACTTCTATGCCATTAGAAGACACAACAAAACCAAGGAAAATCAGCTTGTCTCTTGCAAAAGTGCACTTTGGGAGATTAGCATAAAGCTTTTCATGACGAAGGATTTGAAGGACCTCCTTAACATGAGTAACATGCTCCTCTAGTGACTTGCTATAGACAAGGATGTCATCAAAGTAAACAACTACACTCTTCCCAATGAGAGATCTCAAAATATGGTTCATGAGACGCATGAAGGTAGATGGGGAATTAGATAAGCCAAAAGGCATAACCAACCATTCATAGAGACCAAGCTTGGTCTTGAAGGCGGTTTTCCACTCATCACCTTCGGCCATGCGAATTTGATGGTAGCCACTACGAAGATTAATTTTCGAAAATATAGTGGCTCCACATAACTCATCAAGCATGTCATCAAGACGCGGTATAGGATGTTGATAACGCATGGTGATAGCATTGATTGGACAGCAGTCCATGCATAACCGCAACGTATCATCCGTTTTTGGGACTAGAATCACGGGGACCGCGCTTGGGCTAGTGCTTACTTGGATCAAACCTTTGGAGACGAGTTGGTTGATTTGACGCTCGATCTCCTTCATCTCTTCCGGTTAAATGCGTCTGTGGCGCGGTTTGGAAGTGGTGCGGGTATGAGGTCGATGCGGTGCTCGATTCCACGAAGAGGAGGAAGGCCATGAGGAAGCTCTTCGGGGAAAACATCTTGGAATTCCTGCAAAATAGCCATCAAAGAAGGAGGAACATTTGTCAAGTCATTAGTTCCTTGCGCTAGTCCCTTGCATATGAGGACATAGTGCAAGATGGATGGGTTGTTCCGCACTTCTCTCATCTCACTTTTGGTGGCAATAAGAACACTCTTAGTTTTTCCACTCGAGTTTGGCTTGTAGCTCTCACTCACTATGGTGTGGTTCTCTCGCTCACCACTCTTCTCACAAGGTGCTTTTGCGTATTGCGCCCTCGCTAAAGCCTTTGCATTGTCCGCAATTATTTGGCTAGGAGTCATTGGTTGCAACACACAAGTTTTGTCAAGCCATTTGAAGGTGTAAGTGTTTGAGTGACCATTGTGCAAAGCATGCTTGTCGTATTGCCACGGTCTTCCGAGCAACATGTGACAAACTGTCATGGGGACCACGTCACATTCCACCGTGTCCTTGTAGTGCCCAATTGAGAACGTCACCGAGACAGTGTGCTTGATCTTGACGGATCCTTGGTCACTTAGCCATTGGACATGGTAGGGGTGCTTATGCGGATGAAGGGTGAGGTTGAGTTTCTCACACAATTCCATGCTTTCAAGGTTGTGGCAACTCCCTCCATCGATGACAACTTTGATGGACTTCCCATTGATGCCGGCGCGAGTTTGGAAGATGTTCGAGCGTTGGTCTTCATTCTCGTTGACTTGGGTAGTCAAGACCCTTGTGAGTGGACTTGCGTCATGCTCACACACAAGAAGTTCTTGGTCCTCTTCTAAATGTTGCCTTTCCATGGCTTCCTTGACCCTTGCATCAAACTCTTCTTCACTCAAGTATTCTTCATCGCCGTTGTCATGGATGAACAAAACTTTCTTGTTTCCACATGCATTCGACTTGTGTCCTTTGCCTCCACACTTGTAGCAATCACCATTGAATGGTTGATCATCCCTTGTGTGTTTGCCACTTGGGGGTTGTTTTCCTTGAGGGAGAGTTGGCTTGAAGGGAAGCTTGGTTGTACTTGAGGAGCTTCCACTTGGTGTTGTTGGAGTAGTGGTTGATGCTTGCTTGTAGGTGAAGTACGTCTTTGGCTTGTTGTACTTGATGTCCTCTTGCACTTGGCGCTCGGCCTTGGATGCGATGTTCACAAGCTCAACCATGTTGTTGTACTTTTGGAACTCGGTGATGCGCTTGATGGGATGGTTCAAGCCATTAAGGAAACGTGCCATTGTTTGCTCATCTCGCTCTTCAATGTTGGCACGGATCATGTTGAGCTCCATTTGCTTGAAGTACTCTTCCACGGTCTTTGTCCCTTGACTAAGCGTTTGAAGCTTGTTGAAGAGGTCACGCGTGTAGTGTGAAGGAACAAAGAGGGATCTCATATGAGCCTTCATATCTTGCCAAGTTGCGATTGGAGGCTCTTGTTTTGCTTAATGAGCGAGTTGGACTTGTTCCCACCAAAGGTTGGCATACTCATCAAACTCGAGGGATGCCATGGCCATCATCTTCTCATTGCTATAGTTGTGCATGCGGAAGATCTTGTCGGCCTTGAGTTCCCAAGAGAGATATTCTTCGGGCTCATTGGAACCGGTGAACTTGGGCATGGTGAACTTGAGCTTGCCGAAAGTTTCTTCTCCATTGCGATTCCGGTTGCGGCGGTTGCCATGATTTGGGCGGTCATCATCATCATCCGAGATCTCATGTCTTGCTTGGTGATTGTTGCGTTGCTCTTGCGGTTGTTGAGGCGCCGCGTTTGGTGGTGGAACTTGTTGTTGACGACGAGCTTGAGGAGCTTGCTCGTTTTGTTGACGCGGTTGAGGAGGAGGAGGAGGTTGATGGTCCTCACAACGAGCTTGGGGAGCTTGCTCTTGTTCGTGTCGTGGTTGATGTCGAGGAGCATTGTCTTGCACCCTATGGCGAGGAGGACGTCGAGCCGCATGCGTAATGGGCTGCTCTTCTTCTTCTTCTTGGTGTAGAGGAGGCTCGTCATGAACATCATGTTGGCGACGTGGACGCTCATGTCGATGATGACGCCTTGGGGGATCTTTGAGTGCTTCACGTCGACGGTGATCTTGTTCGTCCTCTTCGGATGCTTCACTTGTTGTTGAAGGTACATGTCGACGGCGATGGCCTTGACGGTCCATGTGAGGTTGCTCTTGTTGAATCACAAGTGCCCTTTGTTGTGGTCGGGTCGCTTCGCGTCTTGGAGGTCTTGCGGAGAGGTCACCATCATAGCTTGACGTTGCGGCGTGCCGCGGAGATGGTACCGCTTGCGAAGAGCTCATGGATTGGAGAACGGGTCCATCCCGGTGTCTTGAAGCGTGACGGCGGGGTGCACTTGATTCACTTGAGGAGTGCCGAGATGAGCTTGATTCGCGCGAGCGTGGCCTTGCGAGTCCATCAATGAGGCGTTGAAGCTTCTCATCCGTTGAGGCGAGTGCACGACCGAGAGCTTCATTTTGATGACCGAGGTTGTGTTGCATGGCATGCATTTGGCCACGGACTTTTTCGAAGCGGTTGTCGATGTTCTTGAATTCCACACGGGCCTCGCTAAATTGTTCATCTTGGCGTCGCTCGAGAGCGTCACAACGATAGTTGAATTCTCCTCGGACCTTCCAATGGTCCCATCTTGTCATGAATTGTGTGTCATCCTCCGGAGGTTGAGGTGGTTGGGATGGCTCTCCATGCCTGTCCATGATGCAAAGCCAACAAGGGTTGTATATGGAGAATAAGGGGGCGGAGAGTTAGCCTTTTACCTCACCTTGGATATTATATCAAACCAATTGCCACACAAATGAGTGAAAAGCGTGCAAAGTGAAATGGCAAGAAACTCTCAAAGGCTTTTGGTGGAAGGTTAGGATTGTGGAAAACCAAACGAAACGATCCAAGCTAAAGGTTATTGTCCTACGTGGTAAAGAACCAAAGATCAAAAAGCAAAAGGAAACGATCTACAAAAACACGAAAAACACACACGTGGAGAAAAACGGGGTTAGCACGACTATGAAAATGAGCACAAAAGGTCCTAACGAAGACTACGCTCGGTTGTCGTGCCAACACAAGGAGAGACCACAACTCGTTTGCCAAAAGAGGATAAGCAATAGATTTGTGCACTTGCCTCGGTGCGCTCTTTCTTCTCTCTTGTTGGCTTACAAGCTTGGTATTCTCTTTGTATTGGGAGACTATGTATCTTTCTATTCTATCTTTTTCTTTTCCTTTTTTTTGATTCTTTTTCTTTTTCTCCCTTGCTATGCTACTATGTTAGCTTTTGTATTTGGCCTCACACTCTCACTGTCCGAAGGCAAGTGCACAATGCTTAGACAAACACAAAATGAGTTGCTCTCATAGGATAGATACACACAAAGGAAGATATGGGGCTGTCAAGGTGGTGCAAGTTATACCTTTGGTATTGTTGACGACTTGCAACCGTTGTTGGGGGATGATGTTCGAGTGTCGCGGTGTCGTTGAGCGCGGGATGACATTGATGCGGAAGCTGTTGTGAAAATGGCGACAAACACGCGAAACACGAACAAGCGAGGTGGAAAAAGTCAGCAAACGAAATTGAGGTGTCAACGGGCGAGGAAGAACGGTCAGAGGCGAGCGGTAGTACCGCTTGCAACAACCGGTAGTACCGGTGAGCGGTAGTACCGCTTGTACTACCGGTAGTACCGGTTACTTGCGGTAGTACCGCTTGCACGGCCGGTAGTACCGCTTGGCACAGGACTGGAACGAGATGATCTTGCCAAAAACCTCAAATTCGTGGGAAATCTGACCGAAAGGCTGGGCTAGAAACAACAGGGGCTATAGATCGACTCCCAAAGCAACAGATCTATGGACCAAAACCACGAAAAACTCACCAAATCCAGAGATCGATCCGAAGGCAAATTGGGGCTCTTTTTGGTAGGATTTTCGTTTTTAAGGCGGATAAAAGAAAAATTGGGGGGAAATTCGTGATCAACCGTGCTCTTGATACCAATATGTTAGGGGTAACCCTAGGGTTGGCCCGATCTTTCATGAATTCCACGTGAAACGAGGGAAAGAGGTGGTCGGGGGATGAAATCGAGGAAAACGATGAAAACCACGAACACACACACACCAAAACACGATACACGCCTACTCCTCACGCCGGTGGCAACCGGTCCAACATAATCTCTAGGATCGGTGTTGGGCGAAGCTCGCTCTCCACGCCAACAACGGGGGATGAGGTGCTTGGTGAGATCTTGACGACTTGGTGGCGAGAAACCGAGAACCCAAGGCCTTGTACAACTTGAACGCACTAGGCAAGATCCAAGAGGGGGGTGGATAATCCGGTGCTCCTTGGTAGGAGCATGAGACCAATAGATATAAGTCCTCAAAGGGTTTCCTTAATATCTATTATTATCCAAGTCTAGGGTTTACAATGGAGGGTGGGGCTATATAGTCCAGCCACAAAACAGGGTAGTTTCGAACGAAAAGGTAAATTATAGGTAGGGTTACAAGGCAGGGCGAACTTAGGCGATCAGGGTCGGCAGACCGGTAGTACGGTTCGGCAACCTAGTACGGTGGTAACGTAGTACCGCTTCGAGCGTAGTACCGCTTGAGGGCTGGAGCTTCCGTCGGAGGCGCCTGTAACGAGCGGTAGGAGGGGGCGGTAGTACTGTCTGTGAGTACCGGTTCTGGACCGATAGTACCGCCATGCCTGGGTGGAGTGGTGCTTCTGTGGCGAGCGGTAGGAGGAGGTAGGACCGCTTGAGCTAGTACGGTCGTCTCAACCGTAGTACCGCTTGCGTCTGGCAATGATGGTTGCTTCTCCTCCGTTCCTTGGGTCCTTCTCTTCGTACCTGATGATGCACAGTGTATGCGTGTGAAGTAGCAAGCCATCCAAGGGTGTGTCGAAGTCACACAAGGAGAGGAGCGAGTTCACCTTAGCTTGAAGGAGTTTGGCTCGGGCGCGAGTCATGAGTCCACTTGGGGAGCTCGTGGGAGTAGATGTAGTAGCGGTCGTAGGACGGGCTGCATCATTTTCTATGGCGCATGAACCAGAGGGGAGTAAGTTTGGCTGAAGAAAGTTGTTAGACATACACTTATTTAATGCGACGGAGGGAGTAAATACGCTGCGCGCTGCTGCATCGATTGGTTGCACGCAAAATAGCTAGACTGCGACGCGAGAGGCAGCTGCATACATGGTGTAGCCCGCCCCGCTCAGCGCCCTCGCATGACACGCTCGGTCCAACGGTCAATGAAGTGTGCCACAATGTACCTTATATTTATTACATATTTTAGATTTTGATATTTTTTTCTTATATACATAGTCAAAGTTTAGAAATATTGACTTTTTCTATTGCGCATGAACCAGAGGGGAGTAAGTTTGACTGAAAAAAGTTGTTAGACGTATACTTATTTAATGCGATGGAGGGAGTAAATACGCTACAGCGCTGCTACGTCGGTTGGCTACATGCAAAATAGTTAGACTGCGACACGAGAGGCAGCTGCATGCATGGTGCAGCCCGCCCCGCTCAGCGCCCTCGCATGATACGCTTGGTCCAATGGTTAATGGAGTGTGGCACGCTGTACCTTATATGTTCATGGAAAAACGATGGGAGCCAATCAGATTCCAGAATCATCCATCCCACGGATCGCCAAGAGCTAGCCGCGAAATCCTTCTAAGAGACGCCAACTAATCAGGTTGCAGAACAAGCCTTTCCACGGATCGCCTAGAGCCACCCGCGGAATCCTTCTAGAAGACGCGATCGGACAGCCACAGTGTCGCGCTAGGGTTAGATCTACGTTCCACATTCGGCCTTAGGGTTAGCTGGGTTTAGGATGTAGTCAACGGGGTTTTCACAAGTTTGACCAGACATTCAAATGTGCATAACTAATTCAAAAAAATGAAAAAATACAAAACCTTCGCATGGTGTCATGTTATGTGACATAGTTGTGAGAAAAAATATAAAACTTGGTCTATTGATCATATTTCAAAAAACCCTTCACAACTACTAGACCACCTAGCAAGTACAGTTTTCTAACTTGAGTATCTCAAACCTTTTATTCCATCCCTGGTGAAAAAGACAAATCCTGCCGAATCGGCTGGAAGTGGGTAAGATATGAACTACAGGTACATGATTTCATGCTGATAATTTTTTGTAAAAATCATTTTTAGGTTCACAACATGTATTTCATCAGAGATCCAATGCTAGTTTTGTGAGCCTTAGCCCCTAGATAAGAATATTTATAAAAACCCTTCAAAAAGTTTGACCAGACATTCAAATGTGCATAACTAATTCAAAAAAAATCAAAAAAATACAAAACCTTCGCATGGTGTCATGTTATGTGACATAGTTGTGAGGAAAAATATCAAACTTGGTTTTAGAAATGATCGAAAAAAACTTGCTTAGAAATGGGGTGGTTTACCCTAGCTTTGGAGCCCATTTCTACCATATTTTGGGTGAGGGTGAGTTGTACTTCACAAAAGGGATCAGGATGAGGATGAGTTGTACTCTACATATGAGAAAAACGTTGGAAGCTCATACAAACATAGAAAAGTACACATAGCTACATTTGTTGAAATTCAAATTTACCATCATATTTGAATTTTGTCCAAATTATCAACAACAAGTGCCAAATTATTATAATAACAAATGTTTAAAACAACAACAACTGCCAAATTATTACAATAACAAATGTTTACAACAACAAGTGCCAAATTCAAAGTCTATTTCTTTTGGCTCTTTTTACCCCTCGTTTTCTTCTCCTTCACAAGTTTTACACCACACAACAGATTTATGCTCTTCTTTTTCTTAACATTACCATCTGGCCTCCCCACAGCACGTCCAAGAGTCTTCTTCACCTCCTGCACCTCCTCAACAACACAATCTGGCACCAGAGCCTCATCAACATGGTCAGTTTGCACCAGAGCCTCATCAACATGGTCAGTTTGCACCACAACCTCAACAACATGCTCATTTTGCACCAGAGCCTCAACAGCATGCTCATTTTGCACCAGAGCCTCAACAACAGGCTCATTTTGCACTAGAGCCTCAACAACATGCTGATTTTGCACCAGAGCTTCCAAATCAGAAATGGTGTGCCCTAAAGCCTCAACAGTTTGCACATCATCCTCCAAAACAAATTCAGAATGCACCTCAGCAGCACCAAACATGCTCTGGTTAGTTCTCTTCTTTCTTTGGCCATTGATTCTTGCCCTTTTTACTGGCCAGCATTCTTCACCAACAAGAGGTGGGCCTTTTTCTCCACGCTTCCTCCTGAAAACAAGCAAGTTAGCTGGGGTAGAAAATCATCAACAAGAAATGGGATAGATTTTGGATGAACATACTTTGGCTTTTCAGCAGTGTATCTGCACTTGGTAGAGCCAGCTCGGTGTCCAAGTTCTTCACAGAGTTCGCATATATTCTTGTTACCTTTTTGGGCCCTTTTTGGCTTGGCATCTTTCTTTCCCTTCTTGCTGAAGGGATACGGGTAGGCTACACTAGCGCAAATCAAAATTTTCTACCGCGTAAACTAGAAATACTGTTGTCATAGATCACGGGATTACTACTAGACGCGCAGTTGCGGAATCGATGAAGTGCGTCGAGGCAGTGCAGACGTTCCACGTCTCCTCCTTATCCTCGTCCCACAAGAAGCTCCCCTTGCGCGGCTCGTCCAAGTGCCACAGATGCGGCACCTCCGAGGTATCCACACGTGCGGGGTGGAAGCGTCAGACGCCGGACTTCTAGGTCCGCGCGTGCAACACAGGCGTGAGGAGTGGCGGCTGGGTGGAATGGTCTAACCCTAGTCAGCTCGCCCCACCCTCTCTTATATAGGAATCCCTAGTGGGCTTCTACATTAGCAGCCCATTAGTAGCCTAAGCCTGGTCTAATTCGGATCCAATCCTCATTAGGCTTCCAGCCCCTTAAGTGTGTGACCCTATAGGTTCATATACGTGTAGACATGACATGAATACAGTTATTCTGTCAATAGTTGGTAGCGGCCTCTAGCAAGACGTGCCAACTCCTAAACGCATACAAAGAACATATCGGACGAACCATCACAAGGTTTAGTACATGTCTTTCCCTTTGCCTCACGATATTTGGTCTAGCTCCAAGCTGACCTCTCTTTCTCAATACCGTAACTCGGAATCCCTTTACTAGGTTAACTCTTAACCTTATGTAGCACGACCATGCATTTCTGGATCCGATCACTCGAGGGGGCCAGAGATATCTCTCTCAAGTAGAGAGGGGGAAATCCCATCTTCATTGACCATGCCTTGCAGCATGCTTTAGGACAAACCTGAAAGCTACCTTTATAACTATCCAGTTATGGAGTAGCGTCTGATAGCCCCAAAGTATGTCGATCCACATCTCAAGTACATGCGACAATCTCAGGTCTAAGGACAAAACGTACACGATATGTGTAGAGAGAGAGAGCTGCAACTAATTGCCAGTCTCAAGTTGGGTCAGTCCAACCCCATTTTCATAACATGTGTCCACATCATTGGTTTGACATCTCCATGTCTATGACTTGCGAAACATAGTCATCAACCAATCGATGTGCTAGTCTAATATTCACGTGTGTCCTCACATGAACTCCGACTAGGGACAACTATTAAATAACCAAACAAGTAAAGAGTTTCACAAACAATTCACATAATTGCCAATCAATACAAGTTGTCTGATATGGATATTCAAGGAACATTACAATAACTCATGGATACATATGAAATATAATCATCTCTATGATTGCCTCTAGGGCATATTTCCTTCACTTGCTTCTCCCACCTTTCTCAAACCAAGCCTTGAATCTACTTTGCTTGGGCCTGCCAGCCTTTATTTTCATCAAAGGAGGACACAAGGAGAACTGAATGTCCACTTCAGGCCACTGAGACTGATTTGTAAGTGCTGGAATTGGTGTTCCATATGCAGCCTTGAATTTTGCTACAGAATAATACTCATGCAGATATGGGTGCATATTTAGCTTATGTTTGGAGGCCAAGAAAAGTATGGCATGCTCATAAGGCTTCCTAGTGTGTGCCACTCAAGGCATGTGCATTCATGCAATTGAGTGTCAACAACATGCCTCCTGCCAGTCTTTGTATCTCTGAATTCAGCACCCCACAATGAGGATTTCTCAACACGCAAATGTGCAAGATTTACTCTGTTGACCACCTTTGCACAACATCGAAGCTTATCTCCTTGAAGAACATCACCAAGCCTTCTTCTCAATTCCCACAACCTCATGATCATGATCCTGATCCGTCAACCATGTCATGGACGGGCAAGTCTTTTAACTCCTTCACTTTGTTGTTGAAACTTTGCCAACTTATTGTTGATATGATCACGTTTGATGGCATTGTTATAACCTGACATGTACCATAAAAGGGAATGGGAGGTTTCCAACCATGTACAAAACTTGACCCTATCCTCCTTAGAGCATGCCGCCTTAATCTTCTCAAGGTAATATGAATGTGTCATGCGGTGTAAGATCTTGTCACGGCCACATGCGTCCAAAATCATCTCCTCTGAATTTTTTGATCAAATTCATCCACATATGGCTGAAGAACTCCCTCTGCTCAGCATGAGGGAAAACAAACTTCACTGCATTTTCTAAACCCTTACATGCATATGAGTGCACTGCCAATGGAGAGACTGGCCCTATGCATCTTTTCAACTGCATCATAAACCATGTCCATGATGCCTCTGTCTCAGACTTAAACATGCCAATAGCTATAGGGAACATCCAATTGTGTCCATCTAAAGCATTGCATGCTGCTAGTTGACCATTCCACTTTACAGTCAAGAAAGATGAGTCTATACTCAAATATGGACGGCACCCTGCTTTGAAGCCATCGATGCAAGGCTTTAAAGCCATGAAGAATTTAGAGAAGAAGACTTTCCCATCATCTGTTACCTCAGTATCTATCTCCACAACACTGCCAGGTGACCTCTTCTCTACTTCTGCTTTGAAGTTATAAAGCATTCGAAAGGTATTTGCCCAATCACCATATAGCTCTTTCATTGCCCTTTGCTTTGCCTTCCACACTGTAGTATAATTCATCTTAATGGGGTACTGCTTTTCCAAGTCTATTTTCAGTCTCTTTACAATGTTGTTTGGTGTTGTGGCTAAAATGGGCTTGATCTTTTCTGCAACCCATAATTGTGATGTCATCTTTGTAACTATTTGAGAACTTGTAATGTAAGTATGAGGTTTTGGAATTTGATTCACTCTTATTGTCCTTCCATCAGGTTGGCGTCTAGCAAATATATACCACTTGCAAGGCTTCACACCACCATCATAACCTATGCATTTTGCATAGAACTTATTTTTATCAGTCCACATAGTCTTGGTAGCAAACTCACGTTTGACTGCATATGTCCTGAAACACATCCTGAATTCATCCATGCTTGGAAACAATCTCCCAACTTCAATAACTGGGTCCTCTTTGTCATAAACTGTTACTAGCTCATCATCATGTGCATCATCTACATGAACTGCAGCATTTTCCAACAACTCTAGATCTATATCTGCCTCTTCATCTCTTAAATGGTTATCACCATCATTTGCAGCTTCATCCCTCTTCTTCTCCTTGTCTCTGTCATCTATAGGAATGCCAAAAAGCTTTGCCATTTCAATGTCATCTATTGGTGCAATGACCAAATCAGTCCAGTCATGTATCTCAACTGAATTCCAATCAACAGTTACAATCCTTTGTGCATTAGCATCTGCAGCCTCCCCTTGTGCATTAGCATCATTCTCCACTGTTAACACTTACAACTCAGTAAGTATAGGCATTACTTGCCTTTATGCAGCCCAATCATCCTCGACCATCTGCGCAGCCAGCTTTGAGGCCACATATCCAACCCTCGAATCAGGTTTCAGATCAATGAGCTCTGCTAAAACCAGAACAATTTTGCTTGTCAAACCGTTTCGCTCATCAATTTCATCAACTATATGTTCCCCTGTCTCAATCCTAACATAGTCATATTTGCAATCATCAAATCATAACAAAGAAACTTCTTGCTCTGGCCCCCAAACCACACTATCCCCAATTTTTTCCACCATTTTCCTCACCACCTCCTCTCCCATGTTTAATAGATCTTGGGGATCAACATGTTCTAATTCCACCTCCCATTTAACAATTGTGTCTCTCTCAATGAGTTGCATGCTGCCATCAACTAAAACGGCCCTAGAGGGAAAGAAATGAAGGGTTTCGCAACATAGTAAATCAAAAAAATTCGACGGATGCGAACAAGAAAGCCAAGATCTAATCTAGGAGATGCAATCAATGAGAGAGATAGATGAGATCGTCATACACTTGAAGAAATCGCGCAGCAAAAACGTTCAACAGAACATGGGTGATGTAGTCGAACTAGCTGTAACACCCTCATAATCGGACCTATGCAAGTTTTAGCGAAACCCGCCAAACCCGCATAGAAACGATTCAAAGGTGCCCACCAGGCACTTTCGCGCGGGTGGAAAACGAAGTAATAACATTACACAATAGTCCTTGATGGGACCCATGAGCAGATATATATACTGACTCAAAGAGTCAAGAATACGATATACAATACAAAGATCCAAATCACCTTGAAAATGATACGTCCGACTACGGACAAGATGCAAATGAGGCTAAGAGCTGAAGAATAACCAATGGCGCCATAACCCTGCCCAAAGGAAGGGTAACCGCTAACAACGCCGATCCCAAGACCTGCTCAAACAAAAGGGTGCCGAAGGGCAAAGGAAAGAGGAGGCCAAGATCGAGGCCCGGATTACGAGGCTAGAATTCGGTCCTCGCCATAGGTATGGTGGATCAAGCGCAAAGCGACATGCACTAAACAACCTATAGAGACTCGATACAACCGGCTATCGAGAGGGATAAGAAAGACCTATTCGAACCAACTGATACTACCATCAAACAAACCCATCCCGTGTTTCCTTGAGACCAAACGAGAGGTCAACCGAGGAACTCACGATTGGCTTTACTTATTCAGTTATCGTTGCAGCAATTACTAGTCAAGTATAGATAATCGTCCTGATAAAGTAGGCAGTGGGCCGTTTAAGTTAACCATTCCGTTGTAGTTGCGGAACTTACTACAATTAGCATGAGATAACCCAAAACCCAGCAGTTGTTGGTACTTTTATTTAGCCATTCCGTTGTAGTTGCAATACTTACTAGTCAGGTACAATGGTCGCAAGCGACATCCCAAACAAGCAATTGTGGGCAGTTTTATTTAGCCATTCCATTATAGTGAAGCTGATTACTAGTCATTATAAAGTCAAATTTATAGCACTACTTTAGTTATAGTTGTCTATGATCGAGATACTGTGCTCCAAGTCGTCCATAACATGACACGGCCAGAAAGTTTTAACCGCCGGGTGCACAAATAGCAACACACACTCGATCAACCTCGAAAAACCAAATCAAAACCCAATGAGGCTTTCACGACAAAGCAATCACGATTCAGAAATATTTGGGGCCACCCATTGAGTAGACCAAGCGAAGCCAGCTGACTCCGAGACGGACTCAAGGTTTGCGACAATGGCTGTAAACGACTGGGAACCCAAAACTGGGCTTGTCGATACCGCGAAAACATTCCGCTTACCTAAACAGTACAGTGTGCTCCTCGCACAATCGTAAATAATATAGTAAAGCATGGCATAAGTACAGGATAGTAAATAAAACCTCAAACTAGTTTGTGGCCCCAAGAAATAAGAATGAATCAAGCTCTGGCTCAGGGGGGTCCCATAATCCTCCCGGATGTGGATAGCGCGAAAATTCAAGGAACAGGTATCAAGTACTCGGGGTCCTACGGGACACAAGTGGACGGTTAACAACCAAATAACATCTATTGCCCACCTGTGCCTCTGCTTACTTACTTCAATTTTAGTTGTTAAACAGTAAATAAAGTGAACGATAAGTAAAGCCAAGATCATCTCCAACATCAACATGCGGCAATACACCAACAACTATGGCACTTGACGACACGCAACAGCACTTGAGCAAGCGACTACGACGCACAAGTCCAACTATCTACCAAACAACAGGTAATAGGAGGTGTCCAAGGCAATATAAGGCTGCAAGGGATATCATGGGTACGAAAACTAGAGCATCGCAACACAGATAGCAATAGATCAACAGGAGGGAATAAATACTATAAAAGTAAGATAGGTAGAAGGGGGAGATGCTCGCCTGAAAAACATTGTCGAAGGGGTCATCCGAAGATCGGGCGAAGCTCACATCAACTCAACGGCCTTATCCGCAAATAAGCAAAACACTAGAATAAACACCGGATGCAATATTTAATACAACGGCGGAAGATCGGCATGATGCATGTATGATGTATGACATGGCGAAGATGCGATGCAATTGGGCAATATTAAGCGGAACCGGGGGTCCCGACAATTAATTAAACGGTTCAAGTTGTTTAGATACCCCGCAATTTAAATGTTGTTTGAACATGGCAAAATAAGTTACCGGTTCGCTACACAAATTTAAATGAGGCCAATATAAGACTAGACTTGCCCGCATATGGGCCCCATATTTAATTAGAGGTAAATCAGCATAAGGCCCCAAACCACGAATATGCATGCGAGTATGACAATTTAATATGCAACAGATTTATGTTTAGCATTTATAAAAATAGGGTTCGGATAAGGGTCACACATTAGGGGTCTCACGAACTTGGGGTTCGGGGTTTCGGGGTTCGAGGGCTCGTGGTTAAGCGGTCTCGGCGAGAACATTCTCGAACAACGGGCGATCTTGTCGCATCCGGGTTCTCGGCGGACTCGGCGTCCGGAAAGGAGTACTTGGTTCGGTGTCGGGGGCTCATCGGGTTCTTCTGGGTCGGTGTCGATCTTGTCGTTTCGAAGATCTTGTCGGTCTTGGCGTTCTTCAGGTTCGGGTTTTGGCGTCAGGAAAGTACTTGAGTTCGGAGGCGATCGTCGGTTACTTGAAGGAGCACTGGTGTTCCATGATGGAGTTCTTGTCGAGCGGTGTAAGATCTTGGCGGTGGTTGTTGCCCAACTTGTCGCACTTGTTCCTCGGAAGGCCTCGATCGACAAAATAATATCAATCGGGCAACACTTGCGGCGTCCCACACACCGAGATACTCAAAACTCCACGTGGATTGAACATTAAGATTAAAGAGCTGCGGGCAGGCCAAAGACAGGAAGAAGACACGAGGTGGGCGACACTAGCTTGGGTGGGCCATGCGGGCTCGAGGCCGAAGTGCCGGGATGCGCGAGGCGCCAAGGAGCAGCGGTGGCAGTGGCTCGGTGCGAAGCGGCGGTGGTGGTGGCGGAGGTCGCGCCGAGAGGCGGAGGGGCTCGCGGAGGAGGACGGCTCAAGGAGGCGGAGGCGAGGGTGGATGCGAGGCACCGGAGGCGGGCGGCGAAGTGAGTGCTCGAGCGAGGCGGAAGCAGCGTCGGGTGGGCGGCTAGACGGCGAGGAGCTGGTCAGTGGCGCAGAGCGAGGCCGGCAGAGGAGGCGATGGGAGAGGCGCGAGGAAGGAGCGGGAGGGCGGTGGGAGGTTGGGTCGGTGGGAGCGGCGGCGAGAGGAGGAGGAGGAAGGCGATGGGAGGGAGGCGGCGTGTCGCGTGGGCGCGTGGGCGCGTGTGGCGTGGTGCGTGTGGGCGAGGGACGGGGCGGAGTGGTGGGACCTGGGGAAGGTGGGGTCGGGGGTGGGGCGGTGGGGTGATGGGGCCGGGGACAGGAGAGGGTGGTGAGTGGGGTGGGAGGTTGAGTGGAGTGGGGCCGGGTGGGGCCGGTTGTGAGGAGAGAGAGGGGTGGGGTGAGAGAGAGGAGGTGAGAGAGAGGATTGGTGAGGTGGCAGGGTGGGTAGGGATTGGGGGAGAGGGTGAGGTGGCACGCTGCGGTTGGTGGATAGAATAGGATTGGGTGGGGATAGGATTTAGAGTTTAGGTTTTATTAGTTTTTTAAATATGTGTTTGTTTTGTTTTGTTTATTTTAAAACAAGGCTACTTTGCAAATAGTTTATAGGTAAATAAAATATCCGATACGACCGGGGTTTTGCATTTGAAATAAAGAGGGGTATTTGTACAAAGCAAAACTAGGCTTTTCGAAATAGTTCAGACAAAGAATGCATGATGATGACGATGCAATGCACAAAAACAACGCGATTTTCTAGTAGTGGTTTTGCGGGATGCGACAATTTGACACCACTAACAATGGATCTCGCCCTCGAGATCCGCCTCATGGTACCGGAAAGAAGGGCGGTGATCTGCATCTTCTCGCTTCTTGTAGATCCTCGCGACACCACTAACAAGAGGTCGTTGTCCGTGATCATCGAGAGAACACTCCGGGAAAAAAAGGTCGAAGGTAGAGGTATCAACAAATAAAGCCACCTCTAGCTTCCGTGGAAAGAGGGAACCGATGCATTCTCATCCACTTCAATGTACAAAAGCGAATAGAAGGGTAGTAGCATGGGGCCAATCCATCACGCACCCAAACTATTACTCCGCAAATCGGTGAAAAGCGTGCGACCATTCTCGAATCGATCAAGATCTCGACAATCGAGGTTGAAACAAAGGAGTGATGCACGCCGGATCTGGCGTAGAGGATGTCGTTGCGTCGGAAAACACCGGAAGGCACAAACAAAGAACAAAGGATGGTACCACAGATAAAGGACCACTCAGATAGCAGGAGGGCCGGATGTAGAAACACCGTTATCAGAGGAGGGAGCGAAAACCTAAAGGTACGACGAAAACCCAACCACGAGAATTCCTGGACTCGAAGAAAGAGACGAGAACGGATTCAAAACACGTAGAGGTAAGAGGAGAATAGCAAAGGGATAAGGAGTAAAATCAGACCTAATCAGAACTATCCAACCGATTTTGCAAAATAGTTTTGGCACTCTACTTCGGCCGTTAGCTAGGTTATCCTAAAATTTGGACTTGTGGGGTATCGCTGAGCTCGATACCACTGTAACACCCTCGAATCGGACCTATGCAAGTTTTAGCGAAACCCGCCATAGAAAGCGATTCAAGGTGCCACCAGCACTTTCGCGGGTGGAAAATGAAGTAATAACATTACACAACAGTCCTCGATGGGACCCAGATATATATACGACTCAAAGTCAAGAATACGAATATACAATACAAAGATCCAAATCACCTTGAAAATGATACGTCCACTACGGACAAGATGCAAATGAGGCTAAGAGCCACGAAGAATAACCAATGGCGTCCATAACCCCCGGACAAGCGGAAGGGTAACCCTAACGACGTCGATCCCAAAACCTGCTCAAACAAAAGGGGTGCCGACGAAGGGCAAAGGAAAAGAGGAGGCGTCGATCGAGGCAAGATGCGGCGAGGCTAGAATTCGGTCCTCGCCTACATAGGTATGGTGGTGCGGCGGCAGCATGCACTAAACAACCTATAGAGACTCGATACAACTGGCGGCTATCAGAGAGGGATAAGAAAGACCTATTCGGAACCAACCTGATACTACCATCAAACAAACCCATCCTGGTGTTTCCCCCTCGAGACCAAACGAGGAGGTCAACCGAGGAACTCACACAGTTGGCAGTTTTACTTATTCAGTTATCGTTGCAGCAATTACTAGTCAAGTATAGATAATCGTCCTGATAAAGTAGGCAGTGGGCCGTTTAAGTTAACCATTCCGTTGTAGTTGCGGAACTTACTACAATTAGCATGAGATAACCCAAAACCCAGCAGTTGTTGGTACTTTTATTTAGCCATTCCGTTGTAGTTGCAATACTTACTAGTCAGGTACAATGGTATAGCGACATCCCAAACAAGCAATTGTGGGCAGTTTATTTAGCCATTCCATTATAGTGAAGCTGATTACTAGTCATTATAAAGTCAAATTTATAGCACTACTTTAGTTATAGTTGTCTATGATCGAGATCATGCTCCAAGTCGTCCATAACCGGACACGGCTTTGAAAGTTTTACCCGGCGGGTGCACAAATAGCAACACACACTCGATCAACCTCGGAAAAACCAAATCAAAACCCAATGAGGCTTTCACGACAAAGCAATCACGATTGAGAAATATTTGGCCACCCATTGAGTAGACCATATGAAGCCGGTGACTCGAGACGGACTCAAGGTTTGCGACAATGGGGAACCCAAAACTGGGCTTGTCGATACCGAAAACATTCCGCTTACCTAAGTGCTCCTCGCACAATCGTAAAAAATATAGTAAAGCATGGCATAAGTACAGGATAGTAAATAAAACCTCAAACTAGTTTGTGGCCCCAAGAAATAAGAATGAATCAAGCTCTGGCTTAGGGGGTCCCATAATCCTCCCGGATGTGGATAGCGCGAAAATTCAAGGAACAGTATCAAGTACTCGGGGTCCTACGGGACACAAGTGGACGATTAACAACAAATAACATCTATTGCCCACCGCACTTACTTCAATTTTAGTTGTTAAACAGTAAATAAAGTGAGCGATAAGTAAAGCCAAGATCATCTCCAACATCAACATGCAATACACCAACAACTATGGCACTTGACGACTTGAGCAAGCGACTACTGACGCACAAGTCCAACTATCTACCAAACAACGGTAATAGGAGGTGTCCAAGGCAATATAAGGCTGCAAGGGATATCATGGATGAAAACTAGAGCATCGCAACACAGATAGCAATAGATCAACAGGAGGAATAAATACTATAAAAGTAAGATAGGTAGAAGGGAGATGCTACTTTGAAAAACATTGTCGAAGGGTCATCCAAGAAGATCGGTGCTCACATCAACTCAACGGCCTTATCCGCAAATAAGCAAAACACTAGAATAAACACCGGATGCAATATTTAATACAACGGCGGAAGATCGGCATGATGCATGTATGATGTATGACATGGCGAAGATGCGATGCAATTGGGCAATATTAAGCGGAACCGGGGGTCCCGACAATTAATTAAACGGTTCAAGTTGTTTAGATACCCCGCAATTTAAATGTTGTTTGAACATGGCAAAATAAGTTACCGGTTCGCTACACAAATTTAAATGAGGCCAATATAAGACTAGACTTGCCCGCATATGGGCCCCATATTTAATTAGAGGTAAATCAGCATAAGGCCCCCAAACCACACGAATATGCATGCGAGTATGACAATTTAATATGCAACAGATTTATGTTTAGCATTTATAAAAATAGGGGTTCGGATAAGGGTCACACATTAGGGGGTCTCGACGAACTTGGGGTTCCGGGGGGTTTCGGGGTTCGACAGGGGCTCAGGGTTCGACGGAAGCGGTCTTGGCAGGAACATTCTCGAACAACGGGGCAGATCTTGTCGCATCCGGGTTCTCGGCGGACTCGGCGTCCGGAAAGGAGTACTTGGTTCGGTGTCGGGGGCTCATCGGGTTCTTCCGGGTCAGTGTCGATCTTTTCGTTGCGAAGATCTTGTCAGTCTTGGCGTTCTTCAGGTTCGGGTTTTGGCGTCCGAGGAAAGTACTTGGAGTTAGGAGGCGATCTGTCATGATTCGGTTACTTGAAGGAGCGGTGTTCCGTGATGGAGTTCTTGTCGAGCGTGTAGACCAAGATCTTGGCGGTGGTTGTTGCCCAACTTGCACTTGTTCTCGGAAGGCCTCGATCGACAAAATAATATCAATCGGGCAACACTTGCATGGTCCACACACACCGAGATACTCAAACGCCACCGGACTCAACATTAAGATTAAGCAGGCTGCGGCAGGCCAAAGTGCAGACAGCGGTGGCGACACTAGCTTGGTGGGCCATGCCGTGGAAACTCGAGGCGAGGGTGGCGAGGCCGGGATCGCCCAGCGACAGGGCGAGGCGCCAAGGAGCAGCGGGTGGCAGTGGCTCGGAGGAGCCCGTCGGTGGCGAGGTCGCCGGAGAGGGGAAGGAGGCGGCGGAGGTTGTGACGCCAGGCGGAGCAGCGGCATGGGGCTCGTCGGGCGGAGGACGGCTCGAGGCGGAGCGAGGTGGGCGAGGCACGGGAGGCGGTGGCGCAGATCCGCCTCGGCAGAGTGCTCGAGAGGCGGGGAGCGCGGAGGAAGCGGCGTCGGGTGGGCGGCCAAACGCGGCGAGGAGCTCGAGGCTGGGTAGCGCAGAGGCTGCAGGCCTTCTGAGAGAGTGAGGCGGAGACAGAGGAGGGCGATGGGGAGAGGAGGCGCGAGGAAGGAGACGGGAGGGCGCGGGCCGGTAGTGGGAGGTTGGGTCGGTGGGAGCGAGCGGCCAGAGAGGAGAGGAGGGGAGGAGGAAGACGATGGGAGGGAGGAGGCGAGCGCGTCGCGTGGGGGGCGCGTGGGGCGCGTGTGGCGCGTGGGGGGTGCGTGTGGGCCAGGGGACGGGGCCGGAGTGGTGGGACCCAGGGGAAAGGTGGGGTCGGGCGTGGGGCTGGACGCGGTGGGGTGAGGCGGGCTGTGGGGCCCGGGGGACAGGGAGAGGGTGGCTGAGTGGGGTGGGAGGTTGAGTGGAGAGTGGGGCCGGGGTGGGGCCAGCGATGAGGCAGAGAGAGGGTAGGTGGGAGGGGTGAGAGAGAGGGGGTGAGAGAGAGGATTGGTGAGGTGGCAGGGTGGGTAGGGATTGGGGGAGAGGGTGAGGTGGCACGCTGCGGTTGGTGGGTAGAATAGGATTGGGTGGGGATAGGATTTAGAGTTTAGGTTTTATTAGTTTTGTAAATATGTGTTTGTTTTGTTTTGTTTATTTTAAAACAAGGCTACTTTGCAAATAGTTTATAGGTAAATAAAATATCCGATACGACCGGGGTTTTGCATTTGAAATAAAGAGGGGTATTTGTACAAAGCAAAACTAGGCTTTTCGAAATAGTTCAGACAAACAATGCATGATGATGACGATGCAATGCACAAAAACAACGCGATTTTCTAGTAGTGGTTTTGCGGGATGCCACACTAGCCTTCTCCTCCTCGCGATCCGATTCGTTCCAACGACGCTAGCGGCGGCGCCTCCGAGAGATGCACACGTAAGGTGCCGCGATTGTATCCTCCTTCCTTGGTTCAACAAGTAGGATGGAGAGATGAATTGGATCTGCAACACGACGGCGTGGTGCTATAGTGGAGAGTTTCTGCGGCAGGGCTTCGCTTACGCGCAGTCGGGAGAGAGAGAGGTGGAAGGGCAGCAGGACGGCGGCTAGGGTTGGAGGAGTAGGGGGAGGGGTGCGCCCCTGCCCACCTTATATAGGGGGTCGGCCGGCCCCCTTGGCCCCTCGTCCAAGCCCTAGGGTGTCGGCCCCAAGGGTGGAGTGGGGGGCAAGTTTCCCCCTTCCTTCTAGAAGGGTTCCCTAGGGTTTCCCCTAGGGTTTGGCCGGCTGGGCCTATGGGGCCTTGTGCCCCTGGCCCAAAGCGGCCAGGGCACTCCCTCTTAGGCCCACGCAGCTCTCCGACAAGTGGGGCCACGTTGGTCCCACTCCGGAAGCTTCTAGAACCTTCTGGTACAATACCGAATACTCCGAAACGATTCCGAAATCCAAAAACTGCTTTCCTTTATATGAATATTATTCTCCGGACCATTTCGGAACCTCTCGTGATGTCCTGGATCTCATCCGAGACTCCGAACAAAAACTCATAAACCAATTATCCATTCTATCCTAGCGTCAAGGCACATTAAGTGTGTGACCCTACGGGTTCGAGAATATGCAGACATGATCTTCTATCAATAATCAACAGCGGGATCTGGAAACCCATATTGACTCCCACATATTCATCGATGATCATATCGGATGAACCACGATGCCAGGATTCAATTAATCCCATATATGTATTCCCTTCGTCACGCGATATTTACTTGCCCGAGTTTCGATAGTTGGTATCGGTATACATAGTTCAATCTCGTTCACAGCAAGTACTTTACTCATTGCGTAATCCGATATCACTTTGTGATTAAATCCTTAACCACGTGCTTGCAAGCGGTGTTGATATCGATTAACGAGTGGGCCCGAAGTATATCTCTCCGACTCGGGAGGGACAAATTCCATCTCGATACATATAACCCACCAAGTACTTTCCGATCACCTGAGAGACACCTTTATGATCACCCTCACATAGGATGATGTTTGATGACCTCAAAGCTTTATTCCGATACCAGGGAGTTGTATTATCTCATGGTCTAAGGAATACAATATTTGACATAAGAAAAAGCTTCGCAAAGATGAACACGATGACACGATCTAATTGCTCTGCTTAATTTGGGTCTTTCCATCATATCATTCTCCTAATGACATGATCTCATTATTAACCGACAACTCATGTCTATGGTTAGGAAACCTTAACCATCATTAATCAATGAGCTAGTCCATAGAGGCGTACTAGGGACACGGTGTTGTTCATAAACCACACAAGCATCAAAAGTTTCCGCTTAATACAATTCTAGCATGGAATATAAACTTTATCATGAACAGGAATTATAATAATAATAATATCTTTATTATTGCCTCTAGGGCATAATTCCAACAAGAAATTGATGCGAAATTCGAAGGTTTGGCGCGCAATATCGTCTCCCCTGTTTTTGGCGGGCACTGTGAGCTAGCGGAAGCGAACAAAGAGCTCAACCTTAGAGAAATTAAGTGCAGAGATACGGGATATACCGATTAGAATTCCCCTCTCCATGCTCCATCTCATTCCCCCTCGCCCCGTTCAGCACACCCTCGCCTCCTCAATCTAGCATCAATGGACACGCTCAGATCTCGAATTGAGAAGAATGGGGGGGAAATTAGCTTTCAAATGGCACTCACCACCTTCGTCGTCGAACGAAAGCGCCGCTGCCTAAATGAATTGCCCTGCCGCCACCGGCGCCGAGAACGATGGGTGAGATCCGCCGCCGCCGTAGGGGAAGCTACAGTTAGTGTGACGCGCGCTCTCGGTCGGAAGCAGTTGGTTTGACTGGATGTCTCAACCGACCGGTTTGGCTTAACCCTAACCTTGAAACAAAGTTAAATGTATCCTTAACGACCGTTTTATGGCCCGTGTGGCCCTAGGCTATTAGCTGCCTCACAAACGTCGCATGCGAGCTATTCTTTTCAAAAATGGCGTGTTCCTTCCAATTCCGCGTAAAGACGTCGCATCGGAGCTATAAGCCCGTAATATTATTGATGATTATTGATAGATCGGTGAAGTGTTTGCAAAAAAATACACGCGTGCGGAAACCAATGTGGAAAGCAAAAAGAACAATTTTATGTATGTCACTACCTTTGACGCATCACTAGGTCACTTTTGCCACAATAATTTGTTTATTAACGTGCAATATTACCTCGTTTTATTCATAACGGCAGTAGAACTTGATCCATTCATTAACGTGGAATCGACCAAAACCGCAACAATACACCTATATATATTCATGGAACAAGGCAATATTGTGCACCATAGGTCGGCTTCACCACCCACATGAAGCACACGTTGGCCATCGAATTGAAGGACCACAGTCGACGTTCACATCGAGCATCATCATGGTTACGCATGCTTGATCCGGCGATTCTGACTTCACCTTCAATGACCATCGATAAAGCTCTCACCGCATACGCCACGGAACACATGTCAGTACATGGAATAGTTGGACATGTGCGCCAACGAAGGAGGGATCCATGCCAATGATTTATTGATGGTTGCAAGAGAACATATCGTTTGTAGCTATTTTTAAAATAAGAGTATCGAATTCATAGACATCTATTGGTTAAGGTTTTAATGTCACTCGCCACTATTTACCAAAGATTGCTTGGATGTTGTTTTTTATTTTAAGTAGGGGGTGTTTGAGAGAGTGTGAACAAAACAGTAATAAGTAATGAAAATAAGCAGAGAGATATTCGCGATGTAGAGTATTCAGAACTACAATAGAACTAAAGTGTCCTTAAATAATGTTGGATCCACCACTAGCAATTACGTTTAGACATGATAAGGATATATCTATAATCAGTGGCGGACCGAGAATTCGAAAAAGACCGGGGCTAATTTCTAATACCCCTAAACTATAAAAAAATTACTTCCGAATCCCCTCTAAATAACAACATATAATAACATAAGCACGGTAAAAATGCATAAGTTGAGTTTTGATAACAATATTTAACGGAAGTACAATAATAAAAGCATAAAATAGTGCGGTGGTATAATCGCATAATCAACATGCATTTTTAATACCTAATAACGAATCCTTGCTCTCATACTAGCCTACCATTTCCTCATCAATCATAGTAGAAGAACCGGAACCTACAAATACAAGAAAAATAATAATCAAAATAGTATGGATGAATACATGAGAATTGATACATAAGTTTTATTGGTAAAATGTAACTTACCACTTGCTACACATGGTACTTGTTTGTTGCATGACCTTATACTTTGGAAACAATCCAAAATCTTATCCTCTTCAATGCTTACAAATATGTCTCTCTCAATATAGCACAACAATCTATGATTCATCCAATCATTAGTCATCTTGTTTCTTAAATCTATCTTGATAATCTTCATTGCTGAGAATGCTCTGTCCACGGTTGCAATGGCAACCGGCAAAATCAAGGTCAACTCAATAAGTCGATATACCAATGGAAAGGTCTTGTGTCTCTCTGTTTGAACCATCTTGAGAGCAAGGTTCCCAAGGTCAATACAATTTGCGAAGCTCGGATCATCTCTCCCATCAACAATGAAAGTGGCAAGTTGGTTCCTAAGGACTATACAATCATACTGAGAGAAGTCATCGGCATACATTCTTGAAAGTTCAACTAACTTACCATTATGAAAATTAGAAAATGAATTCTTTGGATCAAGATAAGCTATGCACCTCAAGAGTTGAGTAGACCTTTCAGCAATGCGATTATTGAACTCGACAATAATTTGATCAAGCACCACATTGAATATTTCATGATGGAAATGGTCATAATAAGTAACTAGTTGGTTGCAACTACCCCTCGAACAACCTCTAGCTGGTATTTTATCTTCCATATTTGGCACAACAATATTATGCGCAAGACAAAAGCCTTCTGTATCTTTCAAAAGCTCATCCCAACCGGTGTTTCTTATTTTCTCTACTTCCTTTAATGTAGTACCAATCAGCCCTACAGCACGCACAATGTTTTGATCTTTCCTTTGCAAGCATGTTGATAGGTCATTAGTCTTTCCAAGAATTCTGATCATAAGATGCATTATCAATACAAACTCAAAGCTTTCCATTTTTTCCAACAAACCTGAAGCTGTGGTTTTTTGTGTTGCATTAGTAGCATCATCACTCAAATTCTCTAATACATGTAGGACAGGTTTCCACATGTGAACAAGCTGCCACAAGGTTTTATGGTGAGAGCCCCAACGAGTATCCCCTGGTCTTGCAAGATTAGTTTGTTGGTTCTTTCCTCTTCCTGTGAAGATATCACCGGTCTCAATTTGGTTCACAATATCATCATGCTGACTTTGCAATAATTTATCTTTTCTATGACAAGATGCATTAACCGTGTTGACAATCATGGTTGCATAATTAAATAAATCCAAGACAGAGGAACAACACTTGGCAACCGATACAACCACTAGCTGCAATTGTTGGGCAAAACAATGGATGTAAAAGGCATATGGATTTTCATCTAATATGCGTCTTTGCAATCAATGGAATTGTCCCCTCATATTTGAGGCCCCATCATAACCTTGACCTCTCACACTAGAGATAGATAATCCAAGAGATTTTAACATACCATCCAAAGCTATCTTTAGCGAAGCGGATGTCGTATCCGGAACATGCTTCACACCAACAAACCTCTCTATGACTTGTACCTTATTGTTGACATACCTACATAAGACAAGAAAATTATTGTTAGCATACTTTAAAATTTTGAATCACTCGAATCAAAGAAATATAAAGCCGTAGAAGCTAACCTCAAAACCAAGGCCATTTGTTCCTTAATAGATGCATCTCGCGCCTCATCAACAAGTATAGCAAACTTTTTATAACCAATGTCATCAATAATAGCTTTTAGAAGACTCATCATGCCCACGAAAAGCAAGAGCTTGCAATAGCAATTTTTTTGCAATGCCTATCATAATCATCATTCGAGATTTATATTATTTCTCGTCCTTCTTGGTTGCAGCTGCCAACACATAATCCACCCCTTGCCTCTGATTTTTAAAAGCCTCACAATATTTCCTAGCTTTATTGTGAGCGCTATTCATATTCTTACCAACATGTTGATCACAAGCTTCAATTCCATTCTTCCAATAACTAAAACCAACCCTTGTAAATGATTCTGTGCCAAAATTTTCTGCCCGTGGTTGCTTTAAAAGGAAACAATAAAAACAAAATGCAGCGTCTTTAGATACGCTATATTCCAACCAATCATACCTTTAAAACCATTTCTCCTAAAATCTCCGCATTTGACCTGCAATTAATTTTCCAGGATATTTGTGACCAAATGGTTGGAATGGACCCTTTACCAAATACTCTCTCCTAGCAGCACCTCTGATGTTCACATCTAGCTCCTCAATTGGTTTCCTAAGCCCAGGATTTGCAACAATGTCATCCGGATTAAGCTCAACACTAGCATTCTCAACATGGATGCTAGTGTTATCCACTTCCGTACTAACAACAATGTGAATATCATGATTATCTTGATGCTGGCCAGGGGACTGTTGTTGTGTGCTATCAGTTTCTTCTGTTGCGGCAACCGTAGGAGACTGGTTTGAATTGGCAAGTTGTGATAATGATGGAAAATAAGATGACACCAGTCTGATTGATGAACATGTATTTGATCTCTTTGTTCCCTTCATCCTCTAACTGTATGCAATCAGACAAAATAAAATGAGGAAATAATTCAAAATCAGCAGAACATAATTATAGCAGTACTAGCAATTCTTGGAGGCTCTGCTTATTTCGTTCTTCATTATTTGGTGCATTTAAGTTCAGACTTTACACTGGAAATTTGAAATCAATTAATCCCTAGAATCAATCATTTAGAAGAAAGAAATTACGAATTAGAGGGCTTGGAAAATCAAGGCATGAGCAGACCGAAGAGCTTCTGCAGACTGCTTGGAAAATCACTGCTTGGAGGCTCTGCTTCTGCAGACTGCGGTGCAGGCAACGTACGTGGAGTGACGGATCGCAGAGTATCAGAGTGGAGGCAGGCGGCAGGCCTGGGCGGCTTGGTGACGAGAGGAGGAGTGGTGGCGGTGGGCCGGCGGGTGAAGGCCAGTGCGGCAGGCCTGGGCGGTTGTGCGGCGAGAGGAGGAGTCGTACTGGGAGTCGTTGAGTCGATCGACTCGAGGGAGAAGAGGAGGTCGAGCGACGATTTCGATTCGATCAATCTTTTTTTTAAGAAGGTAGTCGACGCAACGCAGGGCGAGAAAACTGGAGCTATCGAGATTGTGCCATCCTATCGATGTATCGATCGTGCAATCCTGGTGTGGTGAGCAAGTGTTGCTTCTCTTCCTGGGCTTTTCTAAGTCAAGCCCTGGTCATGCTAGCCCAACAACACGGGTAATTATTTTTTTCCAAAATTTACAAAGAAATTACAGGTACTACGTGGGCTAAGACCCGGGCTGTAGCCCGGGCTGCCCAGGGCCCAAATCCGTCCCTGTCTATAATGTCATTCATGTATATGTATGAGAGAAGCACTATGCCATCTGGCTGCAGGAGCGCAAGGACATTGCGCACTGGGAGGCGGGGCCCTATAACGGCCCTACAATTGGGAAGGCCTCCATGCCTTCTAGGATGGCTTGGACGTCAACGACCGTCCTCGCCAGGAATGGCCTCCGCCGTCCTCGTTGCAGCCGCTCAAGCCGCCACGTATTCTTCGGCAGGCCACGGCTGACCAGGACAGGTCTAGTGCCACCGGCATCTCCTCCCCGGCGTCGTGCTACAACGCGGACGCAACCTAGGAACCAATGAAGGGTAGATTTAGCAATCTGTGTAATTTCATGCATTCATCTGTAAAGATGTGGGTAAATTTTTTGCTAAATAAAAACTTAAAGTGATCAAAGTTTCTTGCACTCCTTAAGTTTAGGAATAGCCTTGGAGAATGATCGTTATAAATTTTGACATCATCTTTATGGATTAGTGTGTTTTGGGGAAAGGAATTTGAATTCAAACTTGAGAGTTGGATTTTTATTTTTAAAAAGATTAAGATTATGTTTGAGTAATCTTATTTAATCAATAAATAATATTTAGTAACTCAAACTTTAAATAACATAACACAATCAAGAAAATGAATATTTATTAGATATATTTATTCAATGAAGAAGTTACAAAATGTAACTTATGAAGTTAATAAAGAATCTTTACAATAGTAAATTATAAAAGGAGGAATATTTACATATTGAGAATTATTACAATATTTCTTTCAAAGGGAATAAAATAAAGATTACAAAAGAATAAAATAAAGATTACAAAGGAACTATTTTATCTAAAAGTACACCTATTCTAATCTTGAATCTTCAAGTCTTTTACCTGCAAAACAAAGAACAAAAAGAAAGAAAATAAAGGTTAAGTTATTTTTACTCTCAGTAGTGAACACTGAGATGCACTGTTCCACTTTACATCATTGAGTAAATCTTTAGGGGCAAGTTTCACCAATATGAAAGAATTAAATCTTTCATAATTAATAAGCCACAGGTCAAATGATTCCAATCAGTAAGAGGGGCAAGTTTCACAAGACAGATAAATGGTAATCAGATAAAAATGTAGATCATCTCCCTGAGCATATCCATAAGGATGCAGCAGGCACATAAGCATCTTACACAACTAAATGCATGGATGTGCTATCAACACAACCACAGCTGCTCACACAAGCAAAAGAGCTCAACACAACTGTGGGCAAGCACAAGAGCACCATTTCCTTGCTCATACACACCAAGCACCAGCAGTCTAGCCATAGCCAAACCAAACCAACCACACACCAGATCATCCCAGTACTCACCAAATGGTGACATAAGAAGGGGGTGGATCAGGTGGATAGCAAGGACAAGGACAAGCTAACAGGAACCATAAGATGGATAGCAAGATCAAGGACAAGCTTCCAGGAGCTGGAAGTAGTATTAGCAGCAGCAGGAGAAGAACAAGATCAGGCCAGCAGCACAAGATAGCAAGATCAAGGTCAGGCCATGCACCACAACGACGATCGGAGAGGACCATGGTGGCGTGAATCGCTCGACGGTGGTATCGGCGACCACGGGGTCGAGGAAGAAGAGAAGATGAGGACGAGAGAGAAGGACAGGGAGAGTGGGCTGAGAGGGCCAACCCTTCAGGGAGCCTTTTGGTCTTGATCACTTGGGCCAAAATGGCCCAATAAGTCTAACAAAGCCAGCCCAACAACCTAAAGAAAGTTTTAATAATTAAGAAAATACCAAAATACCCCTAAAATTAAATAAATTCTAGAAAATAAAATAAAAATCTAAAAATTATAAATAAAATATTTTTGGATTCACAATAATCCAATATATCTAAATAAATTAAGAAATAATTTTTTATGCACATAATTTTTGATCAAGAATTTTATAATATATGTATACCTTATGGAATTTTATAAAATTAAATAAAGAAGATAAAAATAAATAAAAATCAATTTTATTATATATGAATATTGTAGTATTTTAGAAAAATACTAAATAAATGTTTTATATCATAAAAATAAATTCTTGTATTTAAATGATAATTCTTAAAAGAATTATTAAATAAATAAAAATCAAATAAAATAAAAATACAATATTCAATAAATATTAATTATTAATATTTATAAATCCTTTACTACTTAAAGGACTTTTTGTAACTAAAATAATGGGTAGAACACACAAAAATAAATAATGCATTACATTACTTTTTATAATCATTTTGCTTCTTTAAATATTGTCCTTACTATGCAACAATGATGTTTTGTAGACATAGAAGCTCAAGGTCGAGTGCAAGCATCCGACTTCACTACCTTGCAATCACAGGGCAAGTTCATCACTTGCTCATGTCCTTTGAAGAGTCTTTATCAAAGTATTTGCAAATTGTGTGTTATCATCTATATTCCAGAGAAAGAAAATATCATTTTCTCAAATAAATAAATCTTAGGCATCATCCTAAGTGATGATATAATGGAGCAATAGAACTTAGGTTTCTATTTGCAACGATGATGATCAATTAGGGACTTAATAACCCATGACATCAGTGATTCTAGTGCCGTATATTACGTGTTAACCATGAGATTTGGAATGGGACAGAGAAGTCAGCTGTATCTTCTTCCTCTCGTATGTAGTCGGATGTGCAGGTCGTGGATGTTATCACTCGTAGCATGCATATTAATTGGTAATTCGTAGAGGATATGCAGTATATGGGTGGGAACCCTCATCGTCCCATGATAGTTCTGGCATCTAACAGTATGTACAAACCATTGCCGTAATTCAATGGGTGGGCATGGTGTACACCAAGGAGGAATGCGAGGTCGCAAAGGGGGCAGTGATTGGCTTGGATCACCTACTGGGCCCCACATCACGGAATTGTGGACGGGAAAGTATGCCCGGTTGTGCAACAAGGATTTGATCTCTCATGGGTAAAGTAACGCACCTCTGCAGAGTGTAAGAACTGTAACTTGTTACTCCCTGTTTCGGGAAGGAGCTACGAACGCAGCAGGAAAGGAACTCCATGAAAGTTCTGGTCAACCTGTGAAGGATGATGGTCATAGATTTTCATAATAAAATCAATCTTTGAAGAAAGATTTACAAAAACTTCATAGTGCCAAAGACTTATAGTCCAAGGTGGTAGATAGAGCATCAAACTTCCAACTTGCATATAATGAACTTGCTAGGTAACATTGTTACTCACCCTTTCCTTTGATCCCTTGCTTAGACTCTGAAGATCCCGAAGACACGCCTATGTATGCAGCCAAATGCTAAGAAGATGTGTTCTACGAGGATCCTGACCTGTCAGGAGGTGTTGAAGGAGTGGATTACTAAATCTGCTATGGAGTAGATGGCAACGAGTCAAACTAGTGCTCTAAGTTAATTGTAACCGACGGAGCCGAGCAACATGAACCATATAGAATAAGCTGTTGAGCTCAACTCTTAGTTGGAGTTGTTACTTTTAAATTCTGCTGAAACACTTTATATTTTGGTTTGTAAGTTGAGTCTTTCCGAAGTCTTGAACCTATGGTATTGTAATAATAATAATGTGTGTATGTTTGTAATTTGGACCCGCAATGTTTCTGTTGTACAACTCTGAGGGATGTGATATTTATGAAACGGTGTTCTGTGGATGTCATGTCAACGACTATAGTGTACTACACATGCAGTGGTATGTTGGGTCACCGCACGCCACGTCGGGCTTGCGACGTCTTAATCCCCTCTACGGTTCCACGGAAATGGTCATCAGAGTGGCCTAATGAGAGCATGTACCAGTTGTGCCTCATCAACTGGGCGGAGGAGTTGGTGGCCGCCGGAGCCGACCAGGAGATGAAGGAGGAGGAAGAGTAGGAGGAGGAGTACATCACTAATCTGATGTCTATTGGAGATATGCCCTAGAGGCAATAATAAAAGTAGTTATTATTATATCTTTGAGTTTATGATAAATGTTTACATTCATGCTATAATAGTATTAACCAGAAACATTAATACTTGTGTGATTTGTAAACTAATTAGAGTCCCTAGTAAAGTCTCTTTATAATGCTAGCTTGTTGGTTAATAGATGATCATGGTTTCTAGATCATGAACATTGAGATGTTGTTAAGAACAAGATCATATCATTAGGAGAATGGTGTGATGGACATACTCCTATAGATAAGCGTAGCATAAATATCAAGTCATTTCAATAGTTCGTTTGCTATAAGCTTTCTGATACATAGTAACCTAATTCCTTCGACCATGAGATCATGCTAATCACCATCACCGGATGGATACTTTGATGACATCAAATACCACACTGTAACTGGGTAGCTATAAAGGTGGCATTGAGTGTTCGGAAAGTATGTGTTGAGGCACATGGATCAAGAGTGGGATTTGTCCATCCATATAACAGATAGATATACTCTGGGCCCTCTCGCTGGAATATCATCCAATTAGCTTGCAAGCATGTGACTGGCTCACAAGGGATCACATATCACGAGAACGAGAAAAAATACTTATCGGTAATGTTGTTGAACTAGGTATGCAGAGATACCGACGATCAGACCTGGGATAAGTAAAATATCTCAAGACAAAAGGAAATTGGTATCGTATGTAAATGGTTCATTCGATCGCAAAGTAATCGTAGAAATATGTGGGAAACATATGAATTTCCAGATTCCTCTATTGGTTATTGATCGGAGAAGAGTCTCGGTCTTGTCTACATAATTCACGAACCGTAGGGAGACACACTTAAGGATTCAATGTTGCTTAGTAGATATGGAATTTAAGTAGGGAGACCGAATGTTGTTCGGAGTCTCGGATGGGATCCGGGATATCACGAGGAGATCCGGAATGGTTCGAAGAATAAGATTCATATAAGGAAAGTCTAATTCTGGAGTTCGGGAATAATTCCGGTGTTTTCACCGGAATGATCTAGAAGGGTCTAGAAGGTTCACCGGACTGGAAGGGGAAGGGTGCATGAATGTGTCATGACTAAGTGGAATGGTTGCATCATGTCCTAGGTCAAAGGGTTGTGCAAATAAAGAGTAAAATCAAACTCCAAAATTGAAAGTCAAAAGGCAAGTTTGAAAAGTCAAACTGGGACAATGTTTCCTGGTGGAGGATGGAGAGAATCCCACTCTCCCTCCACCACAAGCCTAGAAGGAGAGGGAGTTGGGGTAGGATTCAAACTACCCTCTCCCTAGCTGCCCCTCCCTCTCATAAATAGAGGGGAGGGGCTGCCCCTCCAACACACCACCACCACCCAAGCCCGCGCCGCCGCCGCTCTAGACGCCGTCGGCCCCACCTCCTCCTCTCTGGATTCTAAACCCTAGACGCCGGGAAACCCTAATACTACACCATAACCTTATTCGGCTTAGGAGAATCCCTGCGGGATCTTCCCTCTACTTCCGACACCACGCCGTCGTGCTGCCAGAATCGCGAGTAGAGAACTACAACCTCTGCTTCCTTCTGGAACAAGGGAGAGGAAGGTCTTCATCAAGTACCGAACCTATGACCAACTGCGGAAGCGCTGCCGGAATACAGCGCCGGAAGGATCATCTACGTGATGTTGAGATCGGAAAGTGAACGACTACATCACCCACGAGAATCTGCTCTCGTTAACCGCTTTGGAATCTTCAAGGGTGAGTACTCTAATCGACTCGTTGCTACAATCTAGTAGATAGATCTTGGCTTATGTGTGTTCATGCGGTAGAATTTTTTTTGTTTTCCATGCTACGAACCCCTACAATGTCGTCGGGCCTCACCGAGGAGGAGGCGCTCGAGCTCTCCATGCGCGAGTCAAAGGCACAACGGGATCTGTACGAGGAGGCGCACTGGGTCAGGACCTTCCCGGCGCTGCAAGCCTCCATCGCTGTGTTGGCGCCTCCACCAATACCGCCCGTCCAGCAGCCTCCGCCGCCGTCACCGCCCGTCTAGAAACACCACCAGTGGGAGTCTTCTCCCCGGCGTGCGCCAGAGTGGATGATGAGGATATCCCTACTATTGAGACATCCACTGCACCTACAACAACATTACAGGGACCTCTCTCAAGAGTTCATGCACGACAACTCAGTTATTAGGTACTTTCATTTCTTGAAGTTCTTTCTAATATAAATGAGAATATGATGTTGCCTAAATCAGATATGTTTATGTTACTTAGGAATGATGGACCTATCAAAGACGGAAGAGACAAGTATTGGGGCATGGTCAGGCATGGAGATGGCCCCAAGCGTGTGAGTATTGACGATGACGTTGTAAGTGGAGATTTCAGGAATTTGAAGCCACCATAATGCTGCGAGGATGCCTGGACCAATTCCATAAGATACCAACTCATATTGATCGTCCAAGGCTTTATTTGGTGTCGTTCACCTTATTTTATGGGCCTTACCCATGTATTTTTGAGCTAGATAATATAGGAAGTTTCTAGAGACTGTTTGTGTGAAGGAAGGTCCATCTAGATGTGTTTTCGGCTGGCCTATTAGGGTTGGACGAAAATCCCCTCTTTTTCTCCATATAAACCCCCTCTCAGACGTCATTAGAACTTGGATTTTGTTTAAATTAAAAGTTTGCTATCGCTGGAACTCTCGTGTACTTTGGTTCAGTCCCACGACTGGACCAAGTCCGCCTATTCAGAATCTCACCATTATCAGTAAAGCTTTCATCTATATTCGTAATATCTTGATTGTATACTTAGTTCTTACTTGTTCTCGGTTGCTCGAAAGGATTAAGGACCTTCATAGTCAGGTAGATGGTGCTTCTGCAAAATCAGTAACCTTTAGAAGATTGATTTAGCGATTACATTGGCGCAACGTTATTGCACGTTGTAGTCGGATCGTCAAGGTCAAAATTCATCAGATCGAATTATCACATCTCATCGAAAAATCAGACTTTTTCCTCTATCAAGTGGTATTAGATTTTAGAGATATCTCTACAACACGGCCTCCTCCCACGTGTGACACGGAAAGTCAACACGTGAATAGACTTAGAGATATCTCCACAACTAATTCACAAGGATTCACTCTACATGATCATCACATTCACAAGTATGGCAAACTGTGTGTGGACCCAAATATTTGGCTACATACAAAACTCATCACTGCATTTCATTCATCAGCACTATAGGTGGACATGCTAGAATTAAAGCCACATATCAACTGCTGAAAAACTTATTCTCTACAATATGTGAGCAGGCTAAGCACATAAACTGCAAGACACCTGACTTATTGCAACCTCTAGAAAACCATCCAGCACCTTGTCAATCCTTTTCTATGATTTCATTGAAGGCTTGCCAAATTCAAATGCCTATACTGTAATCTTGGTGGTGGTGGATCATTACACCAGTATGCTTTCCTGCCTCTCGAACACCCTTTTACTGCGTCTCAGATAGCCACTCTGTTTTTGGACAATGTTGTCAAGTTACACAGTCTAGCTAGCTCTATTGTGTCTGACGGAGATAAGATTTTGACAAGTGCATTCTGGCAAATCTGTTCAAAAGCATGCACACTCGGCTCAATCTCTGTACAACTTATCACCCGCAGTCTGATGGGCAGACCAAGTGTGTGAATCAATGCTTAGGGATGTTTCTTCGCTGTGCAGTATCTGCCTCTCCTATAAAATGGAATATTTGACTCGCAAAAAAACCCCGCAAAATACTGGTCGTCCTTTCATTGGATGTGGCATGTTGGCAGTTTCATCTGCTTCAACCTCCCCTTAGGCTGACGAGAGCACATTCTCTGAATTCATGCAACAGCTGGCACCTGCAAGTCGTCACATGAAAACCGTTGTTGATGGACACAGATCATCCCGTGAGTTTCAGATTGGTGATCATGGTACTTCTGAAACTTCAGCCGTACGTCCAGAAATCTGTGGTGCATCGTCCATACCCCAAACTGACTTTTAAATACTTTGGGACATTCACCATCCTGGCAAAGTATGGCTCAGTGGCATATATAATGGAGCTTCCATCTTGTGTCACAACTGAAATCATCCTGTTGTGTCACAACTGAAATCATATGTGCCAGACCATACTCCAATGTACACTGAGTTGCCCACTCCGCTGCAATTGGACGTGGCTGATCTTGTTCTAGAACAGATACCTTATCGTCGTGTGATCAAGAAGGCCAATGCTGCTTACTTGCAGGTGCTGATCAAGTGGTCGGTAATGTCGGCTTCTCATGCTTGCTACCTCAGAAGACTATGAAGTCTTGCAGTGTCGCTATCAGGACGACACGGCTTCTCTTGCTCCCCGTCTTGTTCCTCTCCTCCTCCAAGACGCATTGCGCAGGCAGGACACGGCACCAGCATCGGCATCGGCATCGGCTGCAGCAGCTCCGTTCTCCTTCAAGTACATATAGTCTCCAATGCTTGATTATTTTGCCGGTTTCAACCATCCCGAAGCTTGCGGGCGAGCCGCAACATCTACGTACATGCCACTTGGGTTTCCCGTTGTGCTGCAAATTTGCCGTATGAGCGGGAGAAAGTAAGCTGACAGATATGAGATCTCCGTTCAGCTTGGAAATCTTAGATAATGGAGGCACAACTAGACCATTACTCTAAGGGGAACTCATGTTAATTTCCTGTTCTGAACTTGCTACTGCTTGGCCGATGAGACTAGGCACTTCTCCAGGCTTTATCACATAATGGAACAAGGGGAAAACCCCTGTTCATCATTAAAAAAAGGGGGACTCGTACTGTTAATTCTCAAAAAAAAAAAAGGAAAAACTAATGGTCAGAAATATCAGCAAATTTCAGACTAGTTTGTGAAAATTCATAATTTTCTCCACCAAAATCTGAGTTGCATGAGCAAGCTGATTCTTAGGAGCTCCGCTACAATGCAGATAGTGGATCAAAGTCTTCATCGGCTGAAACCTGCCAACAAGGTGATATTTCTGAAGCTGCCCAAGATAATAAGAGACAAGAACTTGGTTTTGAGAAACTCCCACAGGTATGTGTTGCTGGCAGCAAAGTATTTTAGATAATATTTGATCGCAAGTTCATAACTAGTATCGATCTAAAAGTTCATAACTAGTACTAGCAAACGAATACATGATGCACGGTGATGAATCAACATATATACGTTTGATTAAAGAAAGGAACAGACCAGCTTGCACTCTGCTAGTTACTCGGTGCGTTGTCATGTAAATTGTGACCATGCATATTTATTTCCATAAGAAATCAGTGGTTGTTTTACACGGTAAATACGCCAACAACAGTTACATATACTTGGCTTTTCCGGTGCACTGTCTTCATCCATTGCCCTGTCTTTATATTCATTATACAAGCTATACATTCGATTTGTTCTTTATTACAGTCAGCTACTAGTTACGATCAGTAGTACTCCCTCCGTTTTAAAATATAAGATGTTTTAGTTTTGTAAAGCAAATGTATCTAAACTTCTTTTAGTATGTAGGTTCACCTAGGTTTGGAAGGAATCTAAATAATAAAAGAAGTATAGATACATTTTCTTCATAATCCTAAAACATTTATATTTTAAGGAGGGAGTAACTGTTTACACTGTCGACCTTGGTTCTGCAGGACATCTTACAGCGTATCGTATACACGCCCTCATGCCAGTACACGACGCTGCTTGTGCTTGTGCTGTGTGCCGTGGATTTCTGCGTTCTTGGAAATGTTATTACAACCTCGTTCTCGAATATGATATAGGGAAGGATGATTATGTAGGAGTACCTCTGTTCCATTTGGACTGCTTTTTTTCGAAATGGGGAGCCTAGCCCTAGTCTCTATATCAATTGATGCACATGGCCATATTTATTGCAACATTCTATACCAAATTCAATTCATTACACTCATGGATGAGAAATGGTTGAAACATGTATCAACCATCTTAAAAGAAGCAACAAAAAGTTATCCATTTTAAATTCTACTAATGTGTCGTCGCCCAGTAGCCTGGAAGTAGAAGTCTTGTTTAACCTGTAACCATAAGCATACGGCTGCATCCATCCTCCATAGGTTCTCGCTGGTCCGTCGGGAGCATGTATGGAGGATGGACGACACACACTATTCCAAATGGACCGTTTGTTTATTAAACACAATGTTAGTTTAACTTGGTAAAAATAACTTGCAAAAAATTAGGTCATGTTTGTTTATTAAACACAATGTTGTTTCTAGTCGTCCAAATGGACCAACACAAGGCCGCCACTCCAATGCGTAATCTAGCCTTGTCAATTTTTCCAACACCATTAAGCCAATTGCCAAACATGTTTGTAATATTTGGTACTGCTGGGCTAATGTGGTTTCCCCTAACGAAACATCTTCCCCAAAACGAACACTTTTGCCATTACCTATTGTAAAAGAGCCATGGGTAAAAAACATATCTTTTACTCGCATCAGATCTTTTCAACCGGGGGAATCTGTTGGTTTTATGTCTACTTGAGATAAAAAAAAATCACCAAGGTATTTTTTGTGTAATAGTTGCTGCCACATACCATCTCCGGTTAAAAGTTTGAATAGCCATTTGCTAAATAAACATTTATTTTTTTTATCTCAAACACCTCTATACCTAACCCCTCTTGATCCTTTGGGCGACACACACTATTTCATTTTGAGAGCCTATACTTCTTATTATTATATGTACTTTGCCAAAAGAATCTTGATCTATAAAAGTCTAGACTCCCTTAGAAATTTTTAAAAAAGAAAGCATAAACATTGAGAGGCTAGCTAGTTAAGACTGAGTTTATAAGAACTAGTCGAGCCTCATAGGATAGTAATTTCTCTTGCCAACATCCAAGTTTAGATGATAAGCGGCTCTCAACTGGACTGCTGGAAAGAGCTACTTGCTCCAATGGATCGGAGGGAGTAAAATTTTAGAACGGAGAGGTAGTAGTACTGTATAAGACTTGTCTGTGGCAAGAACACACGATTAATCGCTGGACTGGATTTGTTGTCGTTTTTTAGAATCTCAGGACTCCATCCAATGCTGCCGTCCAAGCTAGCTATCCCTCCACCTCAAGAACTATACATACTCCTCATCAGCCGCGCCCGTTAGTGGGCTTCTCCCCAAGCTATGATGCCTTCTCTCGAGTCTCGAGTCTCGACTGTCGATGAGTTTCAATTACACGGTTTCCATGCATGCGTAGAATTCTTACTTGAGGGGAAAAGAACAATAGCTGCTTGGAAGCCTCGACGGTCGGAACTTGTTGGTGACAGACGGTTAACATACATACAGATACAGTATGTATGGAGGTTTTCTTTTGCCGAGGAGGCGTGATCAGGCGGGTCGGGGTGAGGAGCGATTGCACAGGAGCAAACGGTTGCAGAGGAGCAAAGACTCGGTCACGCCGGCAGCGGCAGGGGCGCAGGGCAGGTCAGGTCCGATCCAGACAGACGGCGCGCATTAATCTGTCCCTTATTACTACACGCTTATTCGGATAGGATCACAGACCCTCGTAATCGTCCCCATTCTCTGAAAGGCCAGCCATGCTTTCATTTGCACTTGCTGGCTCTCCCATGATGATTACTCAATTATCTCGCACTGGCATGGATCAACTGTTCAACGTACGGAGACTGACTGACAGAGCACACGTACGCATATTCGCCAACCATATTCGGAGAGCGACACGTACGGTCGACCAAAATTACGCCTGGATGATGGAGTCCCATGCCATGCCATGCCAGATTGAATTAATATACTCGCTACAGCTAATAGTACTCCGTATATTGATTGGTCCGTCCACATGTCGCGGAGTGGCAAGTTTTTGTTCACAACGACAAGGATTAACAGAACAAGCACGTCCACTCGAAGGTTTAGGCCGTAGTACGTACATACTACCGATGATGAATGGTCCTTGTGAGGTTAACCTTGATGAATGACGCGTACACCTGGCCTAGTTGAATCATACTATTATCTAATCCCTCATCCGAAAAATAAGTGACTCGATTTTATCGTTACATTGTGCATACATGTGAATTTAGAAAAATCTGAGTCACTTGTTTTTTTAGACGGTATTGCTCGGACAAGGAATGAAGATTTGTGCACACGATCCTTTTAAAAAAAGGGAAATCATATTTCTGAGTAACAAATTAAAAAAAAACCGGGATGTTGCTAGTGTGATGTACCATAAACATGTAAACTATCAATTGAAAATAATGTGCATTTTGAGCTACACAAAAAATGACAAAATTGTGGATCTAAGTATCACATGTTCAAATGCCTTTGTTATTTTTGTGTCGCCTATAATAAAAAAGATTGTACTGGGATTTTACATGCTTATTTGGATATGTCATTGATGAAATATTCCAGAATTATTTTCCATCTTTGAAAACTTATAAATATGATTTATTTTTTTAAAATAAAAAACACTAGAGCTCGTGTGGCAGAACTTCTCGATAAGTAAAGCGGTATCTAGCCGAGCATGTGGAGAGTGCATGCCCATAGTCGACTGATCGAGCATCAGCTATGGAGGAAGTGGTATGCCGCTGCTCCATGATCTCCACGTAGGAAAAAAAACGTGAGGCAGCAGTTTAGAGAAAAAACTCTCAACGCATTGATCTGAGGCCACTATTTACTGGACCCATACCTTTTTTTCCCTGTGCTTTATCTTGCCCCTGTTCATCTTTTTTCCCATAACCTTTCCCGAGCTCCTCTTTCTCTCCCAAAATTTCTTTCAGATCAGATCTGCCTCCACAATAGGTAAAAAATCCAGGAAATCTTCAAATCCGAAGCCCAATTCCACCAATCCATCCATTTTCACAGCCGTTTTTCCTTGAATATTTGTGTTTCTTGGAATCTGATGTTCCATGAAAACCAAGAAGAGGCAGCCGGACCTGCGCCATGGTCTCGTTCGAGAGCTTAGCGCCCCTTTGAAACAGTTTCCCCTTTTCCCTCCCTCTTTCTCTTCTCTCTCTTCCCCTTTTCCTCTTTCTCCTACCTTTCTCTGGCGAGGAAGCCGCCTTCTCTGCAAGCGACACTGACAGACTGCGGGGCGACCGCCCTGACAATCCGAGCCTAGCTGGCCTGCGGGGCAGCGGACTAGGGCGACGCGTTGGCCATGCCATCAGTACGTGCACGTGAGTGTCTTGAGTAGGAGGCGACGATCCGACGGGTTAACACGCGATTTGCACGCGTGCGCATGTAACCTCTACACCCCTATACGTGTGTGGCTAATTAGGTAGTGGGACGCCGGCCGGAGAGGCGTCTCGCAGGTCGCAGCTACGCGTGCGTACATGGTGAAAGGAACAGGCAGGGGATTGATTCCAGTACAACATGCACACTCGTGCGCTAGCTGTTGATAGTCGGCAGCGCAGCAGGGAAAAAAATCGTTGTAGCCCTCGCATTACCAACCACGCCATTTTCTTGTCACGTTATACCACTAGCTACCGGCTGTACGATAAAGGCTGTTTCCTGTTTGGATATATTCACGAAAATAATTTTTGGTGTGTAATTCTAACAAATTTCTTACTTACTTCATCAACCTACACTGCTAGCTATACCCTGTTAGAACCCCTCCGTTGACTAGTGGAGACTGTTTGGTTTAGTCTCACCTTATAAAAGCCACACGGGTTTATAAGAAAGGTTTCTTCTCCCATGATTCGAGAACTTTTGGGTTGGAGTGCTCTCTTCTCATTGTTAGTAGTGGCGTGAGCGTCGAAGCGTGGGCTAAGTCAAATTTGAAAGTGAACATCGGCTTGTCGAGCCAAAGATCGCAATGTCTTCCTGGGGGGCTTGTCGGAGGGATGGGATGTTAGGACCCCTCTGTTGACTAGTGGAGGCTACTTGGTTTAGTCCCACCTCGCCTATGGAAGGAGGCCACACCCAGCTTATAAGAAAGAGATTTGTTCTTCCCATCAGTCTGGGCTTTTGGGATGGAGTGGGCTCTTTTCTTATTGTTGGGTCGTGAGCGCATGAACGTCCAGAAAGTGGGCTGACCAAGTGGACGCCAACATACCCCTGTGTATGTTTTAACTTTTGTGAAACCAATGTATCTAAACGCATTTGAGTGTGTGGTTTACTGCGAATCTATACATTAAAAAAGTCTAGATACATTTGTTTTACTAGAGCTAAAACATCTTATATTTTAAAACGGGGAAAGTACAAATATGCCATATCCTTATCACGGAAGCGCCGCCCTAGAAGTTTTTCCATACCTTATGCACCCCCTGTATTCTGACAAAAAATATTACATACGCAAGGGGATTCACCGACATCGAGGACGATGTCTCCAAGAGGACTAGACAGAGGGCGCATCTCTAAGCTTGAATTTGAGCCTGCATCATCATTTGGCATCGTGCTTATTTGCCCAGATATGGAGGAGAGGTTGCTAGTGAAGGGCGGCAGTGCAGATCGAACAAAGAAGAACAAATGTGTGCTTGGCAAAGTAGGGAGAGTAACGCAAGAAGTTGACAACGATTACACCGACCAGTCATGCCATAGAGAGGAAACGCCTTGGGTGAAGAATGACATGACACAACTGTGATGAAGGAAATGTTACGGCGAGGTGACTGCTTTGTGTCTTTATATGGTTCCTCCCATGACCTTGGTGGGCCTTCTTACATCACAAACGGACTCAAGTGAAAACCCATTTGTAGTGTAGTACTCCATTCGTGTCGTAATAAGTGCCGGTGATTTCGTATTACTTTAGTACAAAGTTTATATCGCATAGACTGTGTATAGCTTCTGTAATTGTGTACGTATATTGTACCAATTGTAACACACTCATTATATATATGTGATAGGCCATCCCTTTGAGTGTTGAGCCGGTTCCTCCAATTATGTTGTTTCACATGGTATCAGACTTGGTTACGTCCTCCGCTTCCGCCGCCTCCACCAAACCCTAGCCACGCCGCCGCACCCGCCGCCTTCGCCGATCGCATCACCGATCGACGCCGCCGCCTCCGGCTCCACCAACGCGGGCTATCTGCCCGCCTCCCTCGCCGCCCTCCTCTCCCGCCCCATCGATGCCGCCGCCATCCGGCCGCCCCCGATCGGGACGAGGAGCGTTGGCTCCTTCTTCTCCAACCATCCCCCGGCCTCTTCGTCGCCGGGGCACTCGCTGACAGTCCACACGTCCAGCGCCTCCTAGCCTGCCTCCACGGTCGCCGCCGTCTCGCCGCTCGCCTTCGTGCCCGCGGCCTCCTCGGCGGCCTGGACCGTCGGGCCCTCTGCGTCGGATCTCATGCACCCTGCTCTTACGACGTTCGTGCCTCCTGTAGGGTCTCACCCCGCGCCGCACGTGGGTTCTCCCCCGGCACCAACGGTCGCGCCGCCCGTGTCTGCCCCTATGGCGTACGCGCCTCCGGCAGTCTTCTCGACAGGCTCGTTATCTCCGCCATTTCACTTCGGCAACCTCATCACCGTCAAGCTATAGCCGGATAACTACATCTTCTGGCGCGCGCAAGTCCTTCCGCTCCTTGGGAGTCACTACCTACTCGGCTATGTTGACGACACTCTTCCTTGCCCTCCCCACCTCGCGCTGGTGGACAGCGTGAACGGCCCGGTTTATAATTCGGCGCACCGTGTGTGGACAGGGCAGGACCAGGCGAACCTCTCCTCCATCCAGGGGTCGCTCACCCCGGCTGTTGCCGGGCTTATCGTCTTTGCCAAGACGTCTCATGAGGCATGGACAATCCTTGAGCTCTCCTTCGCATCGCAGTCGCAGGCCCGTGCCAGCGCTCTCCGTCGTCACCTAGGCGAGTGTGAGAAGCTCGACACCACCGCCATGGATTTCTACAACAAGGTCAAGGCCCTCGCTGACACGCTGGTGTCCATTGGACAGTCGCTCACCGACTCCGAGTTCAACTCCTTCATCATCAATGGCCTTGACGAGGAGTACGATAGCTTGGTCGAGATCATCAATGAGCGGGGCAACTCGACGCCCATGATGGCACACGAGGTCTACTCCCGCCTTCTCCTCACCGAGCAGCGCGTCGGGGCGCGTCGCGCCAACTCCAGCCGTGGAGGGGGCTCCTCCGCGAATGTTGTCTACAGGGGCAGCCGGCCCTCCTCGGGGGGCCCGTCATCTGCCTCGGGCAAGGGGCCCGCGCCGTCGACCCCATCTCCAATCGCCCCCTACGATGTTGTCTTCCAGCGGGGGTCGCCGCTGCCAGCTGTGTGGTATTGAGGGGCACTAGGCCTCCAAGTGCCACCGCCGCTTCCAGAAAAGTTTCCTTAGTCTCAGTAATGACGGCAAGGATGCTCATAATAATGCGCGCCAAACGTCTATGGCCGATCGTCCGACGCCGCCTCCGAAGCCCCATATGAACCTTGGACAAACTCAGTCCTACTCTGTTGACCCATATTGGTACATGGACTCGGGGGGCAACGGAGCACATGACGAACGAGATGGGGAAGCTCCACACCCACGAGCCATATCATGGGTCTGACAAGGTCTACACCGCCAACGGAGCAGGTATGCACTTCTCCCATATTGTCAAGAATCTCTTCTCACTAGTCATGCCAATAGGAGTCTCCAACTTCGCAATATTCTTCGAGTACCATCTGTGACGCGTAATCTTCTTTCAATTCCTAAACTCACCCATGCCAATAATGTGTTTTGTGAATTTCACTTGTTTGATCTTTTTATTAAGGATCGGGACACGAGGGACGTGATCCTTAGTGGACGCCTACGTCAGGGCCTCTATCGTCTGGAGCATCCTGGAGTCTCTCGCGTTTTCAGTGGAGTTCGCATTGCGTTGTCACAGTAACCCTGGTCATCCTGCCACTCCTATCGTTTCGTCATGTTTTGCGTCGTCATGAGCTTCCTATCATGCCTAGTAATAAAGATGTAGCAGTGTGTGATGCTTGTCAGCAGGCAAAGAGTCATCAACTTCCTTTTTCGGAGTCTACTCGTGAGGTGACACGTCCTCTAGAACTTGTGTTTTCCGATGTTTGGGGCCCTGCCCAAACCTCTGTTAGTGGTCATAATTATTATATCAGTTTCGTTGATGCTTACAGTCGCTTTACCTGGCTTTATCTTATTAAGTGTAAATTTGATGTGTTTGATATTTTTTTTCAGTTTCAAAAACATGTTAAACGCCTTCTCGAGCATAAAATTGTTCATGTTCAATCAGATTGGGGTGGTGAATATCGCAACCTCAACTCCTTTTTCCAGTCGTTTGGGATCGCTCACCGTTTAGCATGTCCACATACACATCAGCAGAATGGCTCCGTAGAATGCAAGCATCGTCATATCATTGAAACTGGTCTTACTCTTTTAGCCCATGCATCAGTTCCGTTTCGGTTTTGGAGTGATGCCTTTACTACTGCATGTTTTCTCATCAATCGTACTCTCACACGTGTTCTAGACATGAAGACTCCTATTGAACTCCTTGTTAATGAACAGCCTGATTATACCATTTTTAAAGTGTTTGAGTGCGCTTGTTGGCCGCATCTTCGCCCATACAATAAATGCAAGCTGGAATTTCGGTCCAAAAAGTGTGTATTTCTTGGCTATAGTCCCCTTCATAAAGGCTACAAATGTCTTGATGTTCTCACTAATCGTGTCTATATATCTCGGAATGTCGTGTTTGATGAGCATGTTTTTCCCTTTGCCAAACTCCATGTGTCTACCGATGAATCTCCATCCATGCATTCATCCTTCATTTCCTCTGACCAATTTGATGATGTTGCATACTCTCTTGTATTGTTGTTTGACCATGGTACAGGCATTGGACCTGGGGCTCGTTTGGAAATTTTGGAGACACCGGCACCTCCATTGCCGGCATCATCCGACGCACACGTCGATCTGCCAGTGTTGTGACGTCGCGCCCGGCCTCGCCTCCTGACGCTGGGCTGGCCTCACCGAGTCTTCGGCCTTCCACGCCTGCCTCGCCTATGTCGCCTTCGCCTGGGCTGTCTTCCTCGCCGAGCAGCCCAGCCCCTGCGACTCCCTTGGTGGGCTACGACTCGGCTCTCTCGACGCCCAGCGCGTGGCCGGCCTTCCCGACGCCCAGCACGTCGCCTTGCAGCGTGTCGCCCGGTCCCTCGATGACTGGGCCACTGCTGTCACCATTTCTCAGCCCTTCGCCGACTAGGCCCTCTTCGTCACTGTCACCCAGCCCCTCATCGGCTACACCTTCAACCTCTACGGCTCCTGTACTGCGCCCCCATACGCATAGTCGCAGTGGCATTCATCGCCCTAAGGAGCGCACTGACGGCACAGTGGCCTGACATGCTGTGTGTATGGCTGCTACCATTGCGGATCCATCCTCCGAGTCCCGCACGTACCAGGCTGCTATGAGTATTCCTCATTGGAGAGAGGCTATGTAACAAGAATACCACGCTCTTATTCGCAATGAGACATGGACTCTTGTTCCTCCACCACTGCGAGTTAATGTGATTGATTCTAAATGGGTGTTCAAAGTGAAGAAGCATTCTGATGGGTCTATTGAGCGCTACAAAGCGCGTCTTATTGCTAGAGGATTTCGGCAACGTTATGGTCTTGACTATGAAGACACCTTCAGTCCAGTGGTCAAGCCTACTACCATCAGGCTTCTTCTATCTATTGCCGTCACTCGAGGTTGGTCTCTTCATCATCTTGATGTGCAGAATGCCTTCCTTCATGGTGTGTTGGAGGAGGAAGTTTATATACGACAGCCGCATGGGTTTTCTGATCCTGACCATCCTGATCATATATGTCGTCTTACCAAAGCACTATATGGTTTGAAGCAAGCTCCTCGTGCCTGGCATGCCCGTCTTGCTACAGCTCTTCGTGCTCATGGTTTTGCACCGTCCACTGCTGATTCATCGTTGTTTATTCTACAGAAGCCTGAGGTCACTATGTACTTGTTGGTCTATGTGGATGATATTATTTTGGTCAACTCCTCTCAGTCAGCTGTCGATGCTCTTGTTCGCTCTCTTGATACTGATTTTGCTGTCAAGGATCTTGGGAAGGTCCATTACTTTCTTGGTGTGGAGGTTGCTTCTCGTGCTGATGGACTTGTTCTGACGCAAAAGAAGTATTCATTGGACTTGTTGCAGCGGGTCGGGATGCTTAAGTGCAAGACGACTACTACGCCTATGTCTACCACTGAAAAGATCACTACTGTTGATGGTGAGCTTCTGTCTTCTGCTGATGCAATGGAGTACAGAAGTATTGTTGGTGGTCTCCAGTATTTGGCGATCACGAGACCAGATATATCTTATGTTGTCAACAGAGTTTGTCAGTATCTTCAGATGCCTCGCGATACTTATTGGTCAGCTGTTAAGCGTATCTTACGCTATGTCCGTCTGACAGTGTCTCATGGGATGCATATACGTCTGAACCCCTCTAGGGTCCTCTCGGCGTATTCTGATGCGGACTGGACTGGCAGTCCGGATGACAGACGATCCACGGGGGGCTATGCTGTGTTCTTTGGCTCTAATTTGATCGCTTGGAGTGCTCGAAAACAGGCTACTGTCTCACGTAGCAGTATTGAAGCCGAGTATAAGGTTTGTGGCCAATGCTACTGCAGAGATTATTTGGGTACAGTCTTTGCTTCAGGAGTTGAGTATATCTCAACAGCATCCTCCTATCCTTTGGTATGATAACATCGGTGCTACATACCTTTTTGCAAATCCAGTATTTCATGCCCGAATGAAACACATCGAAGTTGACTATCACTTTGTGTGGGAACGTGTGTCACAGAAGAAACTACAGATCAGGTTCATCTCCTCTAAGGATCAACTTGCAGACACTTCACCAAGTTATTGTCTCTACCACAGTTTGAGACCTGTAGGTGCAATCTTACCCTTCTAGATTCTTTAGAAAGTGGCTAAGATTGAGGGAGGGTGTTAGACTGTGTATAGCTTCTGTAATTGTGTACGTGTATTGTACCAATTGTAATATACCCATTATATATATATGTGATAGGCCACCCCTTTAAGGGTTGAGCCAGTTCCCTCAATTATGTTGTTTCACACATACAGACAAATAAAAACCTAACACATCTACGCATACTGCGATACTATTAGTAATCAGAAATATCAGGAGGACAAAAACCACGTACGAGGGTATGACCAATAGAGAAACAATAGGAGCTCCTCCACTAGCGGCAGCAACGGAAGTGGCATCAACAACCTTCTTAGCAGCATCGTCCGACATGACGATGAAGTCGAGAAAGCGGGACGTAGAGGATGAAGAAGAACTTGAGCAGTCGTGCTGAGATGCTTCCCAAAAACCTTATCGCCTCTCTCCTAGTGCAGGATTAGAGAGACGAGGTTCCGAAGGCCTGCTCTTCTGGGCGACCATGCACGCAGTCGGCGGGATGGAATAGCAGAGGGCAACACTGAGAGGTGGAACGGTGATGCGCAGGTAGGTAGATGCAATCAGATTGCTTGTGTTGGCCAGGGTTTGCATATGCCTGGTTATATACTGTGGGTCGGTTAGGACGCGGGAAGCCCACGACCGATTCGACAACAACCCACGATCCAGAACTCGTAATTAATACACAAATAATTTCTCAAACAACAAAATATAAACGAAGTGCAAAACATGAGCTCGGCCCGGCGAGATTCCCGCAACCCGCAGTGCGTGCGCGTCGTGGCGAGACGGGCGACGTTGGAGGATGAGTGCGCGAGGGCTTCTCTTCTTCTCACACCTTAGTGAGTGGTGCAACACTCTCCTATATAAGATGGTCCAACTCCCCTTTTACTAGCAATGTGGGACTAAACTTTAGTCCACCTCTTGCCATGCTTGCATTTATTTGAACCTTGAGAATTTTAATTAGGAAGAGCTAATCGGACACATCCCCCCCCCCCCGCGTCGCCCTCCTCTGGCGACACGGGGGAAACCCTAGCCGCCGACCGCCAGTAGTCCCCTCCCTCTCCCTGTAGGGTTTCGTAGCATGGAAAACAAAAAATTTCTACCACATACAAACAAACAAGCCAAGATCTATCTACTATATTGTAGCAACGAGTCGATGGAATAACTCACCCTCGAAGATTCCAAAGTGTTTAACGAGAGCGGATTCTCGTGGGTGATGTAGTCGTACTCTTCCCGATCTCAAGATCGTGTAGACGATCCTTCCGGCGTTGTGTTCCGGCAGCACTTCCGCAGTCGGTCACACGTTCGGTACTCGATGAAGACCTTGCTCTCCCTTGTTCCAGCAGGCAGCGGAGGTTGTAGCATTCTCCTCGCGATTCCGTCAGCACAACGGCGTGGTACTGTAAGTAGAGGGGAGATCTCGCAGGGCTTCGTCTTAAGCCGGAGCGAGTATGGTGGACTATGAGAGAGAGCCTCGGCGATCTAGGGTTTAGACGCACCAAGGAGGAGCAAGGCCGGCGTCTAGGGTTTGCCTAGGCGGCGGCGAGTTGCCCTAGGCGGCGGCAGATATGGTGGGCGGCGGCTAGGGTTAGGGTTTAGAGGGCGTGGTGTTGTGTGTTTGGAGGGGCAGCCCTGCCCCTCCTTATGTAGGTGGAGGGGGCGCGCCAAGGGGAGGGGAGTCCCTCACCAACTCGGTCTCCAAGTGGGCCGGCGGTGGAGGGAGGGAACTCCTCCCCAAGTAGGTTTCCTACTCTCCCTCCACCTCACAAAATAGCTGTTTGACTTTTCAAATTGGCGTTTGACTTTTCAAACTAGGATTTGATTAAACCCTTTATTTTGTTTAGCGATGACACCTAGTACATGATGCAATCATTCCAACTTGTTATGAAACATTCATGTACCCTTCCCCTCCGGAGTACCGGACATTCCGGAACCTTCTAGAACATTCCCGATGAAAACACCGGAACCATTCTCCAACCCCGAAACAGGACTTTCCTTATATGAATCTTATTCACCGGACCATTCCAGATCTCCTCGTGATATCCCGGATCCCATCCGAGACTCCGAACAACATTCGGTCTCTTACTCATCATTCCATAACTACTCAAACAACGTCGAATCCTTAAGTGTGTCTCCCTACGGTTCGTGAATTATGCGGACATGATCGAGACACTTCTCCGAACAATAACCAATAGAGGAATCTGGAAATTCATATGACTCCCACATATTTCTACGATTACTTTGCGATCGAATGAACCACTTACATACGATACCAATTTCCCTTTGTCTCACGATAGTTTACTTATCCAAGGTTATGATCGTCGGTATCTCTGCATACCTAGTTCAACCTCGTTACCGATAAGTACTATTTTCTCGTTACCGTGATATGTGACCCTTGTGATCCAGTCACATGCTTGCAAGCTAATTGGATGACATTCCACCGAGAGGGCCCAGAGTATATCTATCTGTCATATGGATGGACAAATCCAACTCTTGATCCATGTGTCTCAACCAATACTTTCCGAACACTCAATGCCACCTTTATAGCCACCCAGTTACGGTGTGGTGTTTGATGTCATCAAAGCATCCTTCCTGTGAAGGTAATATGCATGATCTCATGGTCGAAGGAATTAGGTTACTATGTATCAGAAAGCATATAGCAATTGAACTATTAAAATGACTTGATCTTTATGCTACGCTTATCTATAGGAGTATGTCCACCATATCATTCTCCTAACGATATGATCTTGTTGTTAATAACATCTCAATGTTCATGATAGGGAAACCACAATCATTTATTAACCAACAAGCTAGTATTATAAAGAGGCTTTACTAGGGACTCTATTTTAGTTTACAAATCACACAAATATTAATGTTTCCTTGTTAATACTATTATAGCATGAATGTAAACATTTATCATAAACACAAAGATATAATAATAACTATATTTATTATTGCCTCTAGGGCATATCTCCAACACTCCCTCCCCCGCATCACCGCTGCCAGAGGGGAGCCGGTGAAGCCGCGCTCTCCCCCAGGATGGTGGCGGCGGGGCGTTCTTTTCCCCCAATATTGTGGATCTCCTTGAGCCCCGGCGAGGAACGGCGGAAGGAGGCGATGGTGTTGCGGCCGTCCGTCAGGGTTGGAGCTGCAGGAGGTCGCGACCATGGAGGTTGCGTGGCCTGCTGATGCGGGTGTGGCGTGGAGGCGCGATTGGGTCAGAAATGGGTCTCGCGGAGGGGTTTGTGCATGGAGTTTCGGTGTAGCGGTGGTGCTGGTGGTTGTCGGTGGTGGTCGGCGGTGTTGCTTCAGGTGGCCACAGCAGTGCTGCCTACGGTGGGGTGGTGTCGTGGTGTCGGTCGACGCATGTGCGGCCCCTGATCTGGGCCTTGTTTGGGCCATGCAGGCTGCTGCCGTTTTGGGCGCGGGGCGGCCCGACGCTGGCCATGGCCTGGGCCTAGTAGGCTATGCGGCGGCGCCTATAGGTCGTCCTCGATGGGATAGCTCCAAGGGGTATGCGTTGGCAGTGTGGTTGCTGCGAGGTGTGGTTGTGTCTGCTCGGTGCTGCTGCGGTGGCGCGTGGTCGGAGGGCGGGCTCGTCCAGGGTTCTATCTGGGCCGCCTAGGAGCTGTCATGGTGGCGGTGATCTTCTTTCCTTTCGCGGCGGCGGCTGCCCGGGTTCGCTCTGGTTGTTTTCGACAACTACCTCGTGGGGAGTGGTGATGATCCGGACGGCGGCTTTCATCGCGGCGACGGGGAGTCTAGGCGTGGAGGCGGAAGGGTTGATTAATGATCGTCGGGATCTTGGAGGAGGAGGGGAGGTGTGGTGGTTGTGTCGGCCCTTGTTTGGGCGGGCGTGAGGTTAGAAACTCTTCGCTGGGCGAAAGCCTTGTCCTAGCGGCTTGCCAGGACCGATGACGGTGACGCCCGTGGGCGCCGCATCCTTCTTGAAGTCGTTATCGAAGTGAGTGTTTCTTGCTCCTCCGCCCGGGTTCTCCAGGGGAAACCCTAGATCCCTCGCGGGATCGCGCTCTTGTGTCGCTTTGCCTCTTGGGGCCTCGCTTTGGACGTACGCCGGACAGAGGGCTGTGTGGAGTGTTCTGGTGGTTTTGGTGGAGGCAGGTTCGTCTTCGGCCAGGCGGGGCGCGGCCCTGGGGCCGGCGTGGTAGTTGGAGCTGCGGCTCCGGTCTTTTGCCTCCGCTTTGCGTTGAGGTGTGGTGTCGACCTGGCTTGGTCGTCGACCAGTGTGGAGCGCAGTCTCGGGGCTGGCGTGTGGTGTTATGTTTGTACGGTTTTTCGGTCAGTTTTCCTCATAAACGGGCTAACTCTTTTCTACTATATGAATGAAAGGCAAAGATTTTGCCTCGTTTCAAAAAAAAATAGTTATGCTAAAGGATAAGGCCCGCTAGTAAATTCCAACAGCATCTTCCACACTTATTTTGGATCAAAGAAAGTACGATTTTATTCACCAACAACTTATATTATACTATATTTATGTCAAAATATAAGTTGTTTTCCATTTCAAGTATTAAATTTAGTAATTCAAAGAGGCTCCTAGAAGTATATGGTCCCAGATTTTAGCAGGTGTACATGTTCATGTCCTATGTACGCATGTAAAATTCCATTCCTAACATATTGTAACTTTGGTACTACCTTATATGGATTGCTACTTCATTCCAATGTGTTAAGCATTTTCAGGTATGAACCTGATGGGGATCGTCAAGCCACCCTACAAGATGGACAAGAGAAGCCTGCCCGAGAAGAGGAAGGAAGTGGAGCTGCCAAGACCGGAATTTTCGCCCCTGCTTGACACTAGAAATTCTGCCCCCAGAACCGAAAGTTTTGACCCCCTTCGACATCGGAAATTCCAGCCCCTCCGACATCGGAAGTTCTGGCCCCAGCACTGGAAGTTTTGATCCCAAATATCCGGTGCAATGTCCGGACTGTTGTTGTGCCCCTAGAACCTAGACTAGATGCAAACCGAAAATGAGACCGAATATAAAAAATATCCCCCCTACCGGATATCCCGGTGTAATATTCCAGCCTACTTACACCGGAATATCTGGCCTCGCCTTCGTGCACCAAAATGGGCCATGCCCATGTAGCTAAAACCCTGGGTCCTTTTATGACTAAAATACCATAGCTCGTGGATAAGTATATATGCCTCCACCTTCCTACGTAAACCTTACTTTGTTTGAAAATTACATTGGCTTAGGCTCCAATTTCTCTAGGGGGGGGGGGGGTCTCCATAGATTGCATATAGGAGTTGTACAAGACCCCTTCTTTTGAGTTGGATCTTTGTTCTTGTGCACTCTATTGCATTTAATCTCTTCCTTTGGATCTCTATCAAATAGAATCTCTTCACAAAAAGATCCTATTCACTTGCTTGACGATCTTTTTATCGTGGATATCTACCCAGCGGTCTCTCTCACGTAGATTCTGCCGTGTTGGTGATTCAGCCCAACAGGAAAACTTGAAGTGTGTGTTTGTGAGCCTGTATCTTACTTTGCCCTTGTCGTGTTCATCGAGTTCATTGCCCTCTATCTCGACTTTCCCACCAAATCCTTAAAGATGGCATGTGTGAACAGAAAAATCTGTGCTCTACAAATGTTATCGTAGCACAAGTTGTTGTCATCTTTCCCTGGAACATAGCATACATCTTTTATCTCTACAAGAAAACACGCCATACATGTTTGCTTCCTTTAAAATTTCCAAGCATGCGAAAGACATGGGCAATAAAGTCGGGTTTGAAAATATATAAACAATTTTGCAGTCCACATGAATCAGAAATGCCGCCCTCATGAATCCGCATTTTGACCCCTATGAAGTCGAATAAAAGTATTTATCTTAGATTAGAAGTTCATCCCTTCTAGACTTTTAATGTATAGCTACCGATGAATTTAGACAAATCTTTTAACAACTTCGAGACGGAGGGTGTGCGGGTTTGTCTAGATCGATCAACGCTTTAAACGACCCCATGCTGTTTAGACGGAGGGAAAGGAAACAGAGGCACGGCGAGATAGCGGGAGGCAGAGACAGGCGCACATGACGGATCGTACTACGTACGCCCGGGACGTGGGCGAGTAGGTTCGGTCGGTCGGCCCTTGAATGTGTGTACTGTACTTGCAACACGCATCCACATCCATCCAATCCATGCATCTCGAAGCTTCCGGCCTACTATTGTCGACGCACGCACGCCAGGCCAGCCAACCCGTCGTCCCCGGCGGAGAAAGCTGGTGCGCAAGTGCGATTGTCCAACCCATCCGCCCATCCGGACGTGGAGCCCATGCTCGCTCGCTGTCCTCTGTCCTTCCAATCGACCTAAGACTTGCGGCCATTAATCGTCTTTACCTAACTATATCTCCCTCCATTTATTTTACGCTGATTTTAGTACTACTCTGTTTCTACGAGAGTAAGTTACACGCTATGCCACAAAAAAATGGGTTACTTTAGGATTCCTTATACTAGTGTTGATGATTATGAATAATTCGGTGGACTTTCTAGGGAAAAACAGAACCATCAAAATTATTTAAGAAATGGTTATGCTGACCGGGATCATCATAGTCTACCATGATGTCAAAATATTTATCTAAAGAGCAAGAAAGAGAGAAGCTACTTCCTCTAGTCCGTGAGAAAGGTAACGCTTAAAGTTACTCATGTAGTCACTTCCACGACATGTGTTTCATGTTAAGTTTACGAGCATTCATTTCTTTGCATGTTTTGTAACGCTTATTTGGCAAATTTGTGAGGAAAACGTGATAACACTAAAACTTGCTCGTGTAGTCACTTTCGAAACATTTGTTTCGTATTTAGTTCACCACCATTTATTAATTTACTTGTTTTGTGTCGCTTCCTTATGCAACCCCGATTCTTGGCATTGTATTCTTGAGTTCATAATGCAGTTACACTTTATGCACTATGTGTACTTGATCCATTTTCTCGTAAAGTCAATCATAGACATGCACCCAACACCTACTAACGAGTGAACCATATCTCTCTTCCGTCCCCGTGCGGCGCCGCCGCCGCACCGGGACGCCGCCTCCTCCCGTGTTAGCTGATGACCAACAAGTATAGGGGGTGTATCGTAGTACTTTCGATAAATAGGAGTGTCGATCCCAACGAGGAGCAGAAGGTGCTGAACAGTGGTATGGAGCAGGAAATCCCTGTGAATACTTAGCAAACGAATTTTTAGTGATTTTATAACAAGACAACAAAACAAGGAGCAAGTAACAAAAGTAACGAACAAACGGAGCAAGTGGCTCAATCCTTTCTTAGCAAAAGACAAGCGGACTAAACGTTCTCGAGGACACATGGGAATTCTGTCAAGTGCTTTCGCTTCAAATAGCTGAGTACTCTTCTCTGTTGCTTGTAAGTGTTGTGTGGGTGAACCTGTGCTAACATACCGCCCTTTCTAGGACTAATACATACTTGTGATTAAACCCCCTGCAAACATCCGTAACTATAGGAAAGTAATTAATATATAAATCTAACCACGGCCTTAAACTCTGAGATCCCGCGCTCCCTTGTGCAAAGGTGTCCTAACGGGGGTTTAGGTTTCTGTCACTCCGACAACCCCACAATTAGTAGCCAAATACACAATGCATTCCCCTAGGCCCATAAATGGTGAAGTGTCGTGTAGTCGACGTTCACATGACACCACTAAAAGAATAGCACCACAACTTAAATACTAAACCATTGAATAATAACTCATCACAGATTCACTACTAACAACATGACTTCTCCCATGTCCTCAAGAACTAAACGAACTACTCACAAGACATCATATGGATCAAGATCAAAGATGATATGGTAATGGATAACAATCTGAACATAAACAATAATCCAATGGTTCCACTCACAAGCATCAACTACAATAGTAATTAACACCGGGAAAGTTTCCCCTAATGAACTAAAGCAATATCCAACAAAATTGTTACAGCGGGACGGAGTGGTGATGATGGTGCTGGTGGAGATGATGGTGTGGATGATGATGATGATCCCGATGAAGCCTAGCTTAATGACGCTGTTGATGGCAACGGTTTACCCTCTCCGAGAAGCAATTCCCCCGGCAGAAATTTGTCTGCTGGAGAGTTCTTTCTCTCTCGGTGTTTTCCGCCCACCAGAGGCGGAGGAAATCTATCTGTGGTCGCTCCCCGAGCCTTAGGGTTTCGAAGGGAAGATATAGGCGAAGGGGCGGAGTCGGAGGTCAGGCAGGTGGGCCACACCTGCCCTAGGCGCGGGGTCAGGTGGGCCCACGCCTAGGGGTGTGGGCCCTCCTGAGGCCCCTCTTCGTCCCTCCTTCTGGCTTCCTTCATCTTCTGGTAAAATAATATGTTTCCATATTTTTCTGGTATTTTTCTGATCTTCGCGAAATTGCACCAAAATGCCTTCTTTTCCATCAGAATCCAGACTCCGGCAGTCCATCCTCCAAGAATCATCCAACATGCATAAACAGATGAAAAGCCATAAGTAATACCTCATAATAAGACAAATATCAATGAATAGAGGTAAATTATGATATAGAAAGGTGATGCAAATTGGGCGTATCATCTCCCCCAAGCTTAGACTTTGCTTGTCCCCAAGCGAAAACTGAGCTCAGCAAACATGTCCACAGGTCTATGGAGTGAAGTGTCGATAAAAGAATACGAACAAGAAGCATCACACTTACCATTGCACAACTCATAGAAGAAAGCAACTCACCATTATATAACTTAGCTTGCAACCAAGTACAACAATCACAATAGAGATGCATAAATATAAATCATAATTGGAATTGGCAAAACTTGTTCTTGGTCAGAGAACACCTGGCAAACAGTTTCACAAAAAGCTTTTTGTAGAAGTTTCAAAGTAGGAGCACTCTTTGCTCAAAAAGGTTTTTCACAAGTGAAGGATTTCAAAGTAATACTCAATAGATAAGAGTTTTGTGAAAACAAGGAAGATGAAGAACATGATTGAATAAATCACCATATGAATGCTTGAAACACAACTCAAAAGCTTGCTGGAGATAGAGAGGAAGTAGGTTTACTGACTCAACTTGGAAGTGGGAGAAAGGTCCCTTCTTAGAGGGTAGCAGGGATTACAAGTCATAAAGAGCTTCCAAAAGATTATGGTACTTACTAGCTTTGAGCCCTCATTGCCCCTATCATAAGCATCTTGAGATGATTAAGGTTAAAGTGAACAAAGATGGAGTATATGCTTGACGAAATATAAGTTGGCAATCTCATGTCCCTTGAATATGAGGGCCACTCCTCATGCATACTCAACTTTGGGACCAAGTAAGTTCTTGTCATTGTAAGTATTTGCATATCATTGAGAACCGCCAACGGGGTACCCCTTGCACATGGTACAAGAGCTTTCCCATAACTAAAATGACAAGGGAAAGAACATGTGAGGCCCCCATGTGTGGTTTTGGTAATTAATGACAATCTTTATGGACTAATGTGTATAAGTTGTACTTGTAGGATTTGTCCATTGGCATCGCTTGGAGCTTGTGTTGGCTCCAAGGTCGATAATATGAAGAAGACGATATGTTGTGCAAGCTCAAAATGCGTCATCTATAGAAGATCTATTGGTTGATGCTTGCCATCCTCAGTGACCATGGATAGATGATGAGGAATCAAGAAAGGTGTTCCATCTTGAGTAGGTCAAGTTCGTCTACATCGAGCTCAAGTGGAATGCTCAAGGCAAAGGTATAATCTTGATAGGTTTTCCCTTTTGCCGGTCTCATGTTGTGTGTGGGAGACCGGGTTTAGGATAGATAACCGTACTATCAAGAGGGGCTCTCGAATGAGTAATTAGGTCACATCGTTCAGAGAGAGCTCAAACCTTTGCATACTTGCATCATCATATTTGGTTGTTATTTGGTCTTAGTCATGTGAGGATATAAAGCTTGTGTTAATCTCCATAACAAGTTCTTGTTCATCAAAATCGAATCTTCCGTTTGTATCTGGTTGCGATTTTGATTTATGCGGCTTTTCGGTTTCCCACCAAGTGAGGTATCTCACATTATTCTACTTGATACTTTCTCACTTGGTGATAACCAATATTTTCACTTTTTACAGGGTAGCCCATGTTGTCCTCTTTCCAACTCAATTGGAATCGGGTCAATCGAAGCTTCCAGTCAAAAGTTATTGTCATTTGAGTATTGGCTTTTATTCGGTTTAAGAAGAAAAAAGAAAAGTCATTTACGGGCGGCGGTAGTACCGCCCATGCGCAGTACTACAGCATCCCGAGAGTCACGGAGTATCTTCATTCTTGGGTACCACTTTACGGTAGTATCGGCCGGCCAGGTAACTGCGCCAGTGGGCGGTACTCTTGGCCCGTAAGTTTTCCCTGACTTGCATCCTCGCTTGCGCTCGCTGCATCGCGTGCCGCCGCTTGCTGCGTTGACCAGCGTTCGCGCGCGGATCATCTTGCCGCTTCTGCTGGCCCAGCGTTGACTTGAGCTTCCCTGCTTGTAGCGTGCTTTCTGGCCGTAGCTGTGGCCTTCTCTGCTGGCCATTGTCTTTGCCTAAACTTCTTTGCCCGTTGGCTTTCTTTCCGTCTTCTGTCTTCTTGACCTAGCTTCTTGCCACGCCATACCCAGCTGCTGACCGCTTGGTTGGTGTACCGCTGGCCCTATTGCTACCTCTACTTTTTCCCTGCAGCGCGCGTTGACATGGTTATACCCTACGGGTACACTACCTTAGCATACCTGGTCCAGCCCAAGGAAGGCCCACGGCAAATATGCACCAGCCCATGAAGATTTTCGGGTGGACAAGGCCCGTGGCACCTTCGGATACTTGGAGAGCAAGACTAGAGTAGATAGAACATTCAAAGGGGTAAACCCTAAAACCTGTAACCGACTCGATCTGTGCCTGGGACCTGCCTATCTCTATATAAAGGACATGAGGGCACGACGAGGAGGCTCTCTTACGATCTCTCGCACACACCGCATACACACCTCCACGCCAGATTGCATCTGCGCACCCTGTAACCTTCGGTTCCACCATAATCAGAGCAGACAAGCAGGTGTAGGGTTTTCCCTCTGGGGGCCTAAACATGGGTAAACCTCGTGTCCCCTTGTTGCTTGTTTGCTAACCGTTCCGCGATCTCCAGCATCCCCATCTTCTCCAAAACCTAAGTCCATAACAATGGGCATTGACGAAATTAAACCTCGTCAATTGGCGCCGTCTGTGGGAACTGGGGGCGCTGATTGTGCGATCGTGACGGTCCCAACCAAAGCGATCTACAACTCCGCAGCGACGGAGAGTCATCTCCTCTTCGGCGCCTTTGACTTCACCGCCCACTCGCCAGCCACCCTGAAGGACTTCGAACCCGTTGGCGACGAACTCGAGATCCTGTTCGGAAGCTTCTGCTTCCAGGTGGGGCAGACCGGCACTCTCCGCCTCCCAGAGAGGGTGCCCCTGCCATTGATCAGGCCTGCTTCGTGGGCTCCACACCCCGTGCTACGCACATCACCATCTACAAACGAGTCCTATGACAGCAGCAGCTGCAACTCAGATATGTGCGATCCACCATCGGATGAAGGGACCTATTGTTCCGGATCCGAAAGCTGCGGTAGCAGCAATCCGATCTACGAGCTCTACCAGTGCGCCACAGTCATCCAGAGTGACGTGGATCAGGAACACAACCCGCCACCCAACCCGCAGGGTAGAAACAGTGGGAACAGAAGAAGCCAGTCCCCCCACCCAACGGGAACGACACTGATCGGGTCATCCACCTCAGCGAGGAAGGATGGGCTCAAGCACGCGAAGCCGTAGCAGGCAACAAGATCCTGCCCGTAGATGCCTCACGGGACCTGCTAATGGCATACCACATGCTCCTAATCGAGGAGCACAAGAAGCATGTGAAGATGCAAGAGGTGCTTGACAAGCGCAAGCAAGCGTCCTCGGAGTCCAGTGCGCGGCGAGCTGCGCTCTCCGCCATAGGCATCGGCTCCAGCTCGCACGATAACCATGGCAACAAACACCGTTCTTGAACAGTTAACATGGATCCCAAGGCACGTCGCGAGGTGACTCGGGCCCTCAACGCGTCCTTCATGGAGATGGACGCCGACGGCAACGTCATCCCGAAGACACCACAAGCTGCAATCATGGCGGCCACTGCGTACCTCGCGTCCCATCCACCTCCGGAAGGGGACCCGGAAAGGGACATGCATAAGTCCGCGCTTACCGGACTCGGACTCGTTGGATCTGCACTCCACGGAGAAGATCCTGCGGAGCCAAAGAAGAAGGCTGCGGTCAGGTTCAACCGCAACCCCACACCCTCATCCGAAGATGAAGAACACGACCTTCCTCGAAGGCACAAGAGCTCGCGCCGTCACAACCGCGATTATGACGCTCGAAGCGAGCTACCTAGCGCAAGATCGACAAGGCACGCGCCAAGCGCGTATGCTCGTCTGAATCCGAGGAGGATGATGATGAAGGAGAACTCTGCGGAGCCCGATGCTTCAGCATATCTGTTCGGCGAACGCGGATGCCGCGAAACTTCAAGCTTACTTTGGACACTCTGAAGTTTGACGGCACACAGGACCCCAAGGCGTGGCTCAGCGACCACTTGTTGTCTGTCAAGCTACACGGCGGAAACAAGGAAACCTCCATGCAATGCCTTGTTGCGGTGATGGTAGACGGATCTGGCTCAAGCCTATCCTTGGGATCCATCCGGCTGGGAGGATCGCATCTGATTCGTCAAAACTTCAAGGGCACCGAAGAGGCTGCCTCGATCGAGGAGTTGCGAGCACTGCGAACGGGCGAATCCATTCCCTCGTACATACTGCGCTGGTCCAACACCAAGAACTCCGCGGCGCACATCTCTGAGGAGAGAGCTATCGACGCCTTCAAGGACGGCGTCAAACGCCAGGACTTCAAAGAAGAACTTGGGCGCGTCAAGCCCAAGACACTCGACCACCTCATGGACATCGCCAACAGGTGGGCCGACGGTGAGGACTCCGTCCACCGAGCACACTCGGAGGAGGAAAATGACTACGGCCGGCGACGTGAACGCCGTAGCAAGAGAAGATCGCGCATCTACGACGATCGCGATGGACGCAACATGGTCACGGCTGGCTACGCCGACCGCTGCAGCAACGGCAACCGCAGCAACGGTGGATACCGTGGAAGCAACTTCCGCGACGGAGGACGCCCAACGCAGTCATGTCAACGCCGTGACCATGCCGACGGACCCTCGGCATACGACAAACTGTCGGGTCCATGCACCATCCACTTCTACATTGACAAGCAGGATGGCAAGAAGAAGGCAAGCCACATGCTCAAGGACTGCCGCGAGTTCCAGAAACTCAGCGAGAGCATGGCCCAGATGAGGCAAGCCGAACCACAGATACGAACGCACCGCGCAGGCGAGATCGCACATGGAGCTCCTTCACCACCACCCGCGGGACCTTCGAACCACCCAATCGCACCCGCGCAGAATAACGGTGGGCACGGGTACCCCGTGCCGAAAGGATCGCTGATGATCCAAAAAGGGCGCCCAACAAACAGGGTGGAGAAGAAAATCACCCGTCAGATCAATCTGGCCTTGACCGCTCCACCCGCATCCCTGAGTACCTCAGCGGATCGGAATCCTGCATCACGTCCAGTCGTTCAGATCACCCTTGCCAGGTCCCTCGCCCAGGTCATGCTGCCCTGGTGCTCGAGGCGTAGATCGGCGGGTTCGACATGAGCCGCGTCTTCATGGACGGTGGCAGCGGCATCAATCTGATCTTCGCCAGCACCTTGGCAGCAATGCGGATCCATTGTGCGACTGGAACAATCGATACAACGTTCCACGACATCGTCCGAGGAAGGTGTATTCCACAGGAAAGATATGGCTCGACGTCATCTTCGGCAAGCCGGATAACTTCCGATGCGAGCGACTCGAGTTTGAAGTGGTGGACTGGCCATCACAATACCATGCCATCCTTGGGCGCGTGGCATTAGCACAATTCCTGGCGGTACTGCACTATGCGTACCTGCTACTCAAGATGCCAGGACCCAAGGGCGTCATCATGGTCCACGGGAGCTTCACCGGATCGGACCACTGCGACAGAGACTTCAACAGAATCTCCCAGTCCTTCGGCATGCAAGAGGATCTCGTAAGGCTCCGCGAGGTGACGGACAACGGGGCACCCCCAGTCACAAGACAGAACGCACCAGATATGTCCTTCGACTCCACCGTCAACACAAAGAAGGTACATGTCCATCTGACGGATGCCTCCAAGACGGCGCTGATCGCCAACGACCTCAGCTCCGCATAGGAAAGCGCGCTCGTAGAATTCCTCCGTGATAGCTGGGAAATCTTCGTCTGGTGTCCTGCGGACATGCCAGGAGTTCCCAGGGAATTCGCCGAGCATGCACTCAATGTCTTTCCAGACGCCAAGCCCGTCAAACAGTCCATCTGACGACTGTCCGAACCATGGGCCGAAGCAATCGGAGTCGAAGTCAACAGACTACTCGACGCAAACTTCATCAGGGAGATCAAGGAGAGCGACTGGCTCGCCAACACCATGATGTTCCCCAAAAATGACACGGACATCCTGCGGAGGTGCGTGGACTTCACATCGCTGAACAAGCACTGCCCTAAGGATCACTTCCGTCTCCCTCGGATCGATCAGATCATCGATTCGACTGCAGGATGCGAAAAACTCTCCTTCCTCGACGCCTACTCAGGCTACAACCAGATTCGACTAAAGGTCGAAGATCAGGAGAAAACGGCGTTCATCACGCCGTTCGGAGTGTTTTGCTACAACACAATGCCCTTCGGGCTGAAGAACGCAGGCACCACATACCAATGGTGCGTACAGGCATGCCTGAAGGACCAGATCGGCCGCAACATACAAGTCTATGTCCACGACATAGTCATTAAAACAAGGGAGGCCAAGACACTCATCGACGATCTCTGCGAGACGTTCGATAACCTCGATCGATACAAGATCAAGTTAAACTCAGAAAAATGCGCCTTCGGCATCCCATCTGGTCAGCTGCTAGGCTACTTCATCTCCCAGCGAGGGATCGAGGCAAACCCGAAGAAAATCCGGGCCATAATGGCCATGGAGAAGCCGAAGAACATCAACGGCGTCCAGCAGCTTGTCGGGCGAATCGCGGTATTGAGCAGGTTCATCAGACGCATGGGCGAAAAAGCCCTGCCATTATATCAGCTGCTGCACAAGGCAGACAAATTCGAGTGGATGCCCGAGGCGGACGACGCATTCGAAGATCTAAAGAGGCTGCTCTCTACCTCGCCCGTCTTGGTCACGCCAAAGGAGCGCGAGCCTTTACTGCTGTACATAGCAGCCACACACCAGGTGGTAAGCACCGTAATGGTGGTCGAGCGACCCGAAGAAGGCAAGACCCATGGGGTCCACCGCCCAATCTACTACCTCAGCGAGGTATTGACGCCGACAAAACAGAGGTACCCTCACTACCAGAAACTCGCCTACGGCGTGTTCATGACGGCTCGTCGGCTGAGCCACTACTTCCAGGATCACCAGGTGATGGTCATCAATGAGGCACCACTGAACAACATCCTGAAAAACCCGGAGGCCATAGGACGTGTAGCCCTGTGGGGCATCGAGCTGTCACCTCTAGACATCGTCTACGAGAAGCGCCATGCGATCAAGTCTCAGGTCCTTCCGGACTTCCTCGTCCACTGGATGGGCTGGCTGCCCGAATCGCCGGACATGACACAGTCATGGGCGATGCACTCGACGGCTCCAAGCGCGGCGGCGGGCAGGTCATCTTGACCTCCCCGCAGGGCGACAAGATGAAGTACGTCCTCCGGATGAAATTTCGAGCTTCCAACAACGAGGCCGAATACGAAGCCCTCATCCACGGCATGAGAATGGCCAAGATCTGCGGCGCAACGCGCCTGGTCATATACGGAGACTCGAACCTCATCGTCCAGCAGAGGATGAACGAGTGTGACGCACACGCTACCAACATGATCGCGTACCGCGCACTCTACAATGCACTCGAAGGAGACTTCGACGGTTGCGAGCTTCGGCATGTTGGGAGAGAAAGCAACGAAGAGTCCGACAGACTCGCCAACATTGGCTCCACCTGCGCACGGGTGCCACCAGGTGTGTTCCTCGAACAGATCTGCGTGCCATCCATCAAATAGAAATTCCCAAAAGTATCACCCAAAGAGGCAGAGCACTCAGGGGATGCGCTACCTGAAGGACAGGAAGGACCCGAAAAGCTCGACATAGAATCACAGCGGTCAACCTAATGAAGGTCATGGCAGTAGAAGAAACTTGGACACGGCCATACCTCAGGTACTTTATAGGCAATGAGCACGATAGCGACGGATGCGGCGCATATCTCGCCGGTCCAAAGCCTTCACCATCATCAATGGCGAGCTTTGCAAGCGCAGCATTTTGGGTGTACTACAAAGGTGAGTCACCATCGGTGACGGCAAAACCATCCTCCAAGACATCCACGAGGGCATCTGTGGCCATCATGCGGGCAACCGCGCCCTTGTCGCCAAAGCTCTACGAGCTGGATTCTACTGGCCAACGGCCATGAACGACGCCAAGGACATAGTCCGAAGATGCAATGGGTGCCAAAGGTTCGCAGATAAACCGCACGCACCCGGATCAGAGCTCAGGCCCATACCTTTGGCCTGGCCCTTCACCCAATGGGGCCTCGACATGATCGACAAACTGCCAAGGTCCTCGAAAGGAGGTCACGTCTACCTCCTGGTCACAGTCGACAAATTCACCAAGTGGATCGAGGCCATGCCAGTCACTAACCAAAAGGGAAAAATTGTCGTCAAGTTCTTTGAATCCATTGTCTACAAGTTCGGCGTGCCGCATAGCATCATCACAAACAATGGGTCAAATTTCATCTCCAAAGAATTCTAGGACTTCTGCGAAGACCTCGGAATCAACATCACATACTCCTCCGTGGCGCACCCGCAAACGAACGGGCAGGTTGAAAAGGCCAACGGCCTCGGCGGTGCTGGCATCAAGAAGCGCCTAATGAGCCCACTCGAGCGACTCGCAGGAGCTTGGACACAAGAGCTGCCCTCGGTCCTTTGGAGCCTGCGCACAACGCCAAATAGCTCAACCGGCTACATGCCTTTCTTCATGGTGCAAGGAGCCTAAGTCGTGCTACCAGCAGAGGTACGCCACAAGGCCCCATGGGTCGTCGCTTACAGCGAAGCCGAATCAACGGCCGCACTCGAAGACGCTGTCGACACACTCGACGAGGCCCGTGATATAGCAGCAGCTCGATCAGCGGTGTACCAACAGAGTCTCCATAACTACCACAGCCGATGGCTACACCCAAGGTCCTTCGTTGAAGGAGACCTAGTCTTGCGACTCAAGAAAGAGCGACCAAAGAAATTCGAGTCACCATGGGAAGGACCCTACATCGTCACTGAAGTCATCCCAGGTGGCGCCTATCGCCTCAAGCACGTGGAGTCTGGAGTCGCATACTCCAATCCATGAAACGTTGCACAACTGCTACGCTTCTACCCCTAGCTACCTCCCTCTTTTACTTTTAATAAGGCTATTCAGCCAAGGCTACTCAGCCGAACAATGTACCTCCTGCTTACGATATGAATAAAGCTAAGTGTCTTGCCCCAAAATTTTCACCTATTGTCTGCATTTTAATCCATGTTACAACACACTCGGGGGCTCCCCCCACCTCACGACTTCGTCGGCTGAGGATAACGCATGTACACCTGAGTAGCTGACCACGTTAGGCTAACGAAAAGGACACGTATACAGACAAAGCACCACGTACTAAACAACAATAAACCTTTACAATAAAGGGAAAACACGCCTAGTCTAATATATGCAAATTTTACATCTATCTTTTTTACAGGTCCTACCTATTCTGAAGAATAACCCACGCACGCTGCTCAAACAGATCTACAATTTGTTCGGCATGCTGCCTTACAGCCGCGTAATGTGGACGCATATCCCACTCACCACCATCCGGACGAAGAGGCGGCCCATCTGCTATAGCAGACAGATCTACATCGGGACGATGCAACCGCACAAGGGAAAGCGCGACCTTCACCCCCGCGACAAGCTGATGCCGCACCAGTTCCCTGACGTGATGCACATTTTGAAACTTCGCCTGCAGACCCTAGAGGGTCGATGGCGCCTCATCCAGCGAAAACATCACGTGCAGAACTGCCGCCAACGAAGCCTTCGCCTGACGCAGCACCCGAGACACCTGGTGAACACGGTCCTGCACAGTCGCAAGGACCATGGCACGATCACGATCCATCCAGAAGAACCCGCCGGCCTCCATGTCCTGCTGGGTCAGGCAATTGATCCGAATAGCAACATGCTCCTTTTCCTCCTTCGGAGCAAGGTTAGCACCTGCAATACTTGCAAAAGTAAGATGCAAGGCCATCAGGCGCATCCGAAACAATGAGCAATAGCTCGAAAAACTTACACTGAAGCTGTTCGGCCAGACGACGCAACACCGCCATCAAATATTCCTCTCTGGCAGCGCCTCGCTCTGCCTTCGATTTCCAAACATCGGCGTGGCCACGCACTCCAAGCAATTCTTTCTCAAGAGTACGGATGCTGTCCTGAAGAAACACAAGCTACGACGCACCATCCAAGGATGGCCGCAGTTGTGGTGCAGACGAAGTGTCAACGGGATCATCCCCCGAAGGCCCCTAGAGTAAAACAAGACAAGGATATGAACAAGCAGACGAATGAACACAGAACTCAGAAATTCATTATGTACAGAAAAAACCACTGGGTGGCCCAAGGACTATTCATAGATACAATTACAACAAAGTAAAAAAAGCTATCCTACAACTACATGGCCTAAGAAGTTGCATCCTGGGTAGCCCCAGAGCCGGACTGCCTACTCTTGGCCTCCTCCTGCTGCCTCAGCGCGTACTCAGCCAGCAAGTCAATCAACTTCGGCCCATAACGCTTACAGCAAGCATCATAGAGGGCGAAGGCTACCTCGGATCCGTCAGCAGCCGTGGGCATCCGGGAGGTGACCTGATGAAGATCCAGCTGCTCGCGCTGAGGACATTCCAGCCAGACGCGCCAATGCCTTTACTTGCGCTTATGCGCGCGGCGCGCCGGTGACAGACATCCGCCAAAACATCGACATCTTGAGGCGGCGCCCTTGGGACGAGCAGCTCCTTATAGAAGCGCCAAGAACCTCCTTGGCCTTGGCAAGTGAGCCGACCCGCGATGCGGCGGTCTTCGACCGCGCGGTAGCATCATCCATAACGCCGTGCTCCGGGACACATGTCAAACTCGATGCCCGCGGCATCTAAAGAAAGAGAAGGGGCAACATGAATAAAAAACACAGCAAAAAAAGACAAGGAAGCCGAAAAGGGAAGATGAAGCAACTCACCCGAAATAGCTTTGGCAGCCGCCATCAGCTTGTCAGCTACCTCCTTCTCGCGCGAAGCCGTGGCGGTGGCGAGTTGCTCCTCGCGGTCCGTCGCCTCCTGCTGAAGGCGCTCCTTGGCCGCAGCTGCGTTGGCTAGCTCCTGCTCGAGGCGCTCCTTCGCACCAACGGCGTCCTCGGCTTTCTTCTCCGCTCGCCCAAGGCTCTTTTTGAGAGCATCAAGCTCACGGAGGGTGGTATTGTTGTCCTCTGCAATCAGCAGAACACTTATCAGCTCGCATGAAAAGAAATACAAGAAGCAGCAAAAAGATCAACTCGTGAACGTACCTTGAAGCTGTTTGAAACTGGCCTCCAATGCCAGCTGCTGCTGCACCAGCTGGTTGGCGCCTTGCACAAAAGGCTGCAAAAGGCAATACTTGTCAAAAGAATGGCTCGGGGGCTACGCCCAAAGAACGAGCAAAACAAGTTAAACATACGAATAATGCTCGGGGGCTCCCCGCGAAACTCAAAGAAAAACGATCAGAAGATCATCCTACAGATGCTCGGGGGCTTCCCCCGAGACAAGAGGCAAAAACAAAAGATCAGCAGATCACCCGAAAACGCCCGGGGGCTCCCCCCACGGCAGGAGCAAAGAAACTTACGTGATTAGATGGTGACTCCGAAGGTCCAGCCAAAGTCTTTTGGGGGACAACCACCCGAGCCTCCTGCGGAGAAGGGTTCGGAGCAGTGCCCTCAGAGGTGGCCATCGTCTGAGGAGGAGGAGCGACAACCTTGGACTCCGCCACCATCTCCCGAACACCATCGCTGAAGGAGCCGTCGGAAGAATGGCTGCAAAAGGTAAACATTAGACAAGAGCAATCAAAGAAAAAATCAAAAGAAAGCAAAAAGCAACTGGAAAACTTACGAGTCGAAATCGCTCAAGTTAAAGACAGGCGGGGTCCTCCTGCCCTACTTCTCTTCCTTCTTTTCTTCCTTCTTCTCTTCCTTCTTCCACTTCGCCGGCGGGTGCGGAGCTACAGCCCGCACGGGAATGGCAGGAATAGGAGAGGAAGAGCCCCCATGACCATCCCCGTGACGCTCAAGGCACAGTGGGTCCCTAGGCGTCGGCAGAGTCGAAGCATCTGACGTTTCACTCGAGCTCCACGTCCGCTTTCGAGTGCGCTCCTCACTCGACTCGATGGCTTCTTCGGCCGGCGACCGCACCGACGGAAGCTCAGACATGGAGTCCACTACCTCATTGTCCGGTGCATCCGGGAACAATTCGAGCAGCGAAGGCGACATGCCTGGCACCTTGAATTCCTGCATAAGAAGGAAACAAATTTTCAAAACAAAAAATATATACAAGGAAAATGCAGTCGAAAACAGCGCTACACGCACGCTACAGATCTACACCCGCGGAACCGGATGAGAAGCGGAGAACGGAGGAGTCAGCGACTTCCCCGGGATATCCTCTCCAGCCTTGAATTTCAGCAGCGGGCGAAGAATCCCGTCGATACCCCCCTTGGAGAACTCCTCAGCCGAAACCCTAGTCGGATCACGGCGACCAGAATAAAGAAACATCGGGTGCGCCCTAGCCTGGAGCGGCTGCACCCGACATCTGAGAAAGGTACAAATGATATCCACACCGTTCACCTCCTTATCCGGAATCAGCTGAAGGTCCTCCACTCGACGATAGATCCCCTCTATCTCCGCCACCTCTCCATCCAAGATCTGGTTCTTCCAGGACCTCTTCGGCTCGATTTTCTGGGAGGGGTCGAAAGGAGCAAGGCCAAATTCCTGTCCGCCCACTGTGGATTCGCGAATGTAAAACCATCGCCTCTGCCAGTACTGGACAGATTCGGACATAGAAAAGGAGAAGAAAAGAAGGTTGGATTTGAGGGAGATGATGCAGCCCCCAATGGGGTAAACACCATCAGAGCCAGATTGCCTCTTCACGGAATAGAGTTTCGCAAAATGTGATAAAGCAGGCGACATGAAGAAGAGAGTTTGGCGCAAGATGATGAAGCTGGACGCCGTAAAGAAAAAGCAACCCACGGAGAAAATCGTGGATTGGAAAGGAAAGGCCCCGAAGGACAAAGGCGTCGAACATAACCCGAAACCCAGCGGGATGATGGGGAATTACCTCCTCGCCGGGAAGTTTGACGGCCTCCCTATCCTGCGGGATTAGGCCCCGCTCACGGAGCTTGCGGAGTTCACCCTCCCGCGTCTCCGATCGCCGCCAGCCACCGTCGGTGACGCGGGCGGCGGCGGAACCTTTTTTTGCCGCCGGCGGCTGCACTAGTGCCAACCGCAGCGGAGGACTTTTTGGGTTTCCCCATTGCAGTGCGGCGGTGACAACGACAATCACGTAGAAACAAGGAAGGAAAGGCTCGGAGATATTCAAGCGCGCAGTGAGAAATGCTCAAAGAAGATGGGAGCAGTGAAACATGAATGGCCGCGGTGAAAACAAATTCACCTTTCCCCAATGATTATAAGGATGAGGACGATGCACGACGACCTTCCATCGGGAAGACCTAGAGCCAACATCAAGATCTGGCCATCCACGTGTCAGCACAGCAGCGAACCGTCCCTCACACGCCGTCCACTATGCACGAAAATCGAGGCGACACCGTAATTATATCCACGTCGCGCGTGACCAGTCAACTCAAAGTCAGAAGGTGGGACCCATGTATGTCCAGTCAAGTCATCTCTGGCGCCGCAGACGCTTGAGGTCACCGATCGTCAACACTGACATCATCAAAAGCTATACTAGCAACGGTTAAAATTCTTCGGCTACATAGCTAAGAGTACTCACTCGAATCTACGATTCGATTAACTACTCGGGGGCTACTCCTATCAGGAGCGCTGGTCGCGCACCCGAAAAATAGTCAAAATACTATACCATGAAAATATTCTTCGAGTCCTACGTCGAGTATGCGACTCCACTACGGACTCGGGGGCTACTCCCATAGGGAGGATGGATTCAAGCATCCAAAAAATTTGTGTCCTATGGACCTGAAGCCAAACAACAGCTGAATTAAAGTCTCTGCTCTAGTATGTGACTCGAACAAACACTCGGGGCTACTCCTATAGGGAACGCTGGTCGCACACCCTATGAATCTTCGACTGCGATCATGTGGATCAGTATGCAATTTTTTTTCAGAAACTCTGCCCCAATTAACGCTAAGTGAGCAATGTTTTCCTTGGCCTCCCGAAACACCTACGCGGTGATAAAAATTCAGATGCTGCGTCTACGACGCAAAGATAAGACCTACAGATACCATCTGATGGCCTGTCAATGCACACGACTGAGCTCTGCTAGTAAGAATCCGTGCCAACAGGCATGATGAAAAATCCCGACAGACGCGTTGGGTACATCATTTAAAATCCACTGGAATTCCACTCCTGTAAGTCCTCCGTGGCCTGAGTCAAATTACGCCAGCATATGTTACAGGTTTAAGTTGAGAGACTCAAATCTGAAGAAGATCGTGTTGTTTTGTCCTAAGACAATTAACTAACCCTGATCCGTCAGGAGAGTCAGACACACGTATCAACAATCCCTACACACTCGAATTACCTGCACCCGAAGGATTGAAGAGTCCTCAGCCGAAACTACGATTCGACTGAACACTCGGGGGCTACTGACATGGTTATACCCTATGGTTACACTACCTTATCATACCTGGTCCAGCCCAAGGAAGGCCCACAACGAATATGCACCAGCCCATGAAGATTTTCGGGTGGACAAGGCCCGTGGCACCTTTGTATCCTTGGAGAGCAAGACTAGAGTAGATAGAAAATTCAAAGGGGTAAACCCTAAAACCTGTAACCGACTCGATCTGTGCCTGGGACCTGCCTATTTCTATATAAAGGCCAGGAGGGCACGACGAGGAGTCTCTCTTACGATCTCTCGCACACCACCGCATACACACCTCCACGCCAGATTGCATCTGCGCACCCTGTAACCTTCGGTTCCACCATAATCAGAGCAGACAAGCAGGAGTAGGATTTTCCCTCCAGGGGCCTGAACCTGGGTAAACCTCGTGTCCCCTTGTTGCTTGTTTGCTAACCGTTCCGCGATCTCCAGCATCCCCATCTTCTCCAAAACCCAAGTCCATAACAATGGCATTGACGAGATTAAACCTCGTCACGCGTTGACCTCCTACTGCTGCCTGGTTCGTTTCGCTTTGTTTGCGACCGTTTGGGGCCGGTAGTAATCCGGTACTACCGGACCGTTCAGGAAAATTCCCCAAACGGCTAGATTTTCTAGGGCTACTATTTATAGCTTTGCCTGTTTTCGGTTTAGTTAGTTTTTTCTCTTCTATTAGGCTAAGCTTTGTCCACACTTTCTCTAGATCTTGAAGCTTGCCTAATCTTTTCCCTTCGATGATTCTTGCCCATATTTGAGTGGAAGAGAGAGGAGATCTAGATCCATGTTTTGACCTAACCGATTCATCTCTTTGTGAGTGCATCTTTGGGGATCTAGATTTTGGGGGATTTTGTGTCTCTCTTTGATTCCTCCTCTCTTGTTTCCTCAATAGGTTTAGTATATTTGTTTAAACTTGAGAGTTAGGGATTTGAGCACCTTTGTGGTGTTCTTTCCATTTGCATTTGGTGCATCGGTTTGAGTTCTCCTCGGAGGATTTGGTTTGAGTTACTCATTGGAGCTTGTCCCTCTTGGGTTCTTGGAACCCTAGACGGTTTTGTGGCCTTGGTGGCATTGTGGCCTTGGTGGAATTTTTTGAGGTCTTGGTGGAGTTTGTTGGGAGCCTCCAATTAAGTTGTGGAGAAGTTCCCCAACCTTGTGAGAGGTTCCGGTTGCCACAGACAAGTGCACCGATAGTGGAAGCGTGGATCGATCCCATTGGGGTGAGATTCACCGGAGAATAAGGGAGGCCTTTTGTGGTGTTGGTGGTTTGATACCACCCCCTCTCCAAACGAGACGTACTCCATGTTGGGAGGAACTCGGTAAAATATCGTCGTCCCGCGTGCCTCGGTTATCTCTATACCCGAGCTCTTTACTTATGCACTTTACATTGTGATAGCCTTCGTCCTTGAAGTAATCTATATCTTGCTATCACATTGTTGCATGTATTGCTTAGCATAAGTTGTTGGTGCACATAGGTGAACCTTAGTTGTTCTAGGTTGTGCTTAACAAAGTAAACACTAGTTTAATTCCGCCTTTGTTGAGCCACTCTAGGAAAAGTTTTAATAGACTATTCACCCCCCTCTAGGCGACATCCGTATCCTTTCAACAAGGCAAGCAGACAATGAGCATCTCAGCAATCTTTTTATTTACTATGTGCATAGATTTTATTGAGGATGCTTCATAGATAGCTCACTACGGTGATGTTGCAAGTTTGCACCATGATTAGGCATGGCTTAGGCTAGCGTCCCAGGCGTTTCTCTAACACAGAATACAAAATCCATGGACTTACAAGTTCCCTCTTTATTTCACACCGTTGACATCCATAGACAAAAGAGCACGATATCAGCTGTGTACAGAGTACAAGTGCAATGTTGAAAACGTTCCCCGTGACAGCACGGTTCTGCTAATTCCAACATATAGATGCAAGCATATACAACTTCGATGTTCACAATGGTTCAAGTCTATTAGGGGCAAGTAAATAAGGTGTGCCATCAAGTTCGTGAGAGCTTTACTAACTAGTTTTCACATAACAAAATACTTTTTAATTTGAAAGGTAGATGAAGCTTGAGAATTTGCTTGGAATAGCAAAAGCTACTAGGTAGATATGGTGGACACAAGTGGCAGAAGTTTTGTTTCAAAGGATTTTGGAAACATGATAAGTATGCCTTCTCAAAACAGGTTTTTGGCTAGCAAGGCTGGGTAGCAAGCAAGAGAGTTGAAAGAAACAAGCAAACATACAAGTAATAAAGCCAAACATGCAATCTTCCTTGAAGACACAAAAGAATCTTAAATAAAGAATACTAAGCTTATGAGCCAACAAGAAAGAAAACAAATGATACAAAATACATGTAAGCCTTTTTCTTTCTTTTTCTCTTTCATAGTAATGCTACTGACCAGAAATCGGTTTGCCAAAACCAATTTAGATCCACTTGATGATCCCAAAGTGGTGCCAATACTGGACAACAAGATCCATCATATAACAGAGATTGCAAACTAAAAATAAGAAGTGCAAAAAGTAAAAGATGAGACTTCTCATTAATATTCAATAAAGACACTCATACCAAGGGATACAAAGATAATCAACTAAAGGAGAGATACTTCCACATGCAAACCAAACTATAAGATAACCTCTCTACAACAGATATGAATCCACTAAAAAGGTAAAAGATAAAAGATAAAAGATAATGGTGGTGATACCGCGGCACTCCCCCAAGCTTGGAACAAGCCAAGGGTATGCCAAACCTGATGACGAATTACTCCTTCGGTGGTGGTGGTTTTCTCTTGTCATGGGTCAGAGAATCTTCCAGCATCTTACGAAGCCTGTTATTCTCCTCTTGAAGCATATCCACCTTCATCCTCAAAGCACAGTACTTATCACAAAACTCGTTGGTGGTTCGAAGGGCTTCCGCTGCCTCAGGGCAGTATATGAGTTCTGGACCGAATGCTATGATTCCCTGCATGTGACGATAAAAAGCATCTGCGGTGTTAATTTCTCCTACGAAAGTAGGTTTCCTTCCCCTTGTTCCTGTGGCGGTTTGTTCTTCCAACTCTAACTCCACGGAATTCTTTCCTTTGTCATTGGCGGAGGCCATGGTGCTCTAAACTTGAGAAGATTTCCTGACAGAAACAGATTGAAACGAAAACACGACGAGAACACGATGCACGAACCTCGGGGGATATGGGGGTTATATATTACGAAGTTTCAATGCATAAGGAAGGTTTTGACACGGAAACAAGGCGGAGATGGAGTTCGGGGAGGGAACACCCCCCTCAGGCTAGGCCAGGCTGGGCCCGCGCCTGGGGTGGGTTTGTCCGCCCGGGCTCCGTTTCCTTTTCAGTTTCGTCTCGTAACTTCCATTATTTATTAAAAACATCAAAAATATAAAAATATTGGGGTTTCACGAACCTTCTATTTTCATCACTTTTACCTATTCAAAGACGAACTCTGCAGATTCCTTTTCTCTTTCTCCTGAGAATTTCCTTCATACAAAACCCTTGCACAAACTTAATGACAACATTAGTGTAAGAAAAAACAATAAACCTTTGGTACACACTTCAACTGAAAACCCATCAAAATAAAAGCTTCTATAAGAGGCAAATGCAAATGATGGCAGAAATCTGTCAAAACAGACCAGCAGGTAAAGATTGATTTTTTTGTTGCTCAAATCAAAAAGTGTAGAACTGATGAAAGTTGGGTAACAACCTGGAGAACAAGCTCAGAAAAATGCAGCTCCATTAAAAGTACTGAGCTTCCTCACGAATTTTTACAATGCAGCACAAAAAAATTTCCTAGGACAGCCACTTTTCACAACTCCTCTACTTCACAAAAGTAGTTGAACTTGACATAAAAACAAAATAAAAAGGATAAGGAGCGATTATTACTGAGGTAATAACTTCCAAGACATGACAAAACTCTTGGGTTATCTCCCAACAAGTACTTTTCTTTAATGCCTTTAAGTTAGGCCTGAAACTTCCAAAGATGCTCACAAGGGAGATATATATCTGAAGTGAAAGAGAGCATCAAGAAGCAAATAACCAACACACTTGAGCCTAACCCACTTCCTATGCATGGGGTATCATGAGAAAACGAATTGTTGAAACAAAAGGCCACAAGCATAGGAAGACAAAACAGATGCAACATTAAAGCTTTCAACATAAAACGGGGAAACTTAACATTATTGAGAAGCATAAAACCATGTTTCCCTCTCTCATAACAACTTTCAGTAGCACTTTGAATAAAGTTGACAATATAACTGTCACTGGAAACAACTTTATCATCAGAATAAGCATACTTTCAGTCAACAAAAGAGGTCCAAGGTCATTGACTCTATTAATAGAAGCAAGTTGTTCCATCCTGAAATCTTTATTAGGCAAGCTATTTTCACAAGGAGCTTTAGAAAATTTGGAAAAGTTAAACTCATAAGAATATCCATCAAACATAGTTAAAACTTTTTCCTTCTTACAATTAATAATATCTCCACAAGTGTTCAAGAAAGGTCTACCAAAAATGATAGGACAAGTCTTGCTAGATGCTAAATTAAGCACTAGAAAATCAGCAGGATACTTAATCTTACCACAGAGAACCTCCACATCTCTTACAATGCCAATGGGGAAAATGGTTTCCTTATTAGCAAGGTGAATAACCACATCAATGTCCTCAAGATCACAAGGACCAATCTCATGCATAATTTCCATGTAAAGCTCATAAGGAATAGCACTAGAACTAGCACCAATATCACATAAACCATTGTAGCAATGATCACCAATTTTAACAGAAAGCATAGGAACACTAGCTTTTCTAACCTTACTAGGATGAGAGATAATATTAGAAGCGTCTTCACAGAAGACAATGTGCTCATCCTCCATATTTCTAGTGACAGTGTCTTTCACAATAGCTACCACAGGTTCATCACTCAAATGCTTACCAGGATCAACGGTTTTCATTGTACCTTTGTTATTTGCACTAATAATCATAGAATACTCCTTTAACTTAGCTAGGAAAGGCATTTTCTCAACATGAGGTTCAAGCACAATATGATTAGTAGTACAAACTTGAGTACTTCTAACAGGAACATGACTAACAACATCTTTATACGGATGATGGTACTTATTCCACTTCTTATTGGGAATATCTATGTAAGAGGCAAAGGCCTTAAAACAGTTGGCAATACTTTGGGAATCAAGACCAAACGCATTGATAATATCACGGAAGTCATTAGTTCCCATAAAATATTTAATGCAATCATAATCATAGTTTATACCTGACTTTCTTCCTTTGTCATTCTCCCAAGCTTCAGTGTTCTCTTGAATACGATCTAGAAGATCCCATTTAGCTTCTTCCTTCATACATGTGAACGATCTAGCACAAGAAGCATCTAGTAAATCTTTATCATGAAGAGAAAGCCTAGCATAAAAGTTATTGAGAATAATATTGTTAGGGAGTTCATGAATAGGACATTTAAGCATTAGTAACTTCAATCTCCCCCAAGATTGAGTTGTAATCTCTCCATCAAGAGGACAAAAGTTATATATAAGATTTCTATCCTTATGAATTTCACTGGGAGGATAAAATTTAGAGTAAAAGAGAGATGACATCTCCTCCCATTCCATGGATTGTCCATTCTTCAGCAGCTTATACCATTCTTCAGCTCTCCCTTTCAAGGATATGGAGAGTAAATTCTTCTTCAACTGTTCAGTTGTGATACCTACACACTTAAACAACCCGCATAATTCATGGATAAAAAGAAAGTGATCACTGGGATGGACAGTTCCATCCCCAAAATAATAATTATCCATAACACGATTAACAATACTTGTAGGTATCTTAAAAGGATATATCTCAATAGGAGGTGGTTCATATACTACCCTAGCAGTGGTATTAGTTTTCCAAAACAGAAAACCAAGTGGGTTATCCATATTGGAAACAAAGTAACAAAAGCAATACTCACAGTAAAAGTTTCACTTACCAGTTCCACTCTTCAATAGCGCTTCACACCCCAGCAACGGCGCCAGAAAATAGTCTTGATGACCCACAAGTATAGGGGGTGTCTCGTAGTACTTTCAATAAATAGGAGTGTCGATCCCAACGAGGAGCAGAAGGTGCTGAACAGTGGTATGGAGCAGGAAATCCCTGTGAATACTTAGCAAACAATTTTTTATTGGTTTTCTGACAAGGCAACAAAACAAGGAGCAAGTAACAAAAGTAACGAACAAACGGAGCAAGTGGCCCAATCCTTTCTTAGCAAAGGACAAGCTGGTGGAAATACTTATAAGGACCAAACGTTCTCGAGGACACATGGGAATTCTGTCAAGTGCTTTCGCTTCAAATAGCTGAGTACTCTTCTCCGGTGTTTGTAAGTGTTGTGTGGGTGAACCTGTGCTAACATACCGCCCTTCCTAGGACTAATACATACTTGTGATTAAACCCCCTGCAAACATCTGTAACTACATGAAAGTAATTAAGATATAAATCTAACCACAGCCTTAAACTCTGAGATCCTGCGCTCCCATGTGCAAAGGTGTCCTAACGGGGGTTCAGGTTTCTGTCACTCCGGCAACCCCAAAATTAGTAGCCAAATACACAATGCATTCCCCTAGGCCCATAAATGGTGAAGTGTCATGTAGTCGACGTTCACATGTGTAACACCCTCAGAATCGGACCTATGCAAGTTTGAGCAAAATTCGCCAAACCCGCATAGAAACGATTCAAAGGTGCCCACCAGGCACTTTTGTGCGGGTGGAAAACGAAGTAATAACATTACACAACAGTCCTCGATGGGACCCACAGAACAGATATATATAACAACGACTCAAAGAGTCAAGAATACAAATATAATATACAAAGATTCAAATCACCTTGAAAAGATACAGCGTCCGTCTACGGACAAGAAGCAAATGGGGATAAGAGCCCTGAAGAATAACCAATGGCGTCCATAACCCTGCCCAGGCCAAGCCGGAAGGGTAACCCTGCTAACGACGTCGATCTCAAACCTGCTTAAACAAAAGGGGTGCCGACAAAGGGCAAAGGAAAAAGAGGAGCGTCGATCGAGGCCAAGACACGGCGAGGCTAGAATTCGGCCTCGCCTACATAGGTATGGTGGATCAAGCGGCGGCAAGATGCACTAAACAACCTATGGAGACTCGATAATGGCGGATATCAGAGAGGGATAAGAATGACCTAACCGGATCCAACCCGAAGCTAGCACCAAACAAACCCATCCTGGTGTTTCCCCCTCGAGACCAAACGAGGAAGTCAACCGAGGAACTCACACAGTTGGTAGTTTTACTTATTCAGTTATTGTTGCAGCAATTACTAGTCAGGTTTAGATAATCATCCTGATAAAGTAAGCAGTGGGCAATTTTAGTTATCCATTCCGTTATAGTTGCGTCAATTACTAATCAGATACAGGTAGCATGAGATAAACCCATAACCCAGCAGTTGTTGGTACTTTTATTCAGCCATTTCGTTGTAGTTGCAATACTTACTAGTCAGGTACAATTGTCACAAGCGACAACCAAACAAGCAATTGTGGGCAGTATTAATTAGCCATTCCATTATAGTGAAGCTGATTACTAGTCATTATGAGTCAAATTTATAGCAGTAAACTTTAGTTATGCTTGTCTATGATCGAGATACTGTGCTCCAAGTCGTCCATATCCGCGGACACGGCTTTCAGAAAGTTTTACTCGGCCGGGGTGCACCAATAGCAACACACGCTCGATCAACCTCGGAAAAACCAAATCAAAACCCAACGAGGCTTTCACGACTGAACAATCACGAGATTCAGAATATTTAGGGGCCACCCTTGAGTCTACCCAACGGCAAGTAAGCAAGCTCGAGACGGACTCAAGGTTTGCGACAATGGTACATGGCGATCGGGAACCCAAAAACTCGGGGTGTCGATACCGCGTAATCACTCCGCTTACCTAAACAGTACAGTGTGCTCCTCGCACAATTTTAAATACAGAAAGTAGCATGGCATAAGTACAGGATCGTAAATAAAACCTCAAACTAGTTTGTGGCCCCAAGAAATAAGACTGAATCAAGCTCTGGCTCAGGGGGGTCCCATATACCTCCCGGATGTGGATAGCGCGATAAATCAAGGAACAGGTATCAAGTACTCGGGGTCTTACGGGACACAAGTGGGCGTTCGGAAACCAAATATTTTCTATCACCCACCGATGCCTCTGCTTATTTCAATTTTAGTTGTTAAACAGAAAATAAAGTGACGATAAGTAAAACTAGAATCATCTCCAACATCAACATGCGGCAATACATCAGCAACGGTGGCATATGACGACACACATCAGCACTTGAGCAAGCAACTACGACGCGCAAGTCCAACTATCTACCAATCAGCAAGTAATAGGAGGTGTCCAAGGCAATATATGGCTGCAAGGGATATCACAGGTACGGAATCTAAAGCATCGCAACTCAGATAGCAATAGATCAACAGGAGGGAATAAATACTAGAAAAGTAAGATAGGTAGAAAGGGGAAGATGCTCGCCTGAAAACATTGTCGAAGGGTTCAACCGCAGATCGGGGCGAAGCTCACATCAACTCAACGGCCTTATCCGCAAAGAAGCAAAACACTAGAATAAACACCGGATGCAATATTTAATACAACGGCGAAAGATCGGCATGATGCATGTATGACGAATGACATGGTAAAGGTGCGATGCAATTAGGTCATATTAAACGGAACCGGGGTCCCGAAAATTAGTTAGATGGTTCCAGTTATTTAGAACCCCGCAATTTAAATGTTGTATTAACATGGCAAATAATAGCACCGGGTTCGCTACACAAATTTAAATGAGGCCAATATAAGGCTAGATTTGCCCGCATATGGGCCCCATATTTAATTATTAGGTGAATCGGCATAAGGCCCCCAAACCACAGATATGCATGCGAGATGACAATTCAATATGCAACAAGTTGATATCATGTTATGAAATAGGGTTCGAGGAAATGGTTCACACATTTAGGGGGTCTCGCCGAACTTGGGATTCCGGGGTTCGGGGTTGGTCTCGGGGTCCAGGGTACAACGGATTCGGTCTCGGCGGAAGCGTTCTCGGAGTTGGATACAAGGTGAAGAACTTGACGTTCCGGGAAGAAGGACTTGGTTTGGCGTCGGGCGTGGCGGGTGCCTTACTGGTGCCGTTCTTGTCGTTCTGCGCAGATCTTGTCGGGTCCTCGAGTACTTATACTTGTCCGGGTTCTCGGCGTGGCATCCGGGGAGAAGATCTTGTTGCATCCGGGGTCTCGGTTCAGTTCCGTCGGGATCGGTCTTGGTGTCCGAGGATTCTCCAGGTCCGTGGTTCATCCCTGAGATAGATCTTCGGGTACCGGCGTCATCGGGTTCCACCTTGCACATTGGTCGATGGAACGATGCAGATCTTGGTGACAAAACGCATCGGGGCTCTTGTGACGAGACGGTCATGTTCTTCGGGTGGCGATGTCGGTCTTGGGATTGGCGCCGGCGGATCTTGGCAAACCCATGAAGGCGAACTCGATCGAATGACGCTTACACCGCAAACCGGGCCGGCCCCACTTGGCATCTGCCCGAACACCTAGCGGGACACCCATCTGGTCAACGCCGAGACAGGGGAGTGGCTACACGACGAGTTTGACGGGGACCCGAGGTGAGCTCATGGCGAGGACAAGGGTCGGCCTTGGGGCCCTGGCGAAGCCTGGTCGGGCGGGCTGCAAGGTCCGGGCGGTCCGTGGCGGCGGCCGGCGAGGAGGAGACGGCGACGCTAGAGGGAGAGCCGGAGGCTGGCTCGGCGAGGCTCGTGACGGGCTATTGCCGCCGGCGCGCCATGGCCGGGCGGCGAGGTTCGTCGGCCGCAGCGGGGCGGAGCGGGTCCGGCCGGGCGGGCGGTGCAGGGCAGGGAGGAGCGGTCGGGGAGCGGGCGTGGCCAGAGGCGTGGCGGGCGCCGACGAAGCGCAGCCGCCACGGACGGGAGCTTCATGGTCGGGCGTCTCCGGGCGGCGGAGGATGGACCCGAGGCGGGACGCAGCGGCGTCTGGCGATCTCGGTCGCGCCAGGCGGCGAGGGGGCGCAGGGCGCGGGGTTGAGCGGAGGTGGGGGAAGAGCTTGTGGGGGCGGCGAGCGGAGGCGCTGGGGGCGGTGGAGGTGGAGCGGCGTCGGGCGACGGGCACGGGCCGGGCGGCGCTCGCCGGAGATGGGGAGGGAGCCGCCGGGGAGGAGAGAGGGAAGGAGGAGAGCGGTCGGGCGGCGGTGGTGCAGAGGGCGAGAGGGAGAGGAGGAAGACGGGACGGGGGCGCGCGGGTGGGTCCCGTGTGGGGACGCGGTGGGGGTGTGGGCACTGGGCGATGTGGGCAGGGGCGGGGCCCGCGGGCAGGGAGAGAGGTGGCTGAGAGGAAGGAAGGTTGAGTGGAGAGTGGGTGTGGCCACGTGGCCGGTTCTGAGTGGTGGGAGGGGTGAGGGAAGGTGAGGTGGCGCGAGGGGAGTGGCCAGGGTGATGTGGCCACAGAGGGTGGGTAGAATTTTAGGTGGGATTAGGATTTAGATGGGGCTGGCAGGGTGGACCGATTTAAAAACAGGGGTGGTCGTACGGGTCTACTCGGCCCGTTCGTCTGCCCCATACTAAAAAAAATTAACTTTTTATTTAATTTGCGATAACTTTTGCAAGTGGTTTTTAGACAAATAAAATATCCGGCAGCACCCGGGGTTTGGCGTTTGAATAAAGATGGGGCGTTTTAGAAAACAAAACGGGCTTTGCGAAATAGTTTTGGCAAAAAATGCATGATGATGACGATGCAATGCACAAATTCAACGCGATTTTCTAGTAGTGGTTTTGCGGGATGCCACAATTCGACACCACTAACAAAGGATCTCGCCCTCGAGATCCGCCTCATGGTACCGGAAGGAAGGTCGGCGTTCTCTGTCTTCTCGCTTTGTGTAGATCCTCGCGACACCACTAACAAAGGGTCATTGCTCCTGATCGTCGAGAGAACACTCCGGGGAAACAAAGGACGAAGTTGAAGGTAAGATCACCTCTAACTTCCATGGATAGAGTAAAACTGCTGGATCCACTGATTCAACGTACAAGAGCGAATGATAAGAGCAGTGGTAGGGTAGCTACTCCATCCCGCACTCATACCATTACTCTGCACACGAATAGGCGGATCAAGCAACCAACTCTCGGAATCAGACTGAAGATCTCGACAAACGAGGTTCGGAACAAAGGAGTGATGCAGACTCGGCTTCGGATCTGGCGTAGATGATGCCGTTGCGTCGGAAACACCAGAAGAGACAACAGAAATCGTATGAAAGACACAATGATTAGGTTCCGCGATGGTTCCATTGGCATGAACAACACATGCTCAAGGTCGACTCCAACTTCACCAAAGCTCGTCCTTCTCATATGTTTTTCAACGACACTGATATCCAGCAAGGAACACACATAGATAAAGAGCTCAAGAACAACAGATTGGAGGAAGGGTACAACAGACAAGTTGCAGATTGATGATCGTAGCACCTCCGTTACAAAAGGGAGAAAGCGAAACCCTGAAGGTACGACGGAAACCCAACCACGAGAAATCCTGGACTCGAAGAAAGATAAGAGAGTAGGTTCAAAACACGCCGAGATAAGAGGAGAATAGCAGAGGGGTAAGGAGTAAAATCAGACCTAATCAGAACTATCCAACCGATTTTCAAAAATAGTTTTGACACTCTACTTCGGCCGTTAGCTAGGTTATCCTACAGGCTGGACTTGTGGGGTATCGCAATCTTGAGCTCGATACCACTGTAACACCCTCGAATCGGACCTATGCAAGTTTGAGCAAAATTCGCCAAACCCGCATAGAAACGATTCAAAGGTGCTCACCAGCACTTTCGCGGGTGGAAAAGCGAGTAATAACATTACACAACCCCTCGATGGGACCCACAGATATATATAACAACGACTCAAAGAGTCAAGAATACAAATATAATATACAAAGATTCAAATCACCTTGAAAGATACAGCGTCCGTCTACGGACAAGAAGCAAATGGGGCTAAGAGCCCTGAAGAATAACCAATGGTGTCCATAACCCTGCCGAGCCAAGCGGAAGGGTAACCGCTAACGACGTCGATCTCAAACCTGCTTAAACAAAGGGTGCCGACAAAGGCAAGGAAAAGAGGCGTCGATCTTGAGGCCAAGACAGCGAGGCTAGAATTCGGCGGCCCTCGCCTACATAGGTATGGTGGACTGAAGCGGCAGCATGCACTAAACAACCTATGGAGACTCGATACAACTGGCGGATATCAGAGAGGGATAAGAATGACCTAACCGGATCCAACCCGAAGCTAGCACCAAACAAACCCATCCTGGTGTTTCCCCCTCGAGACCAAACGAGGAAGTCAACCGAGGAACTCACACAGTTGGTAGTTTTACTTATTCAGTTATTGTTGCAGCAATTACTAGTCAGGTTTAGATAATCATCCTGATAAAGTAAGCAGTGGGCAATTTTAGTTATCCATTCCGTTATAGTTGCGTCAATTACTAATCGAATCATGGTAGCATGAGATAAACCCATAACCCAAAGTTGTTGGTACTTTTATTCAGCCATTTCGTTGTAGTTGCAATACTTACTAGTCGGTACAATTGTCTGGCGACAACCAAACAAGCAATTGTGGGAAGTATTAATTAGCCATTCCATTATAGTGAAGCTGATTACTAGTCATTATGAGTCAAATTTATAGCAAGAAACTTTAGTTATGCTTGTCTATGATCGAGATCTGCTCCAAGTCGTCCATATCCGCGGACACGGCTTTCGAAAGTTTTACCGGCCGGTGCACCAATAGCAACACACGCCGATCAACCTCGGAAAACCAAATCAAAACCCAACGAGGCTTTCACGACCGAACAATCACAGGATTGAAATATTTGGGGCCACCCTTGAGTCTACCATAGCAAGTAAGCAAGCTCCGAGACGGACTCAAGGTTTGTGACAATGGCTGTAAGCGACTGGGAACCCGAAAACTCGGGGTGTCGATACCGCGTAATCACTCCGCTTACCTAAACAGTACAGTGTGCTCCTCGCACAATTTTAAATACAGAAAGTAGCATGGCATAAGTACAGGATCGTAAATAAAACCTCAAACTAGTTTGTGGCCCCAAGAAATAAGACTGAATCAAGCTCTGGCTCAGGGGGGTCCCATATACCTCCCGGATGTGGATAGCGCGATAAATCAAGGAACAGGTATCAAGTACTCGGGGTCTTACGGGACACAAGTGGGCTCGAAACCAAATATTTTCTATCACCCACCGATGCCTCGCTTATTTCAATTTTAGTTGTTAAACAGAAAATAAAGTGACGATAAGTAAAACTAGAATCATCTCCAACATCAACATGCGGCAATACATCGAACGGTGGCATATGACGACACATCAAGACTTGAGCAAGCAACTACGACGCGCAAGTCCAACTATCTACCAATCAACAAGTAATAGGAGGTGTCCAAGGCAATATATGGCTGCAAGGGATATCACAGGTACGGAATCTAAAGCATCGCAACTCAGATAGCAATAGATCAACAGGAGGGAATAAATACTAGAAAAGTAAGATAGGTAGAAAGGGGAAGATGCTCGCCTGAAAACATTGTCGAAGGGTTCAACCGCAGATCGGGGCGAAGCTCACATCAACTCAACGGCCTTATCCGCGAAGAAGCAAAACACTAGAATAAACACCGGATGCAATATTTAATACAACGGCGAAAGATCGGCATGATGCATGTATGACGAATGACATGGTAAAGGTGCGATGCAATTAGGTCATATTAAACGGAACCGGGGTCCCGACAATTAGTTAGATGGTTCCAGTTATTTAGAACCCCGCAATTTAAATGTTGTATTAACATGGCAAATAATAGCACCGGGTTCGCTACACAAATTTAAATGAGGCCAATATAAGGCTAGATTTGCCCGCATATGGGCCCCATATTTAATTATTAGGTGAATCGGCATAAGGCCCCCAAACCACAGATATGCATGCGAGATGACAATTCAATATGCAACAAGTTGATATCATGTTATGAAATAGGGTTCGAGGAAAGGGTTCACACATTTAGGGGGTCTCGCCGAACTTGGGGTTCCGGGGTTCGGGGTTGGTCTCGGGGTCCAGGGTACAACGGATTCGGTCTCGGCGGAAGCGTTCTCGGAGTTGGATACAAGGTGAAGAACTTGACGTTCCGGGAAGAAGGACTTGGTTTGGCGTCGGGGCGTAGCGGGTCCGCCCTGGTCGGTGCCGTTCTTGTCGTTGCGCAGATCTTGTCGGGTCCTCGAGGAAGTACTTGTCGCACCCGGGTTCTCGACGTGGCATCCGGGGAGAAGATCTTGTTGCATCCGGGGTCTCGGTTCAGTTCCGTCGGGATCGGTCTTGGTGTCCGGGGATTCTCCAGGTCCGTGGTTCGTCCCTGAGATAGATCTTGGGGTACCGGCGTCATCGGGTTCCACCTTGCACATTGGTCGACGGAACGATGCAGATCTTGGTGACAAAACGCATCGGGGCTCTTGTGACGAGACGGTCATGTTCTTCGGGTGGCGATGTCGGTCTTGGGATTGGCGCCGGCGGATCTTGGCGAACCCATGAAGGCGAACTCGATCAGATGGCGCTGCTTACACGCAAACCGGCCCGCCCACTTGGGCATCTGCCCGAACACCTAGCGGGACACCTGTCGTCAACGCCGACAGCACAGAGTGGCTACACGACGAGTTTGACCAGGGACCCGAGGTGAGCTCATGGAAGGACAAGGGTCGGCCTTGGGGGCCCGTTAGCGGCTTCGGGACGGCCGCTGCAAGGTCCGGCGGTCCGTGGCGGCGGCGGCCGGCAAGGAGGAGACGCGACGCTAGAGGAGAGGCCGAGGCTGGCTCTCGGGCGGGGCTCGTGACGGGCGGGGCTTGCCGCCGCCATGGCCGGGCGGCGGTTCGTCGGCGGTCGCATGGGGCGGAGCGGTCCGGGCGGCGGTGCAGCGCGGGCTGTGGGAGCGGGTCGGAGGCGGGCGCGCCGGCGTGGGGCGAGGCGTGGCGGGCGCCGACGAGCGCAATGCCGCGACGGGAGGCGAGCTTGGTCGGGCGTCTCGGGCGGCGGCGGAGGATGGACCAGGCGGGACGCGGAGCGGCAGCGTCTGGCGAAGCTTGGTCGCGCCAGCGGCGAGGCAGGGGGGCGCAGGCGAGGCGGGCCTGAGGTGGGGAAGAGCTTGTGGGGGCCGGAGGCGCTGGGGCGGTGGAGCGCGGCGGGCGACGGCACGGCGGCCACGGAGATGGGAGGAGCCGTGGGAGAGAGGAAGGAGAGCGGTCGGGCGGCGGTGGTGCAGAGGGCGAGAGGGAGAGGAGGAAGACGGGACGCGGGCGCGCGGGTGGGTCCCGTGTGGGGACGCGGTGGGGGTGTGGGCACTGGGCGATGTGGGGCAGGGGCGGGGCCCGCGGGCAGGGAGAGAGGTGGCTGAGAGGAAGGAAGGTTGAGTGGAGAGTGGGTGTGGCCACGTGGCCGGTTCTGAGTGGTGGGAGGGGTGAGGGAAGGTGAGGTGGCGCGAGGGGAGTGGCCAGGGTGATGTGGCCACAGAGGGTGGGTAGAATTTTAGGTGGGATTAGGATTTAGATGGGGCTGGCAGGGTGGACCGATTTAAAAACAGGGGTGGTCTGGTCTACTCGCCTGCCCGTTAAATGCCCCATACTAAAAAAAAAATTTAACTTTTTATTTAATTTGCGGTAACTTTTGCAAGTGGTTTTTAGACAAATAAAATATCCGGCAGCACCCGGGGTTTGGCGTTTGAATAAAGATGGGGCGTTTTAGAAAACAAAACGGGCTTTGCGAAATAGTTTTGGCAAACAATGCATGATGATGACGATGCAATGCACAAATTCAACGCGATTTTCTAGTAGTGGTTTTGCGGGATGCCACAACATGACACCACTAGAAGAACATCACCACAACTTAAATACTAAACCATTGAATAATAACTCATCACAGATTCACTACTGACAACATGACTTCTCCCATGTCCTCAAGAACTAAACGAACTACTCACAAGACATCATATGGATCAATATCAAAGATGATATGGTAATGGATAACAATCTGAACATAAACAATAATCCAATGGTTCCACTCACAAGCATCAACTACAATAGTAATTAACACCGGGAAAGTTTCCCCTAATGAACTAAAGCAATATCCAACACAATTATTATAGTGGGACGGAGTGGTGATGATGGTGCTGGTGGAGATGATGGTGTGGATGATGATGATGATCTCGATGAAGCCTAGCTTGATGACACTGTTGATGGCAACGGTCTCCCCTCTGCGAGTAGCAATTCCCCTGGCAGAAATCTATCTGCTGGAGAGATCTTTCTCTCTCGGTGTTTTCCGCCCACCAGAGGCGGCGGAAATTTATTTGTGGTCGCTCCTCGAGCCTTAGGGTTTCGAAGGGAAGATATAGGCGAAGGGGCGGAGTCGGAGGCCGGGCAGGTGGGCCACACCTGCCCTGGCGCGGGGTCAGGTGGGCCCGCGCCTAGGGGGTATGGGCCCCCTGAGGCCCCTCTTCGTCCCTCCTTCTGGCTTCCTTCGTCTTTTGGTAAAATAATATGTTTCCATATTTTTCTGATCTTCGCGAAATTGCACCGAAATGCCTTCTTTTCCATCAGAATCCAGACTCTGGCAGTCCATCCTCCAAGAATCATCCAACATGCATAAACAGATGAAAAGCCATAAATAATACCTGATAATAATACAAATATCAATGAATAGAGGTAAATTATGATATAGAAAGGTGATGCAAATTGGGCGTATCACTAGCCCCCCTCCCTCTCCTCCCCATCCCCTTCGCCGCAGCTGGCCACAACGCCAGGGCAAAGCCTGGGCGGTGTCACTGCACCGAGGATAAATAGCATGCGGCGGCTCGTCTTGAAGCTCCTTGGTCATGGGGGCGGACGAACGGTGGCAGGCCCCGACCCCTAGTCGCGACCGTCCTTGGGCTGGAGGCAATGAAGCTGGCGGACCCGATGGGGTCTGGCCAAATTTCGTCATCTTTGTCGGACCGGCGACGGTGCTGTGGAGGAGGACCTGGCTTCGGCTCCGCAACACGAGGAGGCCCAGGGCAGTGACCCTAGGTTTGGAGGTGGTGGTTGTTTCCTTTATTGGAAGTGGCCGACCATGGATTGCGGCTAGAGGAATGGATCTCGATCCATCTTCTAGTCCCGACGGCAGGACGGGGAGTCTAGTCGCTGGTGAACCGAGCTGACTTCAGTCTTGGCGAATGATGGCGGTGTTTTTAGGCCGTTACCTTGTTGAAGGCATCATCGCGCGACTATTTCCAACCCACTCGTGATGCTCCGGGGAAAACCTTAGGATCTGGCTTCCAAATTGGGCGATGGCGGCACTGCGGTGTGGCATTCTCACTTGGGAGCATCGCTTGTGGAATAGTGCTAGATGGAAGAGACAGGAGAGGTGGAGCGGCTAGCACGCAGGGAGGTGGTGCTACTTGGCACCGCGGTGGTGTCGGTGGCTGGTGTGGCGAGAGTCTGCGCATCGATTTATATGTTGATGATGGTTTGGCGGAAGAAAGTAAAGACGACGACATCCGGAGCGTGTGCGTGGGTGCTATTCCGTGGATAGGCTGTGTGGTTCAAGGGCCCCTTTTGCCTGAGTTCGAGCCGCTGCGCCCAGGCAATCCAGCTTCTCTTGGCGAGTGGCAATGGTGAGAGTGACCCTAGGACGGGGTCGAAAGAGGCGGCTAGGTGTTTGCTATATCTTGTTGGGGAACTGACGATATAGTTATCGTTTTGCTCGGTGTTTTATAATGGCCTTTTCCAAACATTGTGATTCTAATAATGAATAAATGTTGTGTGCATCGCTTGATGCAGAGGTCGGGGCTCGCTCCCTATTTTGAAAAAAACACCTACTAATGAGTGGAGTTATAGAGCTTCAAGATTGAAGAATTCATCATGGACATCTTGCTATCAACAACGTCTGCTCCTAACAGAGTAATTCACATTAATTGGAACAAATTGCACCAAGCTAGGTTTTGATCCTTGATTGGCTTGAGCATACAACCACTCCCCTGATTTTCAAGACAACACAAATCTTAATGTAAGTATTATACGTGTAAAAAACTCGTGAAAATATGAGCATGTAACATATTGATGGCGCCCAACACTTGTCGTGGGACACTTTGTTGGAAACCCCAAGAGGAAGGTATGAAGCAGCACAGCAGCAAGTTTCCCTCAGTAAGAAACCGAGGTTATCGAACTAGTAGGAGGAAGGAAACGTCACACGGGTGTTGCTAGCAACACGGAGACCTGCACAACACAAACTCAAGACTTTGCCCCAACTAACAGTGAGGTTTTCAATCTCACCTGTTGTTGTAACGAAGGATTAACTGTATGGTGTGGAAGGTGATAATGGTTCGCAGCAAGTAAACAATGGAAGATGTATCAATGGTAAAGATTGGACCGGGGTCCATAGTTCACTAGAGGTGCTCTCCTTAGATAAAAAACATGGCATCAAGGGTAAACAAATTACAGCAGGGCAATTGACGGGAACTGAGCAAGGCATAAAAATGCAATTACTGTTGGAGATATGCCCTAGAGGCAATAATAAATGTAGTTATTATTATATCTTTGTGTTTATGATAAATGTTTACATTCATGCTATAATAGTATTAACTAGGAAACATTAATACTTGTGTGATTTGTAAAATTAAATTGAAGTCCCTAGTAAAGCCTCTTTATTATACTAGCTTGTTGGTTAATAAACGATTGTGGTTTCCCTATCATGAACATTGAGATGTTATTAACAACAAGATCATATCGTTAGGAGAATGATATGGTGGACATACTCCTATAGATAAGCGTAGCATAAAGATCAAGTCATTTTAAATAGTTCAATTGCTATATGCTTTCTGATACATAGTAACCTAATTCCTTCGACCATGAGATCGTGCATATCACCTTCACCGGAAGGATGCTTTGATGACATCAAACACCACATCAGAATCGGGTGGCTATAAAGGTGGCATTGAGTGTTCGGAAAGTATTGGTTTAGACACATGGATCAAGAGGGATTTGTCCATCCATATGACGGATAGATATACTCGGCCCTCTCGGTGGAATGTCATCCAATTAGCTTGCAAGCATGTGACATCTCACAAGGGATCACATATCACGGAACGAGAAAGAGTACTTATCGAATGAGGTTGAACTAGGTATGCGAGAGATACGGCGATCATAACCTCGGATAAGTAAACTATCGTGAGACAAAGGGAAATTGATATCGTATGTAAGTGGTTCATTCGATCGCAAAGTAATCGTAGAAATATGTGGAGCCATATGAATTTCCAGATTCCTCTATTGGTTATTGTTGAGAAGTGTCTCGATCATGTCCTCATAATTCACGAACCGTAGGGAGACACACTTAAGGATTGACGTTGTTTGAGTAGTTATGGAATGATGAGTAAGAGACCGAATGTTGTTCGAGTCTCGGATTGGATCCGGATATCACGAGGAGATCCGGAATGGTCCGGAGAATAAGATTCATATAAGGAAAGTCCTGTTCGGGGTTGGAGAATGGTTCTTGTTTTCATCGGGAATGTTCTAGAAGGTTCCGGAATGTCCGGCACTCCGGAGGGGAAGGGTACATGAATGTGTCATACCAAGTTGGAATGATTGCATCATGTACTAGGTGTCATCGCTGAACAAAATAAAGGGTTTAATCAAATCCTAGTTTGAAAAGTCAAACACCAATTTGAAAAGTCAAACGGCTATTTTGGGAAGTGGAGGGGAAGGTGGAAACCGAGTTGGGGAGGAGTTCCTCCACTCCACCGCCGGCCCCCTTGGGAAACCGAGTTGGGGAGGGACTCCCCTCCCCTGGCGCGCCCCCTCCACCTATATAAGGAGGGGCAGGGCTGCCCCTCCTAGCACCCAACACCTCCACCCGCAAACCCTAGCCCTAAGCCGCCGACCCTCCTGCAGCCGCCGCCGCCCTAGGCCGCCGCCTAGCTAACCCTAGCCACGGCCAAGCCTCCTCCTTGGTGTGTCTAAACCCTAGATCGCCGAGCTCTCTCATAGTCCACCATACTCGCTCCGGCTTAAGCGAAGCCTGCGAGATCTCCCTCTACTTGGGTACCATGCCGGTTGTCTTCGGAATCGCAAGGAGAGTGCTACAACCTCCGCTGCCTGCTGGAACAAGGGAGAGGAAGGTCTTCGTCGAGTACCGAACGTGTGACCGACTGTGGGAGCGCTGCCGGAACGCAGCGCCGGAAGGATCGTCTACGCGATCTTGAGATCGGCAAGAGTACGACTACATCACCCACGAGAATCCGCTCTCGTTAAACACTTTGGAATCTTCGAGGGTGAGTTATTCCATCGACTCGTTGCTACAATCTAGTAGATAGATCTTGGCTTGTTTGTTTGTATGCAGTAGAAATTTTTTGTTTTCCATGCTACGAAACCCTACAGTGGTATCAGAGCCGTGTCTATATGTAGATCTGTTGCACGAGTAGAACACAATGGTCATTATGGGTGTTGATGCTTTTATTATCGATTGCTTCTTGTGTACTTTGCATCTTGCGAGATGTTGGGATGAAGCGGCCCGGGCTAACCTTACATGACATCGTTCATGAGACTTGCTCCACGCTTGACATGCAACTTGTATTGCATAAGTGGCTTTGCGGGTGCCAATTTCTCCCAGCATAGTTAAGATTCAATTTACAACGGGTGATTGACAATACTAGTATCAATGTTGTGGTTCTTGTTCGTAAGTTAGAACGACACTTATTGAAAGCCCCAAACCACGTAAAACATGCAAATAAAGTAGAGGCGTCTAACTTTGTTTTGCAGGGGTGTGCAGTGATGTGATATGGCCATGATTGTAATTATATTTGATGTATGCAATGTACCTTATTGTAAGTTGGCAACCGACAGGAGCCATATGGTTGTCTTTAATTTTGTTAAGACCCGCGTGTCTATTCAAAGTAGTTGTAATAGTTGAAGCCGGTGGACGACAACCATGGAGAAGCGTCATTGACCTTGATGCAATGTCGGTGATGATGGAGATCATGTTCGTGTTTGAAGATGGAGATCGGAAGCACAAAGAAGAAAGGCCATATCATATCACATATTATGAATTGCATGTGATGTTAATCCTTTATGCATCTTGTATTGCTTAGTTAACAACGGTAGCATTATAAGATGATCCCTCATGCACATGAATTTCAAGTCATAAAGTGTTCACCCTTAGTTAGCACCGTTGCTAAAGCTTGTTGTTTCGAAGCACCACGTGATGATCGGGTGTGTTAGATTCTGCAAGTGTATACAACGTGAGCAAGCCAAATTTTCTCATGCGGAAACTAAGTTTTGATCTTGACGAGCCTAGCATGTACATACATGGTCTCGGAACACGGATCACCGAAAGGTAAAGCATGAATCATATAGTAGATATGATGAACATGTCGATTGTTCGCCATTGAAACTATATCAACTCTCGTGATGATCGGTGTTGATGTGGTGGATTTGGTTCGTGTGATCACTAAAACAAAGTGAGGGGTATTGTTTTGAGTGGGAGTTCACCTAGATTAATTTAACTATTAATTAGAACTCAATTTGTCATAAACTTAGTCTAAACTATTGCAAATATGTTGTAGATCAATGGCGGCCCCTACCATCAATTTTAATGCGTTCCTAGAGAAAGAAAAGTTGAAAAACAATGGAAGCAACTTCATGGATTGGTTCCGCAATTTGAGGATTGTCCTCACACTGGTAATTTGACCTATGTCTTTGGATGCCATTGGTGACCCACACGACTCTGCTACCGCCACGAAGTAAAGAATGTTTACCTTGCTGGAAGACACAATACTCCACAGATTGTGCTATCTTGTATGGTTTAGAATCGAGCTTGAGAAAGGTTTGAGAATTCAGACCCACATGATATTGTCTGTGATCTCAAATTGATCTTTGAGACTCACGCGGCAATTGAGAGCTATGAGGCTTCTGAAAAGTTCTTTAACTGCAAGATGGAAGAGGGCAGCTCCGTCAGTGAGCATGTGCTTAAGATGTCTGGGCACGCAAACAAACTTCAAAGCTTGGGTATAGTGATTCCTAATGCTTTGGGGATTTATCGTGTCCTCCAATCACTACCACCAAGTTACAAGAACTTTGTGATGAACTACAATATGCAAAACATGAACAAACAGTTGCCAAAACTCTTTGCCATGCTAAAATATGTAGAAGTGGAGATCAAGAAAGAGCACCAAGTGTTGATGGTCAATAAGACCACCAAATTCAAGAAAGGCAAGTCTAAGCAAAAGGGACACTTCAATAAGGGTGGTAAGAAAGTTACCGCTCCGACGAAGAAGATCAAGGCTGGACCTAAGCCTGATACTGAGTGCTTTTACTGCAAGGGAGAATGTCACTGGAAGCGGAATTGACCAAAGTACTTGGCGGATTTGAAGAACGGCAACATCAAGAAGAAAGGTATATCCTATATACATGTTATTGATGTGTATCTCACTAGTACTCATAGTAGTGCCTGGGTATTTTATACTGGTTCGGTTGCTCATATTTGTAACTCGAAACAGGTGCTGCAGAATAAACGGAAGCTAGCGAAGAACGAGGTGACGATGCGCGTTGAAAACGGATCAAAGTTTGATGTGATCGTGGTCGGCACGCTACCCCTACGTCTACCATCGGGATTAGTTTTATACTTAAATAATTGTTATTTGGTGCCTGCTTTAAGCATGAACATTATATCGGGATCTTGTTTATTGCGAGACGGTTACTTGTTTAAGTCTGAGAATAATGGTTGTTCGATTTATATGAGTAATATGTTTTATGCACATGCACCTTTGATAGATGGTATATTCTTATTGAATCTCGATAGTGGAAATACACATATTAATAACATTGAGGCTAAACGTTTGAAATCGAGTGATAACTTGACCTATATGTGGCACTGTCGTCTTGGTCACATTGGAGTGAAGCGTATGAAGAAACTCCATTCCGATGGACTTCTTGAATCACTTGATTTCGAATCACTTGAAAGATGTGAAGCATGTCTGATGGGTAAAATGACTAAGACTCCATTTTCTGGTATGATGGAGCGAGCTATAGACATATTGGAAAACATACATACCAATGTGTGTGGTCCAATGAGTGTAGCATCGCGTGGTGGTTATCGTTATGTTCTTACCTTCACGGATGACTTGAGTAGATATGGGTATATCTATTTCATGAAACATAAGTCCGAAACTTATGAGAAGTTTAAGGAATTTCAAAGTGAGGTAGAGAATCAACGTAACAAGAAGATTAAATTTCTATGTTCTGATCGTTGAGGTGAATATCTAAGTTACGAGTTTGGAGAGCATTTGAATAAATGCGGAATACTTTCACAATTGACATCGCCGGGAACACCACAGCGTAATGGTGTGTCCGAACGTCGTAATCGAACTCTCTTAGATATGGTTCGTTCTATGATGTCACTTATAGATTTACCGCTATCATTTTGGGGTTATGCATTAGAAACAACCGCATTCACTTTAAATAGGGCACCATCTAAATCCGTTGAAACGACACCATATGAATTATGGTTTGGGAAGAAACCTAAATTGTCGTTCCTTAAAGTTTGGGGTTGCGAAGCCTATGTAAAGAAGTTACAGCCGGACAAGCTAGAGCCCAAAGCGGAAAAATGCGTCTTCATAGGATACCCGAAGGAAACTATTGGGTATACCTTCTATCATAGAACCGGTGTTTTCATCTTGAATGTTCTAG